>CM030858.1:1115000-1470000 GCA_018105865.1 Metaphire vulgaris | reverse complement strand
GCTGTAATAATTATTATTATTGTTATTAATATTACTATTTTTATTATTACCAGGGACATAGCTAGGAATGGGCTGGGGGGGGGCTCAAGCCCCTCCAAGCCTGAAGCTAGCCCCCCAAATGAATTCAAGCCCAAATGGCATTGCAGGGTCAAAAGGAAGAAAGCAGAGTGAATCTTGGGCTTCAGTCCCTCCAAACCTAAAATCCTGCCCATGCCTAGCTACGTCCCTGATTATTACAAACATTGATGAAAAAAAATTAAATTATTCGTAATGGTAACTAAAGACACAAAACTTGCGAACCTTTCACCAAAGTGCAATTACAGGTGTGACATCTGGCAGGCGTACCTGGCTTATGATAGTGTACGTAGAAGTAGAGGATCGCCATTAGAGCGATTGTCAAAAGTGCCGTCCACCAGTTTATGACAAACATAACGGTGAGGCAGAGCAATGCTCCGATTAGGCTCAGCCACACCGAGTAAAACCGAAACGCGGGTCGCCAGCCTACATGAATGTTAATAGTGCCATTTGCAATAATGATAGTTCGTGCAAAATTAAGATGAAACGAACATACGACGAACAGTCGTGTTTAACTACTTGTTTTAACTACTGGTTTTCTGTGCTTATTTGGGGGCGGAAGATGGCAGAGTGAGTTACGTGCTGGAGTGTCAGGCTGATGGAGCGGGTTCAAGCCCCGTTAGTGCCCCTAGTGGCTTTCACACACAGTAATTCCTTCTAAGCCATCCTAAATCATGTTAAGTTTAAATTTAAGTAAGTTCCTCCTCCAGCTGAGACTGCAAAGTTCAGAAAGATACTGGTTTCTCGCAGAAAACCGATCCTATGGAACACAATACTTGACAACGTAAAGAAAGTGAACTTCATTGTTTAACTAGAACAGAATTTGAAGACTCACTCGTTCAACATATCATAGAAGTGATGTCTGTCAAGTGCCCTTGGCTTTGGACCTTATCGTGCACCCCCCAGATGTTTTCCCATCTTTCCATGGTCTTCTTTTAACTGAGCACTGGCCAGGAATTCTCTGTATAGTGTGTTGGCCGGTATGTCTCTTAGCCATTAGACACCTGCCTTATACCTGCAAGCCTGTATTGGAAGATCTTCATGCTTCAGAGTTGTTGTCCTGCTTAAAGATCATTTACCGACTTTGTGGTTGTCTTCTGGTAATGACTTACATTGCACACGGCACTATAAAGTTGTCCAGATGATAACAATGACAACAACAAAAACACTAGCAACAACAACACTATTAACACATTACGCATGAACCAAGTACTAATGTTGCCTGTACGAAGTGAGTGCAGAATACCGTATCTATTCTTACCGGGTGATTTTGATAGGGAAGCGTCAACACAGGAATAGTTAACAAGAACATACGACATGAGGAAGAAGTTTGATATAAGAGGCGCGATTGCATTCAACTCTCCTACAATCAAAACACAAGAAAAATACGATATTACACAGGGTGTTGACAAACGACATTACACAGGGTGTTGACAAACAACATTACACAGGGTGATGACAAATGCAACAGACATCTTGCTGTAGTTAAAGCAGGTCTCTTTCCTACTGCATGTCCTCCATACCCAGAACCAGAGGTGGCTCCACAGGGGGACCGTGTGCCCCCAGTTGAATGTCTGGCCCTCAAGTGCACCCCCCTCCCCCCTATCAAGGGTGATATTTTTCCTGTACGTGCTGATTTATGAAAAATAGTTGGCTCCCCATGCTTAGAAGTTGCCACCACAACTGCCCCCCCACTTGCCATATACTGGAGCCTCCACTGCCCAAAACCAGACTGGTCTATGGATTTTCTACCATGAGCTATCATGGACTTTGTTTCTGACTATGATTTTTCACTCTGAAGCAACCATTAACCGATACCAAATGCCTGATTATAACAGAGCTAAAGAAGATTGACTGAAGTAGTCGTGATAATTATTAATTATAATCAACACATGAGATGTGGATTGTACAGCCGGAGTCCATTTCATCCAGTCTATTACATCCAGTCTATCTATTTGCATATGCTAACCAATTCCAATGCAGGCCAAACAGATGCCGAAAGCCAGCGCATAAGCTCTCCTTGGCTCGTCATTCTCTCCATATCCTTTGGCAAATACACGGATGCATGGAAATATTCGATCCTTGCAGACGGCCTGCCATTCAAACATAGAACATCAACATGAAGGTAACAATAAACACTTGATAAATACTAAAAAATCCAATTAAAACAAAATAATGAGTCAAACCGCCAAATTGTAATTGGGTGAAAATCATGGCAAAGAGTTTTTTTATTGCCTTCTTTCATCGTTAGAAGCACGAGTTCTCCAGAATGTTAAGTCCAAAATTTTGCATAACATCCTGCAAAATATTTCCCTTATAAACTGAGCAAAATATTATGAAATTCCTAGATGGTAAACTGGGAAACACTGGTTAAATTGACAAAAATTGGCTTTACTGTACTATCATTGTTATTATTTATATTATTATACACTGCCATCACGATCCTGATCCTGATCATGATCGTGATGGCATCACGATGATATCATAATGATGACATCATCATGATGATAACTGTCATCATCATCATCACCACCACCATCATCGTCATCGTCTTTGGTACACAAAATAATGACATTTCTGTTAGCTCATTATATATGTAATGTAATATCATGACAAACACCAATAAAATTTTCTCCTTTAATCAGTCAATTTATACATTAATTGGATAATTGATTAAAAAATCAGTGTGTTTAGACTGGTGAATCCAAAATCTAGCATGCAACAATAATTAACACATTACATGCATTTTTCACTTGACATCTTAAGTACCAATTAATATTGGCAAAACAACAGTAGTCTTTATAACATCTCCACCTTTAATACCCTATGATGATGTGCACAGCATATACAGATCTGTTAAATGGAAGGTGAAGCATTAGGCCAATAAGCACTTAATAACATGCAAACACACAGCATTTATTTGTCGTAAGGGAGTGATGAAAAGCAGTACCGGTACTGATCCCATTTGTTATAATTAGCATTTTATTTTACAGTGAACTTCAATTTATAATGTCAATATAATAACATGATTTCAAGTGATTTAGGAGGCTAAGTTAGAATGTGTGAAAACCACTGCAACAACTCCGGAATGCTACCACCGGCCATTCAACTCTCACATGATCATTAGATACGTTTAAGAAGCGCTTAAAGACCTGGCTATTTTGAACTCATTATGATTCTGTTTGATACTGTATTGTGTTCATGTAGTACTTCCGGATTAGTCACCACAATAATCTTAACTTTAATAATAATAATAATAATGATGATGATGATCAAAATAATAATAATAATATTAATAATAATAATGATGATGATGATGATGATGATGATGATGATAATAATAATAATAATAATAATAATAATAATAATAATAATTCTACATGTAATAACCTAGTCACCACAATAATCTTAACTTTAATATTAATAATAATAAAGATGACGATGATCATAATAATAATAATGATGATGATGATGATGATGATGATAATAATAACTACATTTGATAACCTAGTTTTTCCAGATAACATATGATGACGATGATGATGATGATGATGATGATGATGATGATGATGATAATAATAATAATAATAATAATAATAATAATAATAATAATAATAATAATAATAACTCTATATTTAATAACCTAGTTTCTCCAGATAACATTTTAATCCATTTATTGTTTCAACTGTTAGTCCAAAATTCTCCATTTGTCCACAACTCTTGTACAAAAAATTTTGTCTTCCTTGGTCCCACCCTCTGTTAGAACAATTTGCACTTGTGGCCTCTTATGCTGGTATAGCGTGCCAATGTAAAAAAAAGTGATAATCAATGGTCGTTATTGTAGCAATAGATAGCATACAAAGAAGAAGAAAATGAACAAGAACATGAAGTAAAAGGACTCAGAATATGATCATATGTTCATCCTTGGTATAAATAACATAAGGATACCTGCAGAAATCAAAACAGAAAAAAATCTGTTTGCTTCAATCAAACACTCCAAGTACAATCAGGTGCACTAAGGCAGACATAATAACAAAGCAAAGCAACTAACAATGCACAAAGAAGCACATAAATCAATAACAAACACTTCCTAAACTAACAATAGACCTATAAAAGCAATGGCCGCTAACTAGCTTTTTTATTTTAAAACATCAACAGTTCGAACAGTAATCTTCTTCAGCAAACATCTTCTAAAGAAACTATAAAAGGCAAACACCAGACTACAAACCTGAAAGATACGAGGGGCCGACACCAGACTGGCAAGAGCAGATGACAGCGTGGCAGAAATGATTCCAGCAATTGTGATTGGTCCAAAAAGTGACACAAGCTGTATCACCTGCAAAATCAATCAATCTAACATACTGTAAATTGCACTTAATAACGTATAAATTGAAATAAAACAAAAGTGGCCATAAAAATAATAAACAAGTACAGATATGGGTCGAATATAAAAACAAAACCACCAAAATCTGTGATATTTATTTTTCAATATTTTTATTTTGGCTGGAAACCTCTTGCACAACGTGCTACGAATCGGAATTAATAAAAACAAGTTTCAAAAAAATGTTGTCAAAAAGCAAAAACCACTGCAAATAAAAACTTCTCTGGGATGAGAAAAATGTCAAAAACATTCAAAGACTCAAGCACACTTTTCAAGAACTATCAACAGGGTTATAAGTAAGTAAGTACGATGAAATTTCTATAGCGCTGCCTGAAAGTTTGACGCAGTGCACCAGCTTATTCATGAGCGCTCAATCTGGGTGAAATCCATAGCTCGTAATCCGTAGTCCGTCACTGTGACTATATAGTGGCATGGGAAATTACCAGGACACCTCGACATCAAATAACATTATAGTACCCAAAATGCATGCGTATATTGCTGTCTGTGGTTATGGTTATGGTTCTGGACAACTTCTATAGCGCCGTAGCATGGCGAAGGCCAAAGTCAAAGGCGCTGTCAACAACGCTGACATATCGACATGGAACGGAAGATTGTTTGTCTTGATGGAAAGTCCGCTCAGATGGCACAAAAGAGTTCGCTGCCGTGTTGAAATCGGGCAGTGAACGCTTCAGAAGGCGGTCTTCCGCAAGAAGACGTTCCGTCGAAGAGTCAGCAAAAACGCAGAAAGGATGTTGAAGGACCGCATGGATGCTGGGAAAAATTCTCCGCGTGGCGAAAATCAGGCGGCGAATCCTTGAGGGCGGTCATCTGCGAGACAGTAATCCATCGCCGAACTTGACGGGAACCGACTGAAGATTGAATTCCGCGCACGAAACCGGAACAGTCTTTGCCCTTTATGGCCTGTAGGCTCCAGTAACTTGTCTAGTAACTTGTCACAGTATTTTGTGTAATAAAATGCGTCAAAACTGGACCACAACTTGCTTGCATTGCTTAATGCACACAAACATACATATCGACACTCACACAGGCACACAGCAAAACCTCATTATCTTGCCCAGGGCTGTTAAGCCATCAAACTTGACTATTCCAATGCATAAGATTGTTGAAACCGATTTCCTGCCATGTATTTTACCTTGAGAAGCCACCGCCCTTGCCTCTCACTCTTTTCACTGTCAGTGATTGCCCAGATAACCATGCTATTGTCATGTACTTCGTCACACACACAAACACACACACACACATCATGAACTGTATAGTAATAAAACCACTGTTAAAATTATAAAATGAAATTGGCTTCTATAATTAATTATAATTAATTATAATTAATTATAATTAAGAAATTCGATGAAACTGAGATAGTTTTGAGTGAAATTACGTTAATTACCAATTGCACAATGTGAGTAGAAATTGGCCAATTATAAAAAACAATATCTATTGTTAGTTTGTTTGGGGCAGGAAGTTAGAAGAGTGGTAACAACACTGGACGATGGAGCAGAAGGTCACGGGTTCAATTCCCACAGGAGTCATAAGGTCGACTCAGCCTTACTCGCTAGAGGTGGTAAAATGAGGAGCGGCGTTAAGTTGTGAGGTAAAACGTGGGTCTGGGGAAAGTAATGGCAATCTACCCCAGATTAATGAAATATACCACCTACGCCGCTGATTGCCCAGGTCGGAGATAAGCACTGGAACCCAACGCTCGGACTCAAGTACGGGACCTACCTTTATCTTTATTGTTTGTTTATAAGTAAAGAATAAATATAATGCAATAAACAATATCCCGGTACAGATCATTTTCTGTTAACATCAACAACTGTAATTTGAAAGATGCATGCATGCTTCCCGTCTGACAAAATATTCACCGATTCAGCCCAACATGCATTAACTCTATCACCAGTTTCTGCTGTTAACTTCACTGAGTTCTTTGTATGCACTTCACTGAGTTCTTTGTATGCAATGTTTGTCTAGATGAGGAACGTTCCACTAATAAATCCTAGTATTTGTGCCCTTATAAGCTGCATGAGCATCATTGTGAAGTCTTATCTTTGTTTCTGCGTTGAGCCACCAATCTCACCGCTCGCCACAAAAGGTGCATGTACAAACAGCGGCAAGATAAAGAGGCTTCACTGTATATGCATTGGATGTATTTTTTTTTGGGGGTTCATGCTTTCACTTGGTCTTTGGACGAACATGATGCAACGATTGATGGATAGAGAATTGATCTTGGAAGCCATCAGAGAGTGACACTGATCTGTCAAAACAGAGACAGAGAAGATCAATTTCCAATTCATTTTCAAATTCATTTTCACAGTCACCTGTACGTTCAATCGTCAACAGTGTTCAAGTGCATTTTACACTGAGATGAACGACGATTCAGAAGCCACAGACAGAAATGAATCAACTTTACAATCGACATCAGAAAATTTATAATGTCATTTAATCTCTAAGGTTGAAGATACTCTGGCATATATGGCATCCATTTTGAACAATCTCTCAACATACACGTGCTGATCTGATGTTGCTGTACTGCAAGTCACTATAGCAGCACCAGAGATCACAAATGTAAATTCTATAAGAAAAGGGCGGAAAAAGGGAAACATTTTTTCTCAGTTCTAAAGTAGCAGATATATGGAACAGTTGGATAAAAGGTAGAAGCAGTTGAAACAATAAATATGTTCAAAAGTTATCTAGGAAAACTGGATTTATCAAATGTTGAGAGTAATTCTAGTGGTTTTCATACAGGCTAATACCTCCTAAACCACTTGAAATCACATTGCTATTATTGTTAATTTTTAAAATGTAATTAACAATCAAATAAAGGGTAAAGCATTGCATGAGCCAAATCAATGCTACAAATGGACTCAGAAACGAGATCATGAAACAACCTGGAAAATAGAACCTTCTATGAATGGCACACTGTACAGCTGGGGTAGGAGGCCTAGGTGGTGATTTTACAGATGAACCAGTTTTCAATTTTCAATCCATTGTGCAATTAATTTGCATGTGTCTCATAGTTACGAAAACAGAAAACATCGATGTCCAATTCTGAAATGATTGTAAGAAAGTTAAGCGGAAGAATATATCTGATTTATTGTTTGACTTAAATGATTCATCTTGCAGCTCCAATAAGAATTCATTTCCAGACAGTTAGTGTCAACAAAAAAGCTGATTTTCGTTAAACAGAGACCATCATGAATTATTTATTATTATTATTATTATTATTATTATTATTATTATTATTATTACTAGCTAATTTAACAACGCTATAACATGATTAAGGCCATAGGCAAGAGTGATTTACAAACAGTCGCCATAAGATTTGCGAAACAAGTGCGTTTTTAGTTTTGAAGCGAACAATTCGATGGAAGTCGCCGCTGCTATCTCGTTCGGAAGGGCATTCCACAGCAACGCGTTGCCATGGGTCACTGATCTTTCACCCAGAACGACCGTCCTGGATGGAGGCGGAACCAGAAGGCGGACTCGTTTGCTAGAACACAGCTGCCTCCCAGAGTCTGGCCGGGTTGATCTGTGCATTAGCGCTGCCAGGTAGTCAAAATTATTATTATTTATCAAAGGCAATTACGTCAATTTCTACCCAAGCCCTTTCCTCCTTCAAGAGAGTGACAAAGAAGCCCACAGGAGAGAGACAGACAGACAGACAGGCAGACAGACGATTCACAAATTATGTCTCACCTGCATGTCATTGTGAATTCCATGCTTGCATTTTCCTGGCAGGCATGCTTGCAAAGCATTTGTAGTGTTTATAGAAGCCATGGCGGTCGTCACATTTGCATCCAGAATATCAAAGACGTCCATTGTGGTAAAGCTTTCGTTGACCACATAGTACCATGTACTATTCTCCTGCAGGTCTCCTTCAGGGGCCATCGTGTAGTTCGTAAAGTTGTTGAGGACTGTCACGAGGACGCCTTCTGCGACCGGTCCAACCGCATCTCGAAGGACACACGACCCGACCATCCATGCCAGAACTAAATATATAATTGTCGTCACAAAGATGGCAAGCAACGTTCCTTTTGGAATGGCAGTTTGAGCGTCCTAAAGAATAACAAAACGCTCTGTTGCCACTGTCAAGTACTCCACTGTTTTATTCAAACAAAATCTAAAGACATGTCTGTTTAACTCTGTCTTGATAATAATTATGATAGTAGTAGTAGTAGTAGTAGTAGTAGTAGTAGTAGTAGTAGTAATAATAATAATAATAATAATAATAATAATAATAATAATGAAATAATACTAATAAAAACAGTAATTAAAAAATGGCTAAGATACATTTAAAACATCAAATTACAAGAAAATATTTAGATCAAACTACTGACACATAATGTAAACCATTCTTTAGCACAGAAACTGAAGTCAAAACACTCGAGGCATTTAGGCCTTTGCCTATGTCAGAGATTTTGACCAAAGTATTATTTTTGTGGAGTCAACAAGTTTTGGTGCTGTCTCAAAAAGCTTTTTAACCCCTTAACTGGGGTCGCCGTTTTAAAACGGTGCGAGCCAATCACTCGTCAAATGGGAGCGCCGTTTATAAACGTTGCAATGTAATAATTCGATTTAGTTATTATCCATTTGCTAGATGGTAGCTCTTTTTTAGCTATTGTGCCCTCTATAAGCAAGGAGTATAGATTTTAATTGACCAAGGGTCGGATTTTGGCTTTGTAAAGAAGAAGATGGCGGCATGAAAGCGCTCTCATGTTCTCTCTGATAAAGATAACCAGAGATGTAGCAAGTACACAATACTTCAAGTACAAGTACAAGTACAAGTACCTGGTCTCCAAGTACAAGTACAAGTACAAGTACATGCATTCTAAAAACTTCGAGTACGAGTACAAGTACAAGTACCTGGCCTCCAAGTACAAGTACCAAAGCCTCAAGTACAAGTACAAGTACCGGTGCTCATAGCCAAGTACAAACAGCAAGCAGGCCTACACTTTATTAATGGATAGCTGTCTGTCACAGTTATTCAATAAAATGGACACAATAAATTATTAGCAATGAGGCTTAGTCATAATGTCAATTCATTAGTTCATTACAGTGGTGAACAATCAAAATACCACCACAGTTGTCTAGGCGTTGAATGGCTTGACTGGCTACTCCGGAATGCTTTATAAATTATTAGTAATAATTTTTACCAGCCTGTCAGTGTTCTTCCTTTCCAAATGTTTCACAAAGTTAAACGTAGCGCAGTTGTCTGTTATAACTGTCATTTTATTTGTACACAATTTACATTTACCTCTAAGACTTTTTCTCATCTTTATAATCAGTAAATGCAAACTTAACAACACGAGGCACTTTGCACTCAAATAGGCCTACTTTATCTTGGAGGAATAATACCCAGGAAGACGCTTGAGCCTGTAGGTCAGGTTGAAGCCAGCCATGGACGATTTGTTGACTCAAAACATTGCGCTTGCGATAGGTGACATCCAAGGGTGGATCGAATACGTTCCATATAATTTATAATTGAATAATTAAATAAAAGAATCGTTGAAAGTTGGATAATTGATATACAAAAGGCTATTAATAGGACGGTCCAAGCGAATGTTTGAGTGAATCAATATGGTGAATAGGCGCAACCCACATGCCCATAGCTGGCTTCAGTCGTTAACCAAGCCTGCATAGGCTCAGGCGCCCTCCTGGTATTATTCCTCCAATTGCTCTATCTTTGATCTTGTTATTGTTTGCCTATGCCACAGAATATTTAATAGGCTGTGTTTAATTTCAATGATCTGCCTGACCAACGGACAAGACCACATAGTTCTTCAGCAACCTAGCAGCTGCCTGCTTAGTGCTTAGTGACAGAGATGTAGCAAGTACACAATGCTTCAAGTACAAGTACAAGTACCTGGCCTCCAAGTACAAGTACAAGTACAAGTACAAGTACTGAAAATTTGTACTCAAGTACAACTCCAGTACAAGTACAAGTACCAAGTACTACATCTCTGAAGATAACTACCCCAAACGGGGTCCGATCTTCAAAATTTTTGATCCATTCTGTTCCAATGACAACCCCCTACAACTCTGTTGCTCACCCAATTAGGGTCACAACTGAAACAATTTTTCTATTGAGCTTTGAACAACAGTTTTGGGAGGGGGTCCTATTTTAGGCTGTAGAGTGGACCCTACCCCCAAAATTTTTTTGAGGCACGGATGGATAGAAAGAACAATACAAATGCTAAACAATGGTGCAAACCTCATTTTTAGCTTCCATATAGCCTGAAATATAGTAAATTTAAAAAGTACATGTTCACAGTTCATATGAACGCTTTTTCCAAAATTAATTACCCAGAATGGTGACGTCTTGTAAAATTTAATTCCCCTGTTGAAGGGTTAATGCAATAACTGCATTGATTAACAATCAATATCAATCAGATATCAGTTGTAGAATTTATCCTCGATCAATCCCTGATATCAATTATATCATTGATCCTCAATCAATTCCTGATAACAATCATGGTAGTTATCCTCAATCAAACTCTGATAACAATTATGGTAGTTATCCTCAATCAATCCCTGATAACAATCACGGTAGTTATCCTCAAACAATTCCTGATAACAATTATGGTAGTTATCCTCAATCAATCCCTGATAACAATCATGGCAGTATCCTCAATCAATTCCTGATAACAATCATGGTAGTTATCCTCAATCAATCCCTGATAACAATCATGATATTTAACCTGCAATTAAAGTAGCAATAAAGATCTTCTTCTGGATAGAATACCCGGTAGATGTTCTGTGGAAATTGGCAACAGAAATTGACGACCTACCTTAAGGTCTCCTGAGATGTTGGCTCCAGCCAGAATGCCGGTTGCGGCCGGAAAGAAGATTCCAAAGACGGAGAAAAATGAATGTCCACTTCGAAAGTCTGGCACAAAGTTGTCCTTGAAAATGTACACTGGTCCAAAATCATTACAAGAGAAGTCTCAGAATTAAAAGATTTAAAGATGAATCAAATCAGAGGAATTTGATGAAGCAATGATTAATAAATTAAATAACAAATACAAGATTGTAAATGCATTTGCAAAAGACAACATCAATCTCGGATCACACCCTCATCATACTTGAATTTGCCAGAGGGCAGGGAAGGGTTTAATAATAATAATAATAATAATAATAATAATAATAATAATAATAATAATGTTATTATTATTATTATTATTAACAGTAATAATAATAATAGCATCATTAATAATAACATTATCACTATCACTATTACTATTATTATTATTAGTAGTAGCAATAATAATAATAATAATAATAATATTATTATTATTATTATTATTATTATTATTATTATTAACAACAGCAGTAACAACAACAACAAAAATAAAAAAAATAAAAATAATAATAATAATAATAAATGTGTTTAAGTGTTTTAGTAGGAACTTTTCTTTGCAGGTGGACTTGGAGTAACACTTGTACATGAGATCTGAAGCTATTATAATGCTTAATTATTATTATTGTTACTACCATAATTTAATTCAGCCATCTTCTCTGACTTTCTGAAACAATGACCTCTGAAAATGACTGACCTGTATATCCGACAAAACCTTTCTCCTGCTGCTTCTTGGACGGAGGCATTAGCGATCCAATCATGAAGTCGGCAATCGCAGTCAAGAGAATAACAAGAAGCACCAACTGTGCCTAACAGCAAATCGACAATAAGCAATACAAGATAACACGATGTATTCACACACACCTGAAAGTTAAAGCATAAGCGATTGGAGTAGATTAACTGATCAACAGAAGCACAAAAATCAGCACATACGCTAACAGTAACAATTTTGCCTGTTTGCCAATTTGACATAGGTTCCATAAGACTAGCAACACAGATTCAATGAACTTTTTCAAAGAATTGGACCATGCTACCTTGTTTACGTGTCTAATTGTGGCATTGCATCTCCCAAGCGTTTGGAAAATTGTCATTTGTGGCTCACACCTTATGCATTTGGCCACCCTGCACTAGACTCAACTTTTAAACACATATTTCGCATATGGAGGAATCTGGAATTTGAATTGAAAATTAGACTAGGCCTACAGTCAATCCCCATTAGACTGATAACTGTGACTGAAAGTGTGACGGTTGATAACTTCCTGTCAAAACCATGTTTGTTTTCACACACACATACGTGCAGCAATCCATAGCATTCAAATTAAATTTTGCAGATATTAATCTGTCCGAGTCTTTAATTAATCTCCCAAAAGTCAATAATAATTTAATGTCCACAAAACAAATGGTGTCAAGCAATATATATAGCACACCACCCACAAAAACAGACTTGACAAAGTTTATTACAGAATGACAGACTCTTGATTAAAACCATCGACACCCGAGAGAGTGATTAGGTGCGATAATCAAAGGCGGAATTCCGCCACAAAGTCTTTGGTCACAGGTGGATAAATGGTGCTGGTAATCGACCGTGCTAACCCGCGATTCCCAGCTTAATCCGGCGACTGCCACGGCCAGTATGAAGACGGCCGTAATGACTCCGATGATGCGAACGTCGTTAGCCGCGTCGACCATTAACAGATCGTATGACTAAAAGCAGGAAAGCATCAATTCACCATTGTCCTCGATGATTATTACATAATGATCATTCTGAAATTCGTAATATGCAATATGACACAAAACAATTAATTAAAACAATTTAACAGATACAAAAAGATACATGAGATATTGAAAAAAACACAAAAAATGTGAATAAAAGAAATAAGTAAGAAACTGTGGTCCCTTTTATTGTCCAGAAATCATTTTTTCGGAAGAGGATGAGAGAGAATTTACCACATAGTTCAACACTCAACACCCTTGGCTGTTATGTTGACGTTAAGTGGGTGTCTCATTATCACAATACCTTTGCAGCTGTCTCTGCCATATTTCTGTACCAGAAGCACATATTTACATAATGCTACATAGTCTTTGGCATAATCATGGGGTGGCAAGGGGGTTAGAGATGTGCGGGCACAGCAAAATGCCTACCCTACCCGTACCCGTGAAAAAACTTTTTTACCCTACCCTACCCGTACCCGCTAGCGCTATACCTACCCGACCCGTACCCGTAAGCTGTGTACCCTACCCTACCCGTACCCGTACCCAACATTGGTTGAAATTTGGAGTTTTTTGGAGTTGGACCCGTACCCGCGGGTGCGTGTACGGGTACAAACCTACAAGGACCTGTTCACGGATCCGTGTACCCGTATCCGTTCCTAGAGACTATAGAGAGGCAACAATAAAATAGTAATAGTAAAAATAAATTCTAGTACTTAGGAATCAGGATAATCCACTTGGCAAATAGTAGGCCCGGGTTCTGAAGTCTGGAGTCTGGACTACTGGTTGGTAACATTGTGTAATACAACTAGTCAGCTAGCCTAAGCCTACATGAATGTCGGACATGGATTTAGAACTTCTAGAAGACTCGATGGGCTTGTTTAAAATATTTAGTAGATATAATTTATCTATGAGCAGGCATTAGAGCTCAAGTTAAACAACAAAACTTTACCAGAAGAACTTTCTCGGTCAAAGAGTCCTTGGAGGAGTCAGAGGACGCCATTAAAATTATAGATTTATTATATCATACACTACTTTACTGATGAGTGATGATGTCAGATGACGTCATCTGTATTTCCTTTATGTTTTCAGTAAGTAAAATGCATGCTGTCTGACAAACTGAACGCGATATACAAGTTATGGGTAAAAACGGGTATACCCGTACCCGTAGCCGCTATACCCGTACCCGTAGCGCTATACCCGTACCCGACTCGTACCCTAAAAATGTGTACCCTACCCTATCCGTACCCGCGGGTACAGGTACGGGTACGGTATACCCACGGGTACGGGTATACCCGCACATCCCTAAAGGGGGCCCGACTCCCTATTCAGCCTGGGACCAGTCGTGGGATTTGTGCAAAACCACTGAGTGGTTTTGGGTGGGGGTAGGCAGTATGATAGCCTGATATAACATTGTTTTTTTGGTTGCCAAGAATTTTTCACCCGAAAACGTTGCTGTGTCCCCCTATTTCAGAATCCTAGCTACACCACTGCATACAGTTACACCTCATTAACAGGATTTCAGGTGGCCAGAAAAAGCATTCGTGCCAACCAAAGGGTCTGCATTAAGCAAATAAAAATTTGGATAGGGGACGGTCAAAACGAAATGGCCGATGTTAACTGCAAGTCTATGCGATCTGATTGTGTCAACAACCCATGACCCTCCAATCGCAAGGCTTGACCCTTTGCCACTATGCACACTCAAATCAAAAAAACTTAGGTCAATGTATAAATTATTTTTATCTACTAGAGCTGTCCTTTAATCGTGATTAACGTGTTAATCTGTTAATCGCAATTAATTTTTAAAATTGCGATTAAAAAATTACCGGTAATCGCATCATAATTAATTGCCTCATATTTCTCTAAAGAAACTTTAAAAAAAACCGAGCTTGAAAGTGATGACGTCACAAGTTTTTGTTTAAAGTTGACTGAAATGGATGATGTATGTGCTATATAATGTTATGCGTGGTCATTAGTTGAAATTCTGAAAGTCTGTTCTGCAACTGGTGCATTGTTTATTTCAATTTAATTAATACTTCGGGACCAGAATAACGTTGCTAAGGAAAATGCGATTAACCGCGATTACGTAAATAAATCAATCGTTGAACAGCGCTATTATTTACCTGAAGAATATCTCTGATCGTTTCTGCAAATCCAACGATGTACATGGCGGCAGCCACAGCATTGGCAATAGAGAAGACAACGCCAATGGCGCCCCCAAACTCAGGCCCAAGGCTCCTCGAGATCAAGTAATAAGCCCCACCTAACAAACAATACAAAAATACTCTTTGAATCATATTGGCCACAGCAGCCCTTAGTTGCAGGGTCGTTTTAAGGGGGCATAGGCATGGTAGGCATGTGTCCAAAGCCCTGCAATATGTGAGGGACAAAGCAGGTGGTGAAAAAAAATTTGGTAAAAAAGTCAATCCCACTTTTTTTATTAATTTCTCCTCCAAAAGCAGAATGAGCAAAAAAAGGTCATCACTACTTTTTTTAAAAATTCCTAGGACCCCCAAACTTCTTTAAATGGCACTGCTTAGATGTGCATAGTGGGGACTGGGTCTGAAAATATTGGTTGCCAGGAGACAAAAGGGGCTAATCCTAGATCACCAACGTCAGTTATCACTGACCTCTAAAATGACATAATTTGACTGCGATAACAAATAATAAAATTTCCAAGTAACACCCCAGTGGAAAGCAAAAGGTGCAAGGGACCGAAAGTGTTTACTTGTAACTGCCTAAGGGGTCCACTTGCCACTGGTTGTGCAGAGCTCTTCTTTTGTCGTTTAACCAGAAAACATAAGTGATATATAATATATCAGAAGGCACGCCTGCACGACTCAGATATTATCAAATACCAGAAGTATTCTCCAACACTTAAAATACATTGAAAACACCAGATTTTTGCAACTAGTACCCATCAACTTAGGACTTTAAATTTCTTATAAAATCAAATACAGAAAATTCAAGAACTTACCAAACCTCCACAAAAAACTCTTTCAACGGCGAACTGAACAACACCAAAAACAAAAACATATAAACTCAAATACTAAACTAAAGAACATTCACTTAAAACAAAATCCAAGCAACTACAATAAAACCCCTTATAGGAACAACACAGTAGTCTCGCATGACAAAAAGGAAATGCAGCGGAAGCAACATAGCAACCACAGACAACGAGTAACAACCGAAAAGACAGAATACCTCCTTTGATTTCTCCGTTGGTGCAGATGGCTGACATCGAAAGTGCTGTCAATGTAGTCACGGTGCCAGCCAAAAGGATGATAACGGTTGCTATGCCGATCCCCGACTGCGCTACGACCCACGGCAGACGCAGAAAGAGCATGACACCAAATATGTTTAGCACACATCTCACCTGCAAAACAGAAGAAAGATGAAAATTGGCAAGATTCATTTGCTCAATTAGCTTCTCAAACATCATCATCATCATCATCATCATCATCATCATCATCATCATCATCATCATCATCATCATCATCATCATCATCATCATCATCGTCGTCGTCGTCGTCGTCGTCATCATCATCATCATCACACTCCATAGTCCATAAGGACCATCAGAGTCAACGGTGTAGAAGTGCTCGTCCATGGCCCTTTTCTTTCTTTGGCCATGTGTATCACATTTTGGGTGAACTCAAGTCCAGTCCATTCAAGAATATCATCGATCCATCTTTTCTTTGGTCTTCCTCTTTATCGCACACCATCTGATCTTCCCATCATCACTGTCTATATTAGTCTTTCATCCCTCATTCTGCAGATGTGTCCAAATATTGATAATTTCCGGTCCTTGATCTTCTCCATAACAGTCTTTGTTCGTCTCAGGTCTTAGCGAATGGTATCATTTTTAATCATATCTTTATAACTTATATACAGATACCCGGTGTCTCAAGCATTAGTCTAATGCCGTCAACTCCTTGGAAATTGTCGGATATCGGAAATTTCATAACTCATCTCTGGTTTGAAAATAGCCTGCAGCAGAACTTCGATATAATGGGAGCTTGGTTATAACGCATTCTCAGGTGTAATGCACTGCAATGTAAGGTCCTATTCATTCATTCATTCATTCATTCATAACTGACAACTTATATAGTGCAGTATGCATGACAACTGTCAAAAACAAGAGCACTTTACAGCAAATACAATATATCTCAACTGTACGAAATATTAAACAAGTGTGTTTTGAGTATATTGGATGGTACTGGATATAACATGCCACGAATATAATGTAATAAACTTTACAGACTGCTAAGTAAGTTATAAAGAACTGTATTTATAAATGCATAAAATTTCCAAAATGTGGCTTAGCGATATTCCACAAAATTTCGTCTGCTTAGAAAATTAGTCACAAATACGGTGGCAGTGATTCCTCCCCTGAGAGGATCAGCTCATTAAAAATACACATTACAAGCCATGAATCACTCCCCAATCACAAATGCAAAACTGGACAAAAACTGAGTTTCTTAAATAGTACTCAGTTACATCCGGATTAAGACGTAAAGGCAATATATAAATTTGTCCAAAAACCATAGATTGAACCTCCAAACATAGATACATGTACTGTAAGGCAAGTGATATGTGGCAAAATACAGAACACAGGCCACAGAATGTTAGTTACTTTAGCATAAGAACTACAAATTTCTTGAAGATTGATAAAAATCCCCCCATGAAAAAAATATCTTCCAATTTTTTTCAGATATGAATGCATTAAAATACTAGCCACATCTACAGAGTACACTCCCAGTATAGGTGGCAAAACATAAGCATGCGTGAATGTTTTTAAAAGTAGTGCAAGCACAATGGAATATTAGATTAGGCCAGCGGTTCTCAACCTTTATAGTGCCGCGACCCCTTCAATTCAATTCCCCATGATGTGGCGACCCCCAACCGTAAAATCACTTTCGTTTATAATGTAAACTGTTAAAAATAATAAAACTAAAAAATCAAAATGTTTGAAATCATTCTGATTCAATTTATTATTATTATTATTCAGGACGATTTATTCGACGCCGTACGCATAGCTAAGGCTAAAGTCAAAGGCGTCTAACAACCAAAAGAAACTCTAAACAGGTGTGTCTTCATGTTCTTCAAAAACGCTCCTGGCGAAGTCTCCATGGTGACCACCCTTGGCAGGGTGTTCCACAGGATTGGGTTGCCTCTCCGAAAGGATCTGTCCCCGAGGGCAGGAGTCCTGGCCGGAGGGGGGACAAGCAGCGGATTGCGATTCCTCGACCGAAGCTGGGAACGGTATTGTACTGACGGAGCAGGTTGAATCAAGTCACGAAGATAGGTAGGACAGTGTGGATCATAAAGTGCCCGAAACGTGAGCCAGCACCGTTTCAACACAATGCGCTCCGGAATCTTCAACCAATGGAGTTGATCTTTCAGTGGCTGTGAAACATGGGCATTCCATTTCAGACCGAATATTAGCCGCACGGCTGTGTTAATCACAGATTGGAGGGAATTCAGTCTCGTCGTAGGCAGACCCAATAAAACACTATTGCAATAGTCAATGCGCGACAGGACCAGTGCACGGACCAAACTGATGGTATCAGGTATAGGGAGATATCGGCGGATGGTTTTTAGCCTTCTCAGATGGAAGAATCCCAGCTTGGAGACATTGGCGATATGCCAATATGCCAATATATCAATTGTCTGCAATGCCTATCCTTGGAATGGCAATTATATTAAAACAGGACTAGTAACTACCAGTGGGAAAATTTTGTACAATTACAAGGTTTGAGCATCAAAAAAGAGACAACCCCATATTTCCGAATGTTTCAGGCGACCCCCTGGCAAATGGTCATTCGACCCCCGAAGGGGTCGCGACCCACAGGTTGAGAATCGCTGGATTAGGCATTTATATGTTGGTTTGATATATCAATCATGATGATAGTACAAAACAATTATCAGAAACTGAATTGTGTGCTGTTTGGCATTGTATACTACAAATTGTGTTTGTTTTATTGTGTGCAGAATTAAAGGTAACTGCTATAACAGACAAATGGAATAAAGGGCTGGCAGTGGAATAAAGGGTTTTCAACACAGGAGAAATCCTACTAAACCACGTGACATCCATTATTATATTATGTTACATTTACATTACATAAAACAGACACCATAAATTATCATAATCAGAAATTAGACAAGATAATTAAATGAGGCTCTCACAAAGACTCCCCTGATCCATCCAAACTTCACAAGAGCTTGACTGGACTTGACGTTGTTGCCCGCAAATGCATTTGCCGAATAGTTCTTTATGTTGCCTCGTTCTTCCTTGAAGATTTTCTCCAATTCATCCTGATGAGCAATAACAAAAGAACAATCTTTTGCATCATCATCATCATCATCATCATCATCATCATCATCATCATCATCATCATCATCATCATCATCATCATCATCATCACCGCCACCGCCACCGCCACCGCCACCGCCACCGCCACCACCATCATCATCAAAAAGAACATAATCAAGGAATCGATAAAAATGAAACACAGTAATGTTCAAAAAGGACAAATTTTCAAGATCCTAATGCCACATTAGCTCAACTAATGGATCAGATTCTAAAACAGGATCGATTGTTCCAATATGTCAGGCATGGTTAAATTTCACATGTACTGCATGCCTTTGAAACTGTAAATTTCAATCCACGTAACCCCTACACGCAACACAGGTGCCAAAGATATGAGACAGAATTGCAAAGCAAGTCATCAAATATATTTTTTATGACAAAAACAAGAATAAAGTAAGATTTTTTTATCAACTGGCACAAGGAGTCTCGGTTAAGCAATCATAAAATACAGTTTTAAAGAACCTCATTAATCTAAATGGCTTCATCTCTAAAAACTCAAATGAAATTAATTTTATCCAGAATTCCGGGCCAAGGAAAAAATCTTTAAAATACAAGTGGTCACTGCCAACAAGAAAATCAAAATTCATAATTTATTAGTTTAACTCTAATAATAATAATAATAACAATTATATTGCTGTAATGTAGCATGACTAATACCTAATGAAGTGTCGGTGGCCAGAAAATTTTGAATAATTAAGCACATCTAAGACCTGTATCCATGCAGCACACAGAAAATGCCTGTTCATTTCAGCAATGCCATTACACTGCCAATTTATGGGCTCTCGCATTTTTTATAATTTGTATAGCACTCTGACTTTAATTTGTATGGCACTACTACTATCACTGCTGCTACTATCACTATTACTACCACTTCCACTACTACTACTACTACTACTACTACTACTACTACTACTACTACTACTACTACTACTACTACTACTACTACTACTACTACCACTACCATTACTACAACTACTGCTATGGCTGCTGCTACTACTACTACTACTACTACTACTCTACTCTATGCTACTAACACTACCAATCCCACAACCACTACCAGTTCATGGCCATAAATCAGGCCACATCCAATCCCAGGATGCTGGTCAGTGGGGTCCCACAAGGCTCTGTTCTTGGACTACTGCCTTTTCACACTCTACATTGCAGATGTTGGAAAGCTGATCGAGGCACGTGGCATACTCCATCACACAAACGCCAATGGGTGCCATGGCTACCTAGCAAAGACGCCCAAAGACATATCAGCAGTGAAGGATAAAGTTATAGACTGCATTGAAGCCATAAAGAAATGAATGCTACAAAATAGATTAGTCTTAAATCCTGACAAGACACAATGTATCTGGTTCACTGCCCCAGGAGGATCCATCTGATCAACCGGTCTCCATTCCAGTTCGCGGGAGAAGGATCGAGCCGGTTGACAACATACGTCTCCTCAGAGTCACAATGAACACTTCACTTTCCCTGGTGGATCACATCGCAGGCCTAACAAAGAGCTGCAAGTGCAGGCTCTGCAGAGGCTCTGGGAAGCAAGAAAAACTCTCCACCACTGCCACGCTATGTACAGTGTGTTCTCGCCACAGTGGTCTCCGCCATTGACTACTGTAACAGTCTCATGTATGGTGTCCCTGACTACTTAACATGTTGTCTGGGCCCAGTGACTCGTTTTTCTTCATCGGCTTCAGAGCCCCCACAACTTCTTCTAGTATTAGAGGTCCATCCATCTCTTTGGAAACAGGCCTGTCCCCTCTCTTGTCAAGTTGTCACTAGTTATATAGTTCTGTAATATATTCATGCCACTTGTCTAATGTCTGGCATGATGCTTACTTACTCAGGTGAGGAAAACACGAAGCAGGTGTGGCAATCATTTTAGATGAAACAGCAACAAAATGCATAACAGGATTCAGGACACTATCAGAAATAGCAATAATACTAAAATGTCATGCTAAACCGTGTAATACTGTAATATAAACATTATACAAGTGTATGCGCCGACAACAGATCACGATGAAGGCCATGTAGAACAGTATTACAAAGAACTAGATGAGTAAATCAGATGAAGTGAAAATCATTATGGTGGACTTTAACGCTAAGGTTGGTAAAGGAAGGGAGGGCACGGTGGTGGGACTACATGGGTTAGGGAATCGAAATGATCGAGGAGATAGGTGGGTGGATTGGTGCACTGAGAAAAACTAATCATAGCCAACACATTATTATTATTATTATTATTATTTCTAGACAATTTCTCAAGCGCAGTAAACAAGGCTAAGGCCTACGACAAAAGCGCCTTAACATATATCATTTAAATCCTATATTAAATAGGTGTGTTTTTAAGTTCCTAAGAAAGGATTCCGCAGAGACAGCCTCCGACACAACGTCAGGTAATGAATTCCACAGTATTGGATTCCATCTGGAGAATGACCTTTCTCCAAACTTGGAGGTCTTTAGGTGTGGGATGACAAGCTCAATCATCAAGGCTTTTGGCTTGTCATCCCACACCTATGCTGGTGTGGGATGACAAGTTTGTCAAGTTCGTCAACCACAACAGAAGATTATGGACCTGGAAAAGCTCGGGTGACAGATATAAGAGCCAAACTGATTATATTGCCGTGAGCTAGAGATTCAGAAATGCTTTAACTCAAACCAAAACTTTTCCTGTGGAAAATGATGCCATTAGTGATCATGTGCCAGTCATAGCAGATATCAACACAACACTGAAAAAGTTAAAAAGAAAGGCAAAAGTTATTATTATTATTATTATTATTATTATTGTCAGACAATTTGCTATAGCACCGTAGGTGAGCGAATGGCACGAAACAAGGGTGCTTTGACAACTAATTACTCGTAACTGAGCTTAAATAAATGCGTTTTCAAGTTGGTAATAAGCGTCGCGGCAGCGTTCGCATTGATCACACTGTCCGGAAGAGAGTTCCACAGGATCGGGTTTCCCCGTGTAAAAGATCTCTCGCCAAATAGAGGAGTCGAAGATGGTGGAATAAAAGTTGACAGATATGACTGGAAAGAAGTGGCACAAAACAAAAACATACTTGGTAATGAAGGAGCATCAAATAAAGATTTAAAATAGACTCCAGGTACTGAGGGAAATGCAAGATGTGGAAACAATATGGGAAGAGTTTAAGGAGGGATGATTAATCAAAGCCACAGAAGAAGTTACACCTGAAGAAGTCATACCTAAGAAAGAGAAGAATAAGAAACAACCCTGGATGAGAAATACAAAAATGATGGAAGAAAGAAGAAAGGTAAAAAACATTGACAAATAAAAGAAATATACAATATAAATGTCACGAGGCAAATGAGCAGTGGTTGAATGGAAAATGCAAGGAAATAGAACAAAAGAAAGACAGGAAAGATTCATGATAAAATACAGAAACTCCTGCAGAAGCAAACCTAGTTGCAATCAATGCTTCAAGAGAAAAAAATGGAGAAATAGTGATGGAGGGAAACCAGATATTAGACAGGTGGCATGAATAAATCACAACCAGTACTAGTGTACTAACAATAATACCACTGCCACCACAACTGATTCTGCTGATGTGATTGAGTAATAACGTTAATCGTCTTCATCTCACCTTTTCACCTTGAGTAAATGTTAATTCCAATTGCTGAATATTAGGTGGAAATCCTAGTGGCAACATTATCATCACAGACTGGACATAATGAGATAAGAATTTTGTGGAAGTATAATAATAATTTATACAACAAAGATTCATTATAATGCCTTGTTCATTTTGGTCTCTGCTTCCAGATTCCCTGCCCTTTGATTAGAGATCCTGACTCTGACAGATTTTTCATCAATGTTGATTTTTCAGGGTTCGAAGCAGAAGTCGAAAGGAGTGCACCTTTTGAAGTAGGTAATGATCTCAGTGTCTGACTGATCAAGGAAGTCACAGATGGCACCATACAGACACAGCGGATAGAAATAGATAGAAATAAACTTGACACTGCAGTCAATCACAGTGATACAGATCTTGGGTTCACCAACGGACAGCTGCCAATCATAATTTCCTTAGATAAATGAACGCAGTAGTATCAGTCAATACTAATTAGCTGTATCATGTTGGTTAATGTCAATTTAGTCTGCACTTCAGTAGTTAAGCTCAAACTCACCTGTACAGGTAGAACAAATGCAGGTGTGTGGGTTTCAGGTGGTACTAATACTTAAAAACTATTAAAGTTGTGTGAAGTGTGACAAATTTTAACAACAGTAAAAAACTAATAATACCACAACCTCCTCCACACACATCTGCTCACCATCTCATCTTTTTTCAGGGTTACAGTAATTTCCTAAACTTCTGCTACAGCTATTTCAAAATTAGATTAAGTGCCAAGGAATAAATAAGAAGCTCCTGCAGAGAGAGTGTCTGCCTAGGAAAGTGCCACAGAAATTCACGAGAATTTACTTATTTGGCAAAGAATGGGATTACACAGGAAAAGAACATATTGTGAATGAATGGGAAAATGAAACATAGTGGTTCTCACACAGGTAAAACCCTACTGAACCACTCTAAACCTTGCTATTATTATTATTTTTAAAATTATTATTATTAATATTATTATTATTATTGTCATCCACTTTATTATTATTATTATTATTATTATTATTATTATTATTATTATTATTATTATTATTATTATTATTATTATTATTATTATTATTATTATTATTATTATTATTATTATTATTATTATTATTATTATTATTATTATTATTATTATTATTATTTATCCACTTTATGTATGTATGTATGTATGTATGTATGTATGTATGTATGCATGTATTATTATTATTATTATTATTATTATTATTATTATTATTATTATTAAGACAGCATGATGATGATGATGACAACAACAGCATTAATTATTCATCAGTAATAATAATAATTAGTATACATGCTGGCAGAAAATAGTTGAAAATCATAAATAACTTTCAATGAAAAACAAGCAGTACACTAAATCTTTTTCCTCAGGAGCTTTGATTTCCAAATATTTAATTGGCATCTGTTTGTTCTGAAAGCAGAAAACCAGTTGGAAAGCACACTCAGATATCTGAACCTTTGTTATCTACACAAGCTATATATAAAAACTGAACAGAATATAGTCAGAAAGCATTGCCTAGAAAACTAATGGGAATAGCACAGATGTGATTTAAAAAAAGTTGTGTCAATTTAAAAAATTAATCCCCCAGACCTGAACAGTTCAAGACACAAAACTAGGGAAGCACTATTATCGTCAATTATTGCATGGAGTGATTCAGGGATGAAGGAAAAGAAACACCTTTGATAGTCGCTGTGTACATCAAAGTGGTGTTGCCGCTTTAAAATGGTGCTATATAAATATGGTGTTTTTAGGTGCCATTCTCTGGTCGATAATCAGATCTCAGTTCATGATAATTTGTTAGGATATTTTGGTGTAAAAATAATAAAATGGCACATTGTTATCAAATATTAAACGGCAAGCTCGCGGAGTGACTTTGTAGAGAAGAAAGGAGACAATCAATTGGCCAATCAATTGGCCAATCAATTAAATGAACAACTGCAGAAAGTCTGAAAACAGTTAGAATGCACTGAATTCTGAATTCAACTGAATTCAATCAGATAGAAAGAATATAAGAGACTCTGTCCACCAACAGGCTAGAGGCTTGATTTGGCCTGTGACCTAACTGCGGCCTGCCACCTGGTGTCAACAAGTGGCATTCACATTTTGGTTTCAATATGTTGAACTAGTGATGCTCATATTACAAATTATGGCATAGAGTCTTTAAAAAACCTTATTAAACCAAGTTTTAAAGTAGAATAATTATAATTATTCTACTAATTATTGATTTTCTGATATTGATATTCTGATATTGATTTTCTGATATTGATATTCTGATATTGATTTTATGATATTGATTTTATGATATTGATATTCTGATATTGATTTTCTGATATTGATATTCTGATATTGATAGTCTGCCTTAAATGAGTAATCTGAATTTTCTAATAAATGCGATACTAAGTTGATATCTAAATCACCATTTGTTACTCCTAGGTGGCTTTGTGTTTGACCTATTTAGCAACATGAACAAAGTGTTATACACACACACATACACACACACAGTGTCACACACACACTGTATTGCCACCCTATGGCCTGGCTGACCACTGTACTTTACCTATTAAAGCTATTTCAAGATAGATAAAAGTGCATAGAAACTTATAAGCAGCAACTACACTACTATTTAAAAAGTGCTATGGAAATTCACAGTATTTTACTTACTTACTTCAGAATATTTGACTAGAGTATAAAGCGCATTTACTAATGCAAATAGAGCTGAACATTATCAGAACCATACATCAGTTTTACTGTGGATGGCTGGCCCCAAATTCACACAATTGATAAGTAAATAGATACAATTTTCTTGGTACATGGTACCATGTTTGTCACCTGCAATAAGATGGCTCACAATTATAATAAGTATCTGGCCAATAACGAATGTTAGCTTCAACATCGTTTGATTTGCTGGACCAGCTGGGGCTCAACTCCCCACTCGGAGGTTAAAAGGTTTGGTTTTTAGCTGTCCAACCAACCACCCCAGGAGGTCAGAAACTTTGGGGTCAGAGTAGTTCGACCCCAGTGCTTTTTCAAATTAAATATTGATAGTTTTATACAGCAAAATATTGGTCACCTGTGGTGCAAATAGGTGACAATGTAAAGTGGCATCATGTTCACCTGCATTTAATAGGCTATTTACCTGTGTTCTGATAGACCAGCGAGAAGTATTGATTTCCAATGATACCCAAGACCGGTGCCATTCTGTTTGTTTAGCTCCGGGAATAGCCCCGTAATTCACCTCTGACCTCTGCCTCTACCATGTATCAAAGTGCTGTGATGTTACTCTAAAGTGGTGCTACATAAATACGGCCTGTATTCAAGTCCAGATGCTTTGTGTCAGGTGTTACGCGAGAAAAACACGTATACGGAGTTTCAATTTCACGTGAAAATCATTTGAGCTAACGAATAATGCATTCTATGCATTCGGAACGTCTTAAGTGGACATAGTTGCCTTAACCGGCAAGAAGAAGAATAATCTATTGAATTATCTGTGAACTAACCACTACAAACAACATCAAAGAGTAACAGATTGCAAAGTTTCGATCGCCATAAAGAAAGCAAGAATCAAATTCAAGAAATTGATATTTTAACATTTCAGGAAGAGGAGGCTGTCAGAGTGGGATCAAGCCCTGTCAGCGCCCATAGTGGCTTTCACACAGGCAATAATACCTCCTAAGCCACTTTAAATCATGCTATAGTAAATGCAATCACAGCTAATTTGTGGATATGAAAAAAAATTAAAATTGCAAAGATAACAGAAGTATAGATTATGGAAAAAAGAAGACCTAAGAATCTAGAATACTTGTTTACCTCCTCTGGGGGTCAACCCTACAGACCCAATCCCTGAGAAAAATTTGGAAATGGAACTAGCACAATACCTGCTGGGTTTTGCAATAAAGTCAGTGTTCAATTTGTCAAAAAAGTAGTGGGGGTCGGACTTTTCTAACCCTCCAGTTGGTGGTGGCCATAAGTCCACAACTCCCAAAAAAATTGTAAAATGATAAAGAAGAACATGTGCAGTCATTTTGTGCAGCAATGCAACATGGAGCAAAATAAAAGCAAACCATCTCTCATTATTAGTGAACTTCTATAGTGCCATTTCAGTAATGCACCTGGCGTCAGTCGATGGTCAACAGTTTCCAAGTTTCACATTAGATCATTCTGTACCGGTATTCTAGTTCTTGTAAAAAGGCATAAAATATTTTGCAACATTTTGAAATCATTGACTGCAATCATGCAGAGATAATGTAATTCCTAAGGTAGTCAATATGAAAACATGGTCTAGTGCTGGAAATGCTTTTTATGCACCTCATGTATTATTAGTTTGAATCATGCAAGAAAGAGTTGCACAATATTAACCAATCTACTGTAGACCTATAAAATCAATCTGACAAATGCAAGACTACATAAGGCCTTCCAAACAGGCCTGTACTCGTCCCAGCTTACACTTCTTACACTTGATTAAATGCCAACATTACGAGTCAATACCACGATACAAAAGGTGGAGGAGCATTGCAAAGACTACGAGGTAACATGCAAACTTGGTTTTCAAATAAATCAAGAAACCCGTACCACAGAAGTAAATTCAACAAAACTAACAGAACAATGGGAACTCCCCCAGATTAGTTTATATAACTTATTATAAAAATTGTCAATAAATAACTATTAAAACTGAACACCAATGTGAACACGTCTCAAACTTGCACAAAATGCAAAAAGATTGTTGTAATTGAATATAAACTCTTTTGGTGCTTTTCAACAAAACGTCATCACACGCTTCTGATGCTATTCGATTAACCATAACATATTGGGGAGGAACACTGCATGTTCATAAAATTCAGGGTATGGCCCTATTGATGGGTGCACAGATAGGTATGTGAAAGAAAGGAACATGCACACACACACACAAACACACACACACAAGATTTTTCTGATATCACTGCTCCCATTTCAGATCTGCATCAAGTCAACAGGTCACCATAATGATCATCCTAAGCATAACACATCTTATCTTATTACTTCTATATAGAGACATGGTTGACAGAATTTAAACAGTTGTGTATCCAGGCATTCAGTTTAAAGAAGGCACTGCATGTTCCAGTCTCAATTCTGTCTTACTCCCAGAGCCGTAGCGAGGGGGGCATATGCCCCCGGGCGCCGAGGCGAAGGGCCAAAATTGGGTATTCGGGTAAGTGAAATGCACAATAAAGAAGAAACATGTGCGACGACCTTTTTTTTCTTGTCAGCACTATATGAAGAGGGGCGTCGTAAGACCTGAGGGGCGCCGAGAACTATGTCACAACCTTTTTTTTTGCTCGTCAGCAGTGTTAAGGGCGCCAATGATACACTTTGCCCCCGGGCGCCGGATACCCTCACTACGGCTCTGCTTACTCCACTCCCTCCCATACAGGCTAAAGCATGTTGTTAAATTTATTGAAACAGGAAAATGTCATTTGCTTATTTAATCATTTCTTTATAACTTTTCGAGCTTTCATCATGACAAAAAATTAGCAAACTAAATTTTTGGATAGAGTTTCAGAATAGGTGAATCATATGTAAACAAGGATGAGGGTTAATGTTAGTATTAGCAATGCTAGGGTTACCTTTGTTGAATAACCCTAGCCCCTAACTCTAATCAATTGCATTGGAAGCATGTGGATGAAATAGTGGGGGTCCAACACCTATGTCTTCCCTATGGCTGCCTTTCAAAAAGTGGGGAGCTCGAGTCTAGAGCCCTAATAGAAGTTTTTGCCTATGACCTAACCAACGTATGGTCTGTCTATTCTGAAACGCAACCAATTTTTGTGGTGGGTTATGGGAATGTGTTCCCTTTGTCTCCCCCTAGATCCGCCCTTGAGTTTATGGTTACCTGCTCGTGTAGTTCCATCAGGGTCGGTCTCTGTCGTTGTCCTTCCCCTCCGCCTCCTCCGGTGGCAAATAGGTTGCGGTAGTGGTCGATGTGCGGCAGACTTTCGAGGGTGTTTCGTCCGAACGTCTTCTGGGTCTCACAGTAGGTCTCGAAGGTGCTCGGGCGCCGGGCCCCGTTGGTCCCGGCGGCGGCGTCGTCCTCGGACCCCTTCCGACTGCCGCCGTCTCGGGACTCCGCCGCATCCGCCGCCGCTGCGGCGGCCGCCGCCGCCTCGACCTTCGTCACCCGGAACCGCGAAGCGAAGGAACTGCTCGCCCCGGAGCAGTCCGGATCGTCTTCGTCGTTGTCAGAGGAGGAGAAGGAACTGGATCCTATCGAAGGACCTTGACTTCCGGGGGCCAACCGGAACTTGACGCTTCGACTCGGCTCAGGACGCTGTTTGTCGTCCGTCATTTTGTCGCGCTCGATTATTTTTAATTTTAAAAGTTACAGGAATAATTCTATATCTAATGAGGAAATATGCAGTCGGTTTTGAAAAATTGCTTTCCTGCGTTAAATTCTTTTTTCCAAACTGGATTTCAACTTTTGCTTCAAATTCTTTACCGGATTGCAAAACACTCTGTTCTTTCTTCTTTCTTAAAGCAAAATGGATGTTTAAATAGTTTTCGCGCTGCTTCGAAAGAAGTATTTTGCCGAACGACAATAAATAAATCTTGCTGATGATCTATTGGCGGAATCGGCTTATTTATGGCTTCTTATTGTTGGCTCACGTAGTGTGTGCGCGTGTGCACTATAGGTCTGCTGTTTTAAATAAGACTTCATCGTAAAGCGCGCGTTAACGATGCGCGCACATGTTTTGCTACAGTGCGCGCCGTTTCCATGGCGACGCTGAATGCGTGCGATGGACGGTGGTGCCCATAATTGGTAAACAGCATCACGTGCAGTACGACTAAACACAACTAACAACAACAACAACTAATAACAGTGGGACTTTATACGAATCCAGTTCAACTAGCATTTCACAGCCCATCCTACGAAGTGTATTAAGACAACCTATTCTTTGGAATTACAGTAAGAATAAAACTTCATCCGAGCTGCAATAATTTTCTATTGAAATCCGTGCTCTAATTTATAGAGATCAGTCGAGTAGTTTACAGCAAATAAGTAAGTAAAATCTTACGACTTTGTATAGCGCTTTTAGACATGGTCTCGTGGTAGCTGATGTTGGTCGTTTAAGTTGATGATTTCCATAGTTCTGAAGCGATATATGAAGTAGACAGCCGTGTTAATTTCGAGCGTTTACTGAATTAAGGTGTCTAAAAGTAGGCCTACAGGGCGGTCAAAAGATTAGGCTGACAATGGGCCATGGATCATTTTGAGCAGGGACGTAGCTAGGGTGTCCGGCGTCCGGGGACAAAACATACTGATAGCGCCCCCTAAACTTCTGGGAAAATGTAAATATCCCGACAAGCAAAAAAGGTCGTCACTATACTGATCCTAGCTAGCTTTCAGAGGCATCCGGGGGCAATCATCCTCATGGCGCCTCCCTCGACTTTATGAAAACCACGAAGAGCAAAAAAGATCGTCACGACTATAGGTTGATGCCTCTTTTTACTTTTTCTTAACCTAAACCCGAATTTGGTGCCCATAGGCGGCGCACGCCTATCGGCCCCGTACGTCGGCCCAGGCCGGGGTACTTTTAAAAGTACGTGTACCCCGGCCCGCCATTGGCCGTGCCGGGGTACTTTTAAAGAAAGAAAGAACTTTAAATTGTCTGAAGAAGTTTTCAATTTGCAATCTTACATTACATAAAACCTGTAATGTAGCCTACTCTTGGTTTTCAGGTTTCAAACCAAACTTTCGGGATATCGACAGTGGCGGCTACACCGGGGGGGGCAGGGGGCCCGTGCCCCCTATTGAGTGCCTGGCCCCCAGTGGAACCCCCTGTTGGGACCCTATGCTTAATGCTACATACAGTAAACAACAAATGGTTGGCCCCCCGTGATTAGAAGTTGCCACCCCAACGGCCCTCCACTTGCGAAATCCTGGAGCCGCCACTGGGTATCGATCATTTTTATGCCACACATTTATAAAGATGCTGTAATTTTTTACAAACAATAAAACAAAGGCAAAGGAACTGGATGGGCCACATTTTAAGAGGAGAATCGTTGTTCAAAACAATACTGGAAGGGCACATGGGGGGGGGAAATAAACAGAGGAAGACCACGTACATCACTACTGCACTGGATGATGCCAAAAGACGGATACAAAAGATTAAAGACCCAAGCTGCTGACAGAGGTAGATGGCGCCAATGGGAACCAGGACCTGCTTCTGGGCAGAGAACTTAAAGAAGAGTAATTTTTTAAATAAAAGACATTTTAGAAACATTTCTGTCTATTTCATGAAACCACGCTTTAAAATGCATGTTGGCTAGTTCAAGGTCTATACAGTAGTAGGCCTAGATGGGCCGGGGTACTTTTTATTGTCTTCCGCCGCCTATGTTGGTGCTCCCACCTCGGCGCCATGGGCCAAATGTACCCCCGCTCCCAGCTACACCTCTGATTCTGAGTGACTCGTTGCTATACCTCTGGGACCGACCTGGCCTCTGGGTTAGCACCAGCCCCTTCAGTGGCGGCTCCACCGGGGCAGCCAGGGGGCCCGTGCACCCCTATTGAGTGCCTGGCCCCCCAGTGGCCCCCCTCCAGTTGGGACCCTATACTTAATGATACGTACATTAAACAACAAATAGTTGGCCTCCCATGATTAGAAGTTCTCCCCAAGGGCCCCCCACTTGCCAAATCCTAGAGCCGCCACTGAGCCCCTTACGATTGACGTTAGGCCTACGTAGCTGTGCTGTGCTGCGAAACTCTGCATCATTCAGCACGATGAGTTGGTTTCCTACGACGCCAGCTGGGAGTCTTATCGCTGCCCGGCGCGTGTTCTATGGTCAGAGAACTAGTGTACAGTCAGCACATACACTATATATATATATATATATATATATATATATATATATATATATATATATATATATATATATATAGCAACAGTTAAACAGCAACGGCGTAGCGAGAGCGACGGGGGCGAAGTGGTATATCGGTGTATATACCCCACCCTAAAATTCAGTCTATCTTAAAGTTTCTTATGTGACTGTTTCTTCTCCTTGACTCCAGGGCGTAGCGACGAGGGGGTATATCGGTGTGTGTATATATATATATTATATATATATATATATATATATATATATATATATATACCAGCCCCCAAAATCAGGCTACTTAAAAGTTTTTAACGTGTTTCTAAAGATCTTCAACGCTTTTTAAAGATTGATACCCGCCCAAAGCACATTATACCCCCACAAATCAAATTCCTGGCTACGCCCCTGCTTGACTCGGGGCAAATCTGATATCTTGCCAGTGTCTCGTTTCTTTTACTGCTATAGTTTCATTTCCTGTTAGCAGCCGTTTTGTTCATAAATGGGACATTAACATGTGTTTTAATTTTGAAATAGCAATGACTAGTTAAGATTTATAACCCCCCCCCCCCCCCATCAAATTATTGACTACGCCGCTGTACCTAGAGTATGGCAGGCAGGGCAGGTTCCCTGGGTGCCCCAGAAACTCGCACTATACTCGAGCGCTACGCCCTTACTTTTCTCCCCCCCTTCCACCCCTAAACAGAGACCGTGTCGTGTCAACTGGTGTTTAGCCGTGGTTTTGACTTTTGCTGCGTAAGTTTACAAAGCACGGGCGTTCCGATTTTCATTTAACCCCTTAACTGGGTATTTAACTGTAAAGGTAAAGTTCATCCATAGGCGCTGTGCCCGTAGGTGCCGGTGCTGATCTCCGGTTTCATGACCATCAGCCCATAGGTGGCTAAGCCATTTATCAGCGGACGGTGGCCAGTCATTCCGCCGATCCTATGGTTACCTTCGCAATTTTGCCATTGCTACTCATTTTACCATCACGAAAAAGGCTTAGTCGACCTTTAGGGCTCCTGCGGGACTCGAACCCGCGACCTCCTGCTCCATCATCCAACGTTGTTCCCACTCTGCTAACTTCCCGCCCATATTTAACTGTAACTCAATGTAAAATTAACGGATATATCCGGGGTCCCCAGTTAAGGGGTTAAAAGAAACTGTAGGCCTAGATTCAAAGTACTTTGTCGAAAAGCGTTCATATCGAATCCAGATCGCTTCCAAAGCGAGGCAGTGTCGGGCAACCATTTTCAGTCCGAACCTGCCCCCCCCCAGACAACCAAGAATTAACTCCCCCTTCTCCCACTGCACCCCAGGAGCAAATTAGGTTAAGAAAAAATTATATGTTAAGGTATTCATATTTATTGAAGGACTCTTAGGGCTATGAAAAATTACGATACATGCAGGGACGTAGCCAGGAATTTGATTTGGCAGGGTATAAATATTTTGGGTGGGTATAAATCTTAACTATAAACCACATAAGCCACATATAACCACATGTAAATCACATAAAAAACTTTAAGGTAGACTGATTGGGGGTATATATACCGATATACCCCCCGTCGCTACACCCCTGGATACATGTTACTGAGGTAAGCAGTGGCGTAACCAAGGAGCATTGGGGGTTAAAACCCCTTTGGCTGCCGAAAACAAAATATTTTAATGAGTCTCCACGCATTTTTTTTAAATTTTTTGACGCGACTTTGGGGGTCAAACTCCCCCTTGGGCTATAGACTGTAAAGGTTTAAGGAAGAGGCGAGGACTTTTTGCTTGTCACGTAAAAAACTAGAGGCGATAACGTGATTTGTGCTTGTCAGAATTTTTGCAAAGTCGGTCACGGTCAAAACCAAAAACCAAACCCTCTTCCGAAAATCCTGGCTACGCCACTGGAGGCAAGTATGAATTTACGAAATAGTTTGTTGGCCACCACTCACTCTGGGAGGTTATTCCACGTTTCATCAGGGCGCAGGTTAGAGTTAGGCCTAGTGTAATCTTCTGCACGTGTGTCGTTTTTGAACAGTTATTATTGAGCTTTTTATTCCACTATACAGGGTGTCTACGAAAAAACCCCCCAGCAGGAAAACTTTGATTTCTTAAAAGTTCCTAAATATATTTCTATCAAAATTTTCACTCGTGTACAGCACATATATCCCCACCTTTCTGCCAATTTTCATCTCATTTGCATGTAAGATGGCCATTTTGTGAGATATCAAAGTCAAAATTCGATTTTTACGAATCAACAGACAAAATTTTATTGATTGTCCAGAAATTTCAACTTAAGCCACAATTGTTCAAGATGGTTATCGGACATAATTGCAAACCCTAACCCTAACCCTAACCTTAATTGCAAAAATTGTTCGGTAGCCAAAGCCAAGCTCCCGCAATATCTGAATTCGCATCTTATCTTCATTCGATATTTTACCCATTTTGAAAGTTTAAATCAAACTTTTATTGTTATGTCGAATTCTGTGAGTTTAAAAACATGTTTACAAAATTGCATTCGATTTAAACTGTACTACTACTACTGGAACAACAACAACAACTGCTACTAATACCACCAAAACTGACATGAAGCCAAATTTATGTGAAGCTATAGATATTTAGGCCTGTCATGCTGCGACTGAGTAGTAAAAATCGAAGTTTGACTTTGATATCTCACAAAATGGCCACCTTACATGCAAATAAGATGAAAATTGGCAGAAAGGTGGGGAAATATGTGCTGCACAAGTGTGGCAATTTTGATAAAAATATATTTAGGAACTTTTAAGAAATCAAAGTTTTCCTGCTGGGGGGTTTTTTTCGTAGACACCCTGTATATTCATCAAGTACTTGCAATTGCTGTAAAGTTACAATAAAATATATCTATCTATTATTATCATCATCGTGTTCAAAAAATGTTCACATCCAATGTTATATAGGGACGAATTTCTCTTCTAAAGTCGTCCTAAAGTCTATTAAGCAGCCAGGTGTTGTGGGATTGGAGGGAAGAAGATCGACTTGGGATCTTGTTGGAACGCTCCCGTGTTTTGGCGACAGCGTTCTCTTTCCGTCTTCTCTGTTCCGATCCTTTCCTTTGGATCCATTTCCGATCTTCCGATCCTGATCGATCGGCGGTCGACGAAGTTGATCTCTGATATCCGTTCCAAGTCAACGCCTAAACAGGAGGATTCCGCCGAGGCACAGTTTACGTCGGTTTCCAAATAACCGTCTTAGAGCAAAATATTCGTCGATACTCGTAACCAGTGATTTTTTTCTACTAAAAAAGGTTTGGAAACCCAGGGCGGTTCCGGGATCTCTTGGTGGGAGATGAAATGAATTCATAGAAAGTTGGTGGGGGATAAAAATAGAAGGGAAAATCAATAAACTTGACAGAAAACGGCTGAAATGGGAATTTTATGCCTAATTTTACTATACTTTTACTGAGAATAGCTTGGCAAGCAAAAAAGGTAATTCGCAGTAAGTTTTACTAGACTTTTAACCCAAAAATAGGTTTCACAAGCCAAAAAAGTACGCTCGGAAGTCCGGTGGGGGGTGCATCCGCACACATCTCCCACGTGGAACCGCCACTGTGGCAGTGGCGGCTCTAGAATTTGGCAAGTGGGGGGGGGCGTTGGGGTGGCAACTTCTAATCATGGGGGCCAACCATTTGTTGTTTAATGTATGCAGCATTAAGTATAGGGTCCCAACTGGGGGGCCACTGGGGGGGGGGCAGGCACTCAATAGGGGGCACGGGCCCCCTGGCCTCTCGGTGGAGCCGCCACTGCACTGTGGAAACCCATTTCATGGCTGTTTTATCGTAAGAAATTAGAAATGAATTTGCTCACTGAACACTACAACTTCCTGGATATTTAAAGAAAATAATAAACATCTTTTACAAGAAAATGAAAGAGACTCAAAGACTTTAACATATCAAGGTTTTACAAATTCTCATCAACTCCCAGAATCTGGCAAAAAAGCGCGGGAACGCTGTTTCCGTGCGATCCCAACGAAAAAGCACTGCTTGTATGTAAGTATGTAACCAACAAAATATCAGTTGATATTTTCGGAAGATAGGAGAGAGAAAATCACTACTATCAGAAATATATAATCAACGTGCATCAATCCATGTGAAGGGATGAGGCAAGGCAGACTGGGGAATGGAACACGAATTGCACCCTCCCCCAACTGAATTCCTGGATTCGCCCCTGTTTTCGACATTTCAACTGGAATTCCAATTCCAATTTTTAATAGGTCGAAACTTTCGTTGGTTAAAATGCTGTTGTGAGAAAGAATCAACATTTCTGATTGAAACAGTTGCCTTCCTGAAATATCCTCCTTGAAAATAATAATATATATAATATAACAAGGTTTAAAGTGGTTCAGTAGGGACTGCCCTGTGTGAGAACCACTGTTGTTCCCGTCCAATCTAATATCCTAAACTACTGAGGTTTATTTTGAACTCGTTTACAGTTGTAGCCGTTACTATCCCCTCATCCAGTTCACTCCATCTGTCCACCACTCTTGCATTAAAAAAATGCTGTTTATGTCTCCCAACCCGTTTCTTGAACAGTTTCATGCTGTGTCCTCTGGTTCGATCATACTGCTTCATTGTAAAAAATCTTTCCTTTGGCATTTCCACTTTGTTTGTTAGTATTTTGTATGTCTCGATCAAATCCCCTCTCTCTCTCTCTTCTTTTTTCCAGGGTTGTCAATCCACAGCGATTTAGCCTTTCCTCATAGGTTAGTTTATGATATGCATTGATCATCTTTGTTGCTCTGTGTTGCACTCTTTCTAAGGTCTCTATGTCTTTCTTCAGGAATGGACACCATGCTTGAACACAATACTCTAAATGTGGACGTACCAATGTCTTGTAAAGTCTTATTATTACATCCTTCTCTCTGCTCACTATCGTTCTTTTGATCATACCTAGAATTTTGTTGGCCTTATTAGCTGCCTCTGCACATTGCCTAGATGGCTTTAAGCTGTTATGCATGATGACCCCTAGATCTTTCTCCTCGTTTGTAACTTTTAGTCCTTCCCACATAACTTAAATTCATGATCTGTTCCCCTCTTTCCAGTGGCGGCTCTAGGATTTGGCAAGTGGGGGGCCGTTGGGAAGGGGGGCAACTTCTAATCATGGGGGGCCAACCATTTGTTGTTTAATGTATGTAGCATTAAGTATAGGGTCCCAACTGGGGGGGGGCACTAGGGGGGCCAGGCAGTCAATAGGGGGCACGGGCCCCTGCCCCCGGTGGAGCCGCCACTGCCTCTTCCCAATGTGCATCACCGAGCATTTATCTGTATTAAAAAGCATTTGCCAATCTGCCGACCACTGGGATAGTCTATTAAGGTCCTGTTGTAAAATTTTTGCTTCTGCTTCACTATCACTCTGTCCACGCAGTTTTGTGTCATCAGCGAATTTTGAAATTTTTGACATTATATCATCATCGATGTCGTTGATGTATATTAAAAAGTGGAATAAAACTTTGATTTCTGTTAATCACCAAATCAAGCCACGGGTGTCAACTTCTATTAGGCATCTAGGCTCGAGCCCTAGGCTCGAGCCCATCTCTCCACTCTTTGAGATGTTGCCATAGAGAAGGGGAAAGGTATCGGAATTGGTCCTCTCCACGTTTCCATACAAGTTTACCTCCAATGGCTCAAGCTCCTCACTCCGCCGAACTACACAAGTCGATCGATGTCCAAGGTGCTTTGTATTACGAGAAACGCACATTTTACCAAAACAAGCTAAACACGATTGGTTTGGAAAGTTGTGTAGAAATCAGTTCAGCCTTTGAGACTGTTCATAAATGACGTCACGCACTTAGGGGGCAGAGGGTTCAAACATTTGTGACGATGTGTGACAACGGTGGGGGTTGCAAATTGCAAAAATGTGACGTCACATAATAGTAATTTTTTAGGTGGCGACCTTTTTTTGCTTGTCAGCACATTTGGAAGGGGAAAAGAGATGAGCATGACCTTTTTTGCTTGTCAAGATCCGAGAAGAGAAGAGGGGTTAACACGTTGTGACGTCATATTTTAGGGGGTTTTGTGACGACGTGTGACGAGGGGGGGGGGTCAGAAACTACCAAAATCGCGTGACGTCATTTATGAATGGCCCATTTTGCGTGATAGAAAGAAATCTTCTTAAGTGGAATTTATTCTAAGGAATTCACGAATTTTTTAAATGAAGAGTTTCACGATGAGGGCGATAATTGAAAGTCAGACGAGTGGGTTGGGGAGTGGGGAGATTGCCATTTCTCTAGCTCCCTTTCCTCTGCTGTTTAAAGAGCGGACAAGTCTGTAAGCATTAACCGGAAATTTCCAAATTCCCTTTTATAGGCCTAAACACCACGCGCCGCTTACCACTTTACAATTAATATCAAATTTTAAAACGAAATTCTCCTTTTAAACAGGAGCGTTCAAAGATCTCTGAACATTTCAAATAATCATCTCGAATAACCGACGACAATAATTAGTAGCGTCAGTTACGGAAACATACTATTCAGCGCGCACTGAATAACACAGGACGACTAAACAATGCATTCACGATTCTTCACCGCCGCACCGTTTGCACGTCTATTTGGGATCATAAACTAAAGGAGGAGGAGGAGGAGGAGGAGGAGGAGGAGGAGGAGGAGGAGGAGGAGGAGGAGGAGGAGGACGAGGACGAGGAGGAGGACGAGGAGGACGAGGAGGTTGAGTGAACTTGAAAAACCCCGAGTTTTGCATGCAAAGGAGGAAAGAGAGAGAGAGACAGACAGACAGACAGACAGACAGACAGAGACAGAGACAAAGACAGACAGTGTGTGTGTGTTTTCTGCTCTCTAAGTGAATGAATGGAGCGGATGTCTGCGTCTACACTGTAATCCAGACTCCAATCTCTGAGACCGACGAACCGGAAAATTGTCAAAATCGAGCGAAATGATTTCTTGTCATTGCGGGGGTTGGAAAAGGAAAGGTAGGAGGAGGAGGAGGAGGAGGAGGAGGAGGAGGAGGAGGAGGAGGAGGAGGCGGGGACTCGATGGGGGAGTAGAAATTGTGTGGGGTGCAGGACCCTCATCGTGCCGTCCGTCGTTATATGTCATAATATCTCGTCTTATCTGAGACGTCGATTGAATTCTGACGACTTAGTATGTAGAAAGCTGTGGCTATTGGGTATTGACGCCGGAGCGAAACCTGACCGATTGGTCATTTAGGATTTAGGATGAGGTCGACGACCCCTCTGCGTATAGCCTGCCCCCTAACCTTTAAGAGAAATTGCGCAACTGGAAACCACGAAAACTAGCTTTCTTTCTAGCGTTCAAATGTTTCGAAAATGTTTACTGAAAAGCAGTGGCGTAGACAGAATTTCCGAAAGGGGGGTTGGTTGGTTTTTGGATTTCACCGTGACCGACTTTGGAAAAATCTTGACAAGCAAAAAAAGGTCATCACCTCTTAAACCGTTGCATTCTATAGCCTAGGGGGGGTTTGACCTCCAACGTCGCGTCAAAAAATTAAAAATGCATAGAAATTCATTAAAATATTTTGTTTTCGGCAGCCAACGGGGGAGGTTAACCCCCCAAACCATCCCTGTTGGCTACGCCACTTCTGAAAAGAGAAACGAGCCATAATAGAGTTTCAGGCTATTCAGAAACAATTGGCAAATGGGGGTGACGAACTCTTGTCAATCGGGCAATTATGACCAAAGGGTCGCCCTTATTAAGAAACATTGTCCCTATAATTTGTTATTTGACGATTTCTGTCCTTTAGCTCTCAAACTTCTGAAAACCTCGGAAAGCCAAAACCAAAGGTCATCAATGTAATTTTCTGCAATCAGTGACTCCAGGCGGCGCTGATCTCCGTTGCTGTAGCCCTCAGCCAGGCGTGCAAAACCAGACTACTGTGCAGTCGTGTACATACTACGTAGGCTACAGATGTAGACATAAACTCTAGAAATGATGAATATTCAAACCGAAAATAAATCTGTAAAAAAATCTGACCAAAAATTATAAGAATCGAGTCAGAAAAATTATTTTAAAAAATAAAATTTTAACCGAAAATGCCAGTTCATTCGTTTTCCGATTCAGCCGAATAGCAGCCGTATATTCGATTAAGCCAGCCGATTGCCTTTTAAAATTTCGATTTATAATATAATATAATAATATAACAAGGTTTAAAGTGGTTCAGTAGGGACTGCCCTGTGTGAGAACCACCGATTTAGGGGTCTAGATCCAGGAATTAGTTTGGAGGGACACTTGGTGTTCCATTCCCCATCCTGTCCTGTTCCGTTCTCTTCCACGTGGGTTAATGATGCGTGTTGTATTTTTTAAAAAATTTAAAGGGGTGAAGAAAGAGTCAAAAGCCGACACCTATTTATCCGTCCATTACAAGAAATTGTCAAGAAATGTTTGGCGATGGTCTGAGGGTACGTGTGTCCCTGGTTCTGCCAAGATAAGGACATGGGCGGGTCCACCCATGGGTTGGGTTGGGTCCGATTGGGTCAGAAATGCTCATGTTTATGGTGGGTTGCATGGGTAGGAAAATAAATCATGGTTTTGGAAATTGTAACGTACTACGGTGGGTTGGGTCAAGTTACACTATCGTTTTCGAGGGTTGGGTGACTTGGGTCCGAATCATGATGGGTTGGGGTCAGTGACGGCTTCACCGGGGGGAGTCAGGGGGGCCCGTGCCCCTATTGAGTGCCTGCCCCAGTGCCCCCCCTGTTGGGACCCTATACTTAATGCTACATACATTACACAACAAATGGTTGGCCCCCATGATTAGAAGTTGTCACCCCGACGGCCCCCCCACTTGCCAAATCTTAGAGCCGCCACTGGTTGGGTTTTTTAATGGACCCATGTCAATGTCTGGATCCGCCTATATACATGTGGGCTGCATACCTCCGAACTGAAGAGGATCGTCGTTGTAAGGAATGCAGCAGGGTATATAGGGGGGGGGGCGTTGTGGATATAGGGACCTAAATCTGACAACGTAAGCAAAGGCCAGCGACGCAACTCAGAAATCAACTTCCCTGGAGACAAATCTGATTAGTCAACAAAAACAATCGAATGGAAGAAGAGTACAGAGGACAGATGGATTCACGTCCTCTATGTCGAGACTAGAGAGGCCAACAGGATCAGTCTAATCTACGTTCCCACCTCCCCTCGTATTGTTTGGCCTATAGGCCTATACTGTACTTGGAACGCAGGACATACGTACCACATCGAAGTGAGTCGCGTCGTTCATTCTTTTCGACATCTACGAATCAGTGTGAATAATAAAAAAAAACATCTTCACGAAACAAGATCTTAACAGATTCTTTGCATTAAAATCGTATTATCTTAGCAGTTTGCAAATATTTCGGAAATAAATAAATATGCTTATCGGATTGATTGCTATTTTTTATTTTGACTATTTTCTGAATCGAGACTATAGATGATTAGGATGCAGGATTAGTGTTTCCACTGCAGATTTCTATCACGCAACCAGTTCATTCACATTATAATAAGTTACTCTCTCAGTCGAAAGTTATTTTCAGGTTCGCTGTGATATTGAGAATACAATCGTGCTAATCTCAATGTTATTATATTGGAAGGCAGATTTATTACAGCGATTCTCGTCCTCTGTCTCTCCATTCAAGTCTTTCAGCAACGCTTTTATCAGCAGATATATTAAAATATAGAATATTATGCAATTTATCTAAATTATGCCCTGCAGAATAATAGATAGTAGGTCTACGAGACAACGTTCAACAAATGCATTGAATTTAAAAGACTATAATGAATCTGGTACTTACGTTTCCCAGGCAATTCTGAAAGTTATCAGATAGAAACAGAAAGATAAATTTCTCAGTCAGTATAATTAGCTACCTATCTATCTAGCATGTTTGTATTATAGGCTGAATACTTTAAAAAATCGATAAGAAATGCATAAGCCTAAGAATAAGTAGCTGAAGCGAAAAGAACGTGATATGTATGAGCAATCGACTCATTGGTTAACATAGATCTTGATGATGATGATGATGATGATGATGATGATGATGATGATTCTATTCTTTATGACAATTTGTATAGCGCAGTAACATAGCAAGGGCCAAAGTCTAGAGCGCTTTACAAGGAACAATCGAACGAGATATTAAAAAGGTGCGTCTTGAGTTTATAATAATAACTCTATATTATAATAACTCCCTTAGTTTTTCAGAAGCCAGCTGAGATACCATGGTCTAGAACACCAAAAGTTTTTTTTATATCGAGGATTGTTCCAAGAGTGTGCTTGTGAGATTCAAAATTTGTTGTTTTGGTAGGCCTATCAATTAAATTCATTATTGGCATTTAAGTGGAGAAATAAGGCTGAAACCATATTGAGCATATTAGCATAGCATATTAAATGCATCTAAGTAGTTTAACATTCTGGTAAGCATTGTCCTTTCAGGAATTTTAGGAAAACTGGGAGATTGGAAATGTGTCTATAATTTCATATAACCAGTTTAGAGACACTTTTATAAATTGGGGTCATAGTGATTCTATCTAAGGACTGTGATTGGGGTTATTTTTTCAATTTTTAGGCCTACTTCTTCTGGGGAGTTATTATAATATAGAGAGAGTTATTATTATATATATATAATAATGACGGGGGAGTCTTTATTATATATATAATAATGAGAGGGGGAGTTATTATTATATGGTGGTCATTATAATATGCTACACCGGGATCAAAGTGAACATCATATTTTTGAAAGCCATTTTGCCTCGGTGACGTCATGCCTGACCTATTTCGCAAACCGAGCGAATCGTCGCATATTCTGACTATTGGAAAAATTGCATTTGGTCAAATCCTAATCTGTTTCATTTCTATTTCTGCATTATTCTACTCGCAACGTTTCTAAAGACACTCTTGCTTTTAGCGTCGAACGTGCTATGGCGCTATATAAATCGTCTTATGCTAGGCCTGTTATCACTGATTTGAGGTTTTCTTCTTCGTCGTCGTCGTCGTCGTCTCCGTCCAGGCATTTTCGCAAATTTCTACGGAAAAGGAATTTTTACCCAAACCGAAGTCTGCTAAACAACGGGCAGAAGAACTATCGTATGCTTCGGCCAGCGTCGTTGCGTTGTTGGCGAACATTTAGACGCAATATTGCATTAAGTCTTATAGGCCTTCCAAATGGACTTAGAAATCTTACGGTTACTCCCGCTCAGTTTCGATAAAAGAGACTTCTTCTGCCTAAGTCCTATACGATGGATTCCGACGAACTGGAGTTACTGGACTACTTGCTTTGGTCTAAGCACCGTCCTGGAATCCTAGATGGACGAGCACGTTGACCTCGTGGGTCAGCAATGCTTTTTAATTAACATCAAGGTCCATGTTTTCCAAACTGTCTTTTCAACAGTTCTCTCGTTTTAAAGTCGTTTTTTTAAAACAATAATTGCGAAATAGATATCTAGGATATAGATTCATCGTCTATTCGTAATTGGCCGGAAATGGGCATCATATGGGCGCATGATTTTAGTAAGTAAGTAAACATGACATGTAAACATTGGGGATGGGTCGTACAAGTTGTTTGCTAATATAGCGGATGATCGAGTGATGGGTTTCGAAAACTTACCCGCGGATGGAGCTGAAATTAAAACAGAAAATTGTTCGTTAACGTACAGTGTCTTATCCAGACTCCAGGCCTTTGGGGGAGGGGGAATTGAGGCTTCGGGGGGATCGACTTGGTTAGAGGGGAAAATACACAGTTCAATACAAAATTTGTGTAAGTGCTGGGATTTGGGGGGATTTTGAGGTTTGGGCAGGGGGAATCTCCCCTCCTAACAGACCTGTAGAAACACTGGTTAACGTAAATTGCGATTTTAAAAGTAGGCTAAGGATGAAATGGCGACCAAAGAAAGAATGTAAATGACTCAACCAACGGGGAGGATCCAGAAATTCGGTATGGGGGCTCTTCATGTTCCATTCCCTACTTTTGCCTTGTCTAGTTTCATCCGTATGTATTGATGAGTGTTGCTAAAATAATTGAAAGGGAAGACGACACTTCCTTGTTTATTCATCCATTTATAATTTTTTGCCTTTTCGTCATGATGAGAAATTAGCAAAATAACATTTTGGTGGTGGTTAGGGACGTATGTGCCTCTGTGCCCCGTACCTGGGTTCGCGGCCTGATGGTCTGTTGGAATGCTTAAAGCAGTGCTTAATCTAGACTCCTGGACTCCGGGGGGAAACTGAAAAAGCGGGGGGGGGAACTGACAAAGCCGGGGGGAATTCTGCTAGGGGCCGCTGTTAGTCCATGTAGTATTCCAAAATTTCCGGGGGGAATTTGAAATTTCAGGGGAAGGGTAATTTCCCCCCGGAAACGGCCTAGATTAAACACTGGCTTAAAGTAGGGACAATTTTAATTCAAAACAACGCGCTGTCCGTCAAATCTCCCAATTAATTGTTCAAGTAAAAAATTCCGGCTAAAAACGCGGTTTTCTTGGTTTTCGCCTTCCTATTCTGTCTCACTTTTCTCCACTCAACTCGATAATTCTGGCACTGAACTTTTTTATGAATAGATTTGGAGCGCCACTCGTTGATTTCTGGTGATAAAACTACATTATTATTATTATTATTATTATTATTATTATTATTATTATTATTATTATTATTATTATTATTGTTGTTGTTGTTGTTGTTGTTGTTGTTGTTGCTACCATCATTATTATTTTATTATTACTATTCTCTCAATAAGGTGAGCAGTAACGATAATAAATAAGAATGTCAATAGTGAACCCAACTAACACAATAATAATAATAATAATAATAATAATAATAATAATAATAATAATAATAATAATAATAATAGTAGTAGTAGCAACAGCAGTAGTAGCAGTAATACGACAAGTCAAATTCATTCTGAAACTGTAAATGGCTCGAGAGTATTTTTATTTCCGTTTGAAACTTGAAATAAGCGTGGATTACTTTATTTATTCGAATACCTGGTGAAATGGAAAGGTTGGAGCAGCAAATATAATTCCTGGGAACCGGAGAAAAATATTTTGGACAGTGTGCTGATTGAAGAATTTCAAGAGGGTGGTAGAAAAACTAGGAGTGAAGAAAAAAGACTACAAAATAAGAAGCTTAAACCTCAAAAGAGAGCTGTCTTTATTAAGAGCGAAAGTGAAACTGAAACTGAAAGCGAAGAAGCACCTGCCTTGCCCAGACGACGTCGACCCAAACCTCATTAAATACTGTTACGTTTAGGTTTAACGTTGACCAAATATACTGACTACTAATTATTAACATAAGCGTGGATTAATTACCTTACACATCTTTCCACGTGTTCGTAGATTGTAGATCGTGACGAAGCATTGAAGAATATAAGCACAACACATGGCGTCAGACATTATATTGGAAAGTCCGCAGTTAGGTCCAATACAGTGCTTTGCATAAAGCTATAATCAACGTATTTATCCTATTTTGTCTTGTTCTTGTAATTATATATATATATATATATATATATATATATATATATATATATATATATATATATATATATATATATATAATATATATATATATATATATAATCCGTGTCCTCTTCTTCAATTACGAAAAAGCGTTGTATACTTGTAATTTTTTGAAAAGTTTGACGGGATTTACCTTACACTTTCTAATATTATGAAAACTCATACGAATGGAACAATGGAACACACAGATATAGGACTAATTACAAGCAGATGTTCAACACAGTTGCTAAAAAATGATATTTGACTGCCATAGTTCGTCAACATTTTAATCCTGACAGCGATTAATTCGCGCAATTTGGCGCCAGGACAAAATATCCTAGGACAAAATGTCACGGACAGATGACATGGGGACAAAATGTCACGGACAAGATGTAGGCCTAATGAGGATAAAATGTAACCCCAACTCCAATCCTAACCAATGACATCTTGTCCGTGACATTTTGTCCTCGGACATTTTGTCCGGCCACGCGCAATCTTCGCTATATCGACGAAATCAGAGCCCGACTTTTAATCTGTTTCAAGAACGTGGACGTTCGCAAAAGCGTTTGGCAATGGAGAGTTAATATTTTCTACCAGTAGGTAACACAAGTCTAGGCAATAAGCAAGGTCTTGCCGTGCATCCTTATTTGTATACTCGCTTGGTCAGCGATCCAAGAAATTTTCCAGAATTGAACACCTTTTGATTGGACGTCAAATGCATCCATAGTCAATTTTAGGAAGGATGATTTCTATTTCTCGTGTGTCTAGATTCTCTACGATATTTTGCACACTGCACTGTGAGCCAATGATGGTTTCCTTTTTTGTATTAAAAGTTTAAAACAGGGCTGCACCAGTCTCATCTTAATTCTTCATTGAGCCTATATAGTGTCAAAGTGAACGACGTATACTACTACTGAGGGGTGACGTGCTGCTGCAGGAGATGGTCCCTGTTATCGGTTCACTTTTTCCGTCTGTACACAATTTGTTTCTATGGATACTGTGGTCACTGCTGCCAATGCATACCATGCAAATTACGTTGTGCTTGGTTTAGTGAGATACATATGCTACAAATATAATTAATAGACGTATCTAGCGACCTGCACATAGGTTCTAAATGTGTTGGGGGCCCCTCAGTTATATCGTTACCAAATTGATCAAGCTTGGTCTAAAATTGACAAAGTAATTTCCAAAATAGAAATGGCTTGAACCCCCAATACAACTGAATTTTCTGTCTTCTATAGGCTATGCTATTTTTGAGCACACAGTGTCGCCGTAAATTATAATTATTGTGAATAGAAGATCTAAAATATCATTAGAATTGTACTTAGTACTTACCATCTGGATTATGAGTGCGATTTCAAAGAGAAAACAGATATTCGATCAGTTGAAATACAGAACCATACCGCGTTAAGCTACATGCAAGGCATTGTACATAACGGAAACAGCAGCTACGTATCATTTTGAGTCTATTCATTGTAGAATATAAATTGTTGCTCTGTAAAGGTTACTAACGCTTTCCGGCCAAACCAGAAACAAATTAATATGAAACAGTAATATTTTCTTTTCTGAACAGTAATGTAGGCTAACAGTTTGAGTCTTCGACTAATTGACTAGTAATTAACCCTATGGTACTGGATAGATCTCTGCACATTAATCACGATTTAATTCCGTCTTGTATTGACTGATATACGAGTATATTCAGATGGCAGTTTCCAATGCGATTAATGATTAAGAACGAATAGACGTTGTTCATGATGTTCATATTCCTGGGATCGATCATAAATGCAGATAAAAATAAATTAAAAAATTCCTCGAATGCCATGAAAATCTATGACTTCTCATGAATTAATGAAGCATAGAAATAATTAGCGTTTCACTGATGAATGAAAAAAGCTGCACAAATTAATTCACAGGCCTACTCTTCATGCACTTCAAGTGTAGCTTATATATATGTATGTATATATATATATATACACATATTTAAGCATAGGTTATAATATTTTGTGCAATGAACATTGCACACACTTCTTAAACAGTATACACTGTAGAAGGTACAGTAAGTGGAGGTAACAGTAGGTATGTCCCATGGGTTCAGCGTCCGATAGGAGAACCGAAGGGTTAATAGTGCCTTCGGTTTTTCATGGCAAACGACTACCGCATAGAATCCTATACTATGGAAAGGGCAGAACTCGTATTCAAGTACTCACCCTCATTCCCTGTCAGACATAAAAATAAAACATCAAGCGATAAATTTAATGAAATGTCGCCAAGTAATTTGATCTTAGACATGTCTGAGATCCGATATTAATGAACAACGTTCAGTCGGTCATAATGTAGGAAGCGATTCGTCTGATTGCAGTATTACAGCGTATTTTAAAAGCCTGTCAAACTTTACGAAAATATCAAAATAAAATATTTTCTATGAAAATATTTAATAGAAAGTCATAAACCAAAAATGCGGCGATTACAACTCACAAGTAAATGGCGGAAAGCAGTTTTAGACGAAACGAACACAAGATAAGGTTGTTGACTTCAACAAATTACTACTAGGGCCTACTACTACTACTGCTACTACTACTGCTACTACTACTACTGCTGCTGCTACTGCTACTGCTACTACTACTGCTGCTACTGCTGCTGCTGCTGCTGCTGCTGCTGCTGCTGCTGCTGCTGCTGCTGGGCTGCTGCTGCTGCTGCTGCTGCTGCTGCTGCTGCTGCTGCCACCACCACTGCTGCTGCTGCTGCTGCTGCTGCTGCTGCCACCACCACCACCACCACCACCACCACCACCACCTGCTGCTGCTGCTGCTGCTGCCACCACCACCACCACCACCACCACCACCTGCTGCTGCTGCTGCTGCCGCCCGCCACCACCACCACCACCACCACCACCACCACCTGCTGCTGCTGCTGCTGCTGCTGCCGCTGCCGCCACCACCACCACCACCACTGCTGCTGCTGCTGCTGCTGCTGCTGCTGCCGCCACCACTGCTGCTGCTGCTGCTGCTGCTGCTGCTGCTGCTGCTGCTGCTGGTTGCCGCTGCTGCCACCTGCTGCTGCTGCTGCTGCTGCTGCTGCTGCTGCTGCAACAACAACAACAACAACAACTGCTGCTGCTGCTGCTACTGCTGCTGCTGCTGCTGCTGCTGCTACTACTGCTGCTGCTGCTGCTGCTGCTGCAACAACTACTACTACTACTGCTGTTGTTACTACTACTATTACTGCAACAACAACAACTACAACAGTAACAGCAGCAACAACAACTACAACAATAACAGCAACAACAACAACTACTACTATCTGACATTTAAAATATCTCGTGTCATGCGTGTCAATGTCCTGTTTGCTCGTCAGCTGTTTTTTTTCTACTGATGTCCCTCCGTTTTGGATCTTTGGCAGTGGCGGCTCCACCGGGGGCAGGGGGCCCGTGCCCCCTATTGAGAGCCTGCCCCCAGTGGCCCCCAGTTGGGACCCTATACTTAATGCTACATACATTAAACAACCAATGGTTGGCCCCTGATTAAAGTTGCCCCAACGGCCCCCACTTGCGAAATCCTAGAGCCGCCACTGATCTTTGGGCATAAGCATCAGACACTATGTACCTTCATTGTGAGCGTAAACGTGCTGCAGATGGACTCATACAGTATGGTTTTCGTAATACAGGAAAAGATTCGATATTAGAGAGAGCGCATAGCTTGTACTTACTGCCCTTCGAGCGACAATGATGCCTCTGTTGTGCTGTCGGCGATGTTCTTCTTCGATGCGATCAACATCACCTTTCAATATATTAAGAGGCATTCACGTGTCAATCGCTAGCTGTCTTCACAGATAGAATGCGCATGGTATAGGTCTAATAATAAGCAGTCATAGTGATTATGATCGAATGGGTATGAGGTCATCGCATTGAACTGAACAAAGAGCCGCAGAATAACGGAATTTAAAAGAGGAACGATAAAGGGATACGAAAATGCGAATTTTTAAAATAAAATTAATTAAATGTATCTTATTATATAATTCTCGATGTCCGTCTGTCGCGTCTGTCCGTCCGCAACACGGCGGGTATTGCAAGACGCTGTTGTCATTGACAACCAAATATTGTTTAATCAAACCGGAGAGTTTAACGAAGCGTCTTAATTGCAGCTTAAACCCCCGTCCCCCCTTCCCTCACCCCATCCCTCTCCCAATCGCCCAGGCCCCAACCCATTCCCGCCCCAAACTCCCTTTTCCCTTCCCTTTCCCCATCTCCTTCCCTCTCCCCCATCCCCTCCCAATCGCCTCCCAAACCCCCGTTCCCCTTCCGTCTCCCCACCCCTTTCCCTCTTCCCATCCCTCTCCCAATCGCCCCCCAACCCCCGTTCCCTTCCGTCTCCCCAACCCTTTTCCTTCTCCCCATCCCTCTCCTAATCGCCCCGGCCCCAACTTTTCTCGGCCCAGGCCTCAAACCCCGTTCCCTTCCCTCTCCCCATCCCTTTTCCCTCTCCCCATCCCTCTCCCAATCGCCCCGGGCCCAACCCATTCCAGCCCCAACCCATTCCCGCCCCGGCCCCAAACCCCGTTCCCCTTCCCTCTCCCTATCCCCTTCCAACTACCCATCCCTCTCCCAATCGCCCAGGCCCCAACCCATCAGCGCTCCGCCCTACCCCACCGGCCCCAAACCCCGTTTCCAAACCTACGCAACGCTGCTCCGAAAACCCGTACAACCACCTTCCTCCTCCCAAACCTCCCTTCCCTCTCCCAATGCCCTGCCCCCATTATTATATATATATATATATATGTGTGTATTTATTCCTTCCTAGCCTCAATACCTATTTTTTATATTTAACCCCTCAAGTGGGGATTAAATTTTCAGACGTCGTCACCGTACTGGGGATTTAATTTTTGGAAAAGCGTTCTCAGAAATGATTGCTGTAACGTTTCAAATTTGCTATATCTCAGGCTATATAGGAGCTAAAAAGATAAGGTTTGCACCATTGTTTAGATTGTTTATTCCTCTTTCTAACCGTCCGTGCAAAACAAAAAAATTTGGGGGTAGAGTCCACTTTACGGCCTAAAATATCACCCTCTCCCCCGAAAAATGTTTAAAGCCTCCTAGCAAAATATTTTCAGCGGTAACCCCACTTTGGTCAGCGGCAAAGTTCTAAAGGAATGTCAGAGGAACAAAATAAACCAAAAAGTTTGAAAATCGGTTGACATTTGGCAAAGATCTATCAATTCTAACCCGATGACCCAATGTTTGAACATAAGTATTATCGGTGAATTTCGCGAAAGTTTTGAATTCTGAGAAAGTTTCCATTTTTTTTTGAATTTGCTACATCTCGGGCTATATAAGAGCTAAGAAGATGAGGTTTGCACCATTGTTTGGCTATTTTATTCCTCTTTCTAACCCTCTGTGCAAAACAAAAAAAGTCCAGCGTTCAAGAGCTTTCCGACAATCAAGTGAGAATGAGTAGCAGGCTGTTGCTCGGCGTGAAAATCAGCACAGCAAACAAGAGAATCAAGCACTGCATGTCGTTCGACACTGCCAAATCATTACACTAACGTTGACTATCAAGTTTCAGAAAATTCACGCGAATGGGCGTTAACTCGGTTGAAGGAAAAGGCGGCGAGTTAAGGACAATCAATTGCGCAAAATGCTATTGCATTTGCGCAAAATCGGGTGGTAAAACAGCCAATCTCCCCCGTCATAAAATGCTATTGCATTTGCGCAAAATCGGGTGGTAGAACAGTCAATCTCCCCCGTCATAAAATGCTATTGCATTTGCGCAAAATCGGGTGGTAGAACAGCCAATCTCCCCCGTCATTTTTGACGGGTAAACACCTAGTATTGTATAATCTTCTAACGCCAATCGCCAAGGCAAATTCAGTCGCAAGCGATCGTGTTTATTATTTTAGGTAGGCCTAGCCTATATCCGTAACAGTACAAACCTACAACGAACTAGTAATAACCCGGGCAGGTCTCCGATTCCAGATATTATGCCTAGCTCAAGATTTATCACTTTCTGAGATCTTTGAAATAAAATCTTGCCTAACCAATTTATGGCCCCAATTGGCTTGTACCCCTCGTCGTGGTGGCAGGGCAATTGGCAAAAAATGCCGTATACGTTTATGAACTAGGCCTACAAGAGACAGAACAGGGTAAAGACCTATCCAAAGATCTAAGCCTTTGAAAGGAAATCTAGCCAAGGAGTTGGCAAGGACTAACTTGGAATTTATTCGGAACGGAATTAGGCTTAACGTTAATTTTGACTCATTTTTTATTTGATGAAAAAGCATTTGAATTTTTTATTAATGGAATAAGCATTGACTCTTTGTGTAATTTTATGGAATAAGTATTGATACTGATGATGTAACTGATCTAAGTACTCGAACTTTAAAGAAAGAGAATGTAAAAGACAAACATGTTTAATAAATTGAATTTTTCTATTCGTAATCGTAACTGGTACGGGATCTCAGCGTCCTGAGTCCTAAACGTCCGGGATTCAAACGGCGGGACTCAATTGTTACGTACCGAGTAGTAATAATAGTTAGTTATTGTATTACCACTACTACTACTACTACTACTACTACTACTACTACTACTACTACTACTACTACTACTACTACTACTACTACTACTACTACTACTACTACTACTACTACTACTATTACTACTACTACTACTACTACTACTAATAATAATAATAATAATAGTCAAGGTCTCCACTTCTGAAAGAAAATCGATGATGATGATGATGATGATGATGATAACAATAATAATAATAACCAGGCCCTTTTGTAAAAAAATATATTCTGGAGCGCAACAGTCGGAAGTCACTTGTAAACATGACGTAGTCACGTAGCTATATATATATATATATATATATATATATATATATATAATGATTATAATCAATACAATACAACTATGTATACTGTAGATAAATAGATATAGTTCTAAATTTTCTATTTAAAAATTTAATTTTGCAAAAAAAGTCTTCGGATTTTCCGGAACGTGGTCCGGATTTTCCGGAGCGCCGCTCCGCCTCGCTCTGGCACAAAAGCCCTGATAATAACAACAATAACAATAATAATGATAAGGGGGTATGTTAACTATGCTATCTGACTGTCTTGCATTGTAAATCTTCGTAGAACTTCCTGTTCCGCTCGAGAACTGAAAGAGAGAGAGAGACGCGATTATGAGATACCTAATAAGTGCAAATGTATCGTGTTTCGCGTCGGAGGACACTAGTGGCCAATTAAACAAGAAAACTTCAAATCCGCGGCGTTCGTCGGTGGGGGGGCGGCGAGCGGAGCGCCTTTTATAAATCAATCGACGGCGCGTCCGTTGTGTTCAATGTTCGTCCGGATGACGGGCGCATTAACGACGACAACGGGGCCGCCGCGCCAGACGGGATGGCGACCCCCGTCGCCGCCGCCGCCGCCGACGACGACGCCGGGAAGATAATCTCGGCCGCAAACATCGTCTAACTGCCGACGGAGATTACGCCCTCTCTCCTTTACGACGCATTGACAGCGACGACGACGACGACGATAAGCGACAAGAAGTCGAAAAGAAACATGTGTCACAATGCGCCCCCGTCGTCCCGCCACAACATAATACAACATGAGACGTACACAGGACGCAGTTCCGCCTTACCCGTCGCATGCGTTGGCATAATGTGATTCTGCGATGACAACATGAAGCGACTTGCCGTCACTTAAGATAACTCAGAGCTATATACGACTTTATTTATACCGCTTTGAATGACATGACAACACAGCACAGTATCGTGATGCCTGTAGAATCATTCCTTAATATCACTAAATAAACATGTATCTATATATACGCTATACAGTATATATACAGTATATATATATATATATATAGTGCGTATAAATAAGCGTAAACTTCTATTAGGTCTATATGGCACCTCCCCACTTTTTGAGATTCTACCATAGGGTAAGAGAAAGGTAAATGGGTTTCCCTCCACTTTCTCATCCAAGTTAACTCAATGTGAATTGTGCATATATATATATATATATATAGTATATATATTGTATATATTGTATATATATATATATATATATATATATATATATATATATATATATAGCATGTTAAACTCTATTGAGAAAGCACGGGTGATGTAGCAATTTTCACTGCAAATAAGTTACTGACAGAGTCGCTAAACTTCGGCTAAAATCTAGATCATTGAGAAAACTCACCTCCTTTCTATTCGTATCGAATTGATTCGGTGCAAAGTTGATTCTGTTGCCCTACTATGGTCCTAAGACATTACACGTTTGCATTGAAGAATGAAGATTAGGTCTGCAATTGACCTACCATTGTCGTATAGAAGGACATCGCTTTATAATGGTCTACGCGTCTGCGCGGAAACTATCTATCTATCTATCTATCTATCTATCTATCTATCTATCTATCTATCTATCTATCTATCTATCTATCTATCTATCTATCTATCTATCTATCTATCTATCTATCTATCTATCTATCTATCTATCTATCTATCTATCTATCTATCTATCTATCTATCTATCTATCTATCTATCTATCTATCTATCTATCTATCTATCTATCTATCTATCTATCTATCTATCTATCTATCTATCTATCTATCTATCTATCTATCTATCTATCTATCTATCTATCTATCTATCTATCTATCTATCTATCTATCTATCTATCTATCTATCTATCTATCTATCTATCTATCTATCTATCTATCTATCTATCTATCTATCTATCTATCTATCTATCTATCTATCTATCTATCTATCTATCTATCTATCTATCTATCTATCTATCTATCTATCTATCTATCTATCTATCTATCTATCTATCTATCTATCTATCTGTCTATCTATCTATCTATCTATCTATCTATCTATCTATCTATCTATCATCTTTCACTGTCAGCAGCAAGCAAGACCGAAATATGTGCTACAATGCGGTGAATATTAGATTGAAATCTTGAGATTTGATGTCTCTTTCAATACTCTAGGACAGTGTATTGGCAATCGCCAGACTGAAAAAAGGCGTTTCCAATGTAATTGGTTCTCCTCGCGAGTCCTGGAGCAGAGCATCAGCCGCCTCCAAAATAGGAGAATTAAAATCTCGAATTCTGGAGCAAATTTGCTGATTACATGACAACTATTCGGCAATCGCCTTTCTCCTCGTGAGATAAAAATGTTCTTAATAATGTTCTACAAGAATCTTGTAGATCGCTCTCTCAGAATTGCCTTAAACCGTCGCTCCTCCGGTGGCTACGATAACGGACATCCGGTGGCGGCTCCAGAATGTGGCAAGTGGGGGGCCGCTGGGGTGGCAAATTCTAAGCATGGGGCCAACCATTTGTTGATAGCAGTGATGTTAACAAGGACCGACCCCCCAAGGACGAGGATAAGGACAAGGACCGACTCCCCAAGGACGAGGATAAGGACAAGGACCGAACCCCCAAGGACGAGGATAAGGACGAGGATAAGCACGAGGACCGACCCTCCAAGGACGAGGACAAGGATGAGGACTTACCCCGCAAGCACAAGGACCACAAGGACTGACCCCCAAGGACAAGGATCAAGGACAAGGATCAAGGACAAGGACAAGGACCAACTTCTGTCAGACAAAAAAGTCGGATAGGAAAAAACCAAACACAATTTCAATTCGAATCACAAAATTAGAAAAGCAAATTTTTAAAAAAACATAATGTAGTCAACAGCAATGCTGCATTTCAAATGCGCCTTTGACTTTAGCCACCTAGCTATGTTACTGCGCTTAAGAAATTGTCAAGTTTAATAATAGTAATATAATAATAATAATAATAATAATAATAATAATAATAAATGAAAAAGTGTTTCCAGCAGCTGATCAGTCATGCATACACAGTGAGGTCTAATTATGAGACCACTTTGCGAAAACACTCGTTCAACTGGAGCCGACGTCGCAGGGAAACAAAGAATTCTGCTAAAGAATCAACTCCTCAACTGGTATTATAAAGGAAACAATGACTAAACATTTAGAGTAACTCAACGCAAGTATGTAGCCAAAATATAAATCCACATACTACTCTTACCTTGGAACATAATTATCAGTACAATTGAAAATGGTATACAAGTAATTTGGTCCTTATAAGGACTTTTCAAGGACTAAGTTACAAGGACCAGGACAAGGACCGATCTGCAAGGACGAGGATAAGGACAAGGACCAAACCCCCAAGGACGAGGATAAGGACGAGGACTGACTCCCCAAGGACGAGGACAAGGACAAGGACTTCAAATTGGTCCTTAAGGAGTCCTTAAGGACAAGGACCAGGACAAGGATTAACATCACTGGTTGATAGGTATGTAGTAGTAAGCAGAAGTTAAATTGAACCGGATCTCAGATCCAGAACGTCTGGCAAGAGATCCGGCACGGCCGGCATGAGATCCGGAACGTCTGGGATCAGATCCGGAACGTACTTTTAATTCGTTGTGATCTTTCATTGTTTACTTTAGCACTTTGCATGCACGGCAAAGCAAAGAAAACGTGAACTGTTCTCTAAATGTTCGTTTAAAATGAATAAAAAAGTTGTGAAGAAATTTTGTAACCGAAGGAAAAATAAAGAGATCCGGAGCACCTCTGAAAAAGTAATTTAACCGCTGGTGGTAAGTATATGGTCCCAACACCAACAGGGAGGCCACTGGGAGGTCAGACATTCAATAGGAGGCACGGGTCCCCCCCTCCCCCCGTGTCCCCCCCATGTGAAGCCGCCACTGTGGACGTCAAGACAGACACGCACATCCCGTTTAGTCCAACCAGAGGGTTTAGGGCAGCCTCGTGAGCCGCCCCCACCCCCACCCCCATCCGCAATATGGATTGGGGATCTGCTCCAGCCGCAGAAACCTTTAGCAATATTAAAATTAAAATTAAACGGCGAACTTTCGTGTTTACTTTTAAAAACGTTTGTTATAATTTATGATTGAGCGGCCGAAAGCTGTAATACAACTACGTTATATAGATTCTGTTGACAGTCAAACTCCCCCGAAAAGATTTTTCATCGTTTTTGCGCAAATCTGACGACAAATCCCAGCCCGAATATGGGCCGTGCCCTTCCCGTCATTAGTTTCTAAGGAACGACGCTCAATTTTGGATAGAATCAAACAGTCTGCGAGAAACAAGTGAAGTTTTCAAGGTTTGGGGAAGAATGAGCCTCGTAGATATATAGTACAAGTATGTACCTTGTTCTAAGTATATGGCAGTAATGTAGGCCTATATTCTGTGGACCTCGGTTGCAAAGACAATTCGAATGTAATCGTAGCTTAGGCCTACTTGTTTCAGCTATTTCGATTTCAAAGTCTGTGTTGTTTCATGAAATCAGATGGAATTAACTTACCACTTGATTCCGAAAGCACTGCGTAATCCTTAATTATCGAGATGATGACGACCATTAGAATCAGCGCCGTCTTTGACTCGTTCTTCGCAATCTTTTTGCATTTCATGACGAACTGAATTTCCAGGGCCAAAAATTCTCCTCTCTTAGAATGTGTGTGTGTGTGTCTAAATTATACGAATACTTTTGAAAAGGCGTCAACTCTTTTCAAACGAACCCAACTCACAGAGTGCTGCCGACTATCGGCGCTTTCCTCTTTCGACGTTTGGTCTACGACTACGACTATAGGTTTCTTTTGTATTAAAAACGTTCCTATTATCTCTCAGAATCCGCTGGAAATTGAACGCTTTATATTAACTTCTCAAAGCTCCTGGCAAAATAAACTTCTCTAGGCCCTATAACAATTGACTCCTTTAACGGCGACCTCTCCTCCTTCTCCATCTCCTCCTCCTCTGGTCCTCCTCCTCCTCCTCTTTCTTTTCCTCCTCCAATGTCACCGCTGTGTAGCTGCGAACATCGAATACATGATTCAACTCCCGCCCCACAATGCTTTCGCTCTCCATTCATTCGGCGACAGCGTTGTCAACCAATACAGTCTCGTACAGTGAACGCGTAGCGCGTGACATCTAAACATTACGAGACGAAAGCCTTCATCGTGCTGCGGAGAAATTTATATTCACGAAACGGTTTTTGCATTCTTGCAGATTTCAACGTTTATCCGTAAAACGTTTTTTGCCAAAATTACTGATATGAACGATGTTATTATGCCCGGAATTTCCGGAATATTGTCGAGAGTTCCTGCGAGATTAATATATATATTTTATTCAATAGAGTCACCCACATACTTTTAAAATACAATCCTCGAAACAATTTTATTTCAATGCACTTATCCGGATCTTGTCTATGACATGACATCCATATTCGCCAATTTGAATCTGAAATAGGCCAATATACTGTACAACGCGCTGCCAACGAGTCGCAAAAGCTACGGACAACGTCGTCTCACGATTGAAAAAAATAATGCAAATCGTGAAAATGGCCAACGACAAATGGACTTGAAATAGAGGGTTTTTCCGTCTCGAAATCTGTCTAATTCGACTGGTTCCTCTGTCGTCACGGGCAGCGGCGACGTCATGCACGTGGTCCGACCAATGAGAACTCCTCTATACGCAGGCCAGACCCCCACTTCCTACGCAGTGACTCGACGTCCATCAAAACACGATAAAAGAAAGACTGGAGTAAACAAACAACTGATTCGATTTCTCCTCTCAAGTCGCTTTATCGCACGTTCTAGAATTTATCTGAGCATTCTGACAGTTAATACGTCGACCACATGAATCGACAATCTACAGCAGTGTAGGCCCGGATTACGATCGGATAGGATAAAATTACGCGAGGAAATAACTTTCAAGAATTGCAATGCACGATGGGATATGATGCCTAAGTGTCACGAGTCATTACGAGTTTTGACCATGCAGAGCTCGGATTTTCCTAGTATAAGAGACGGTCTGCGATTTCAAAATTTCTGCAATCCGTCGAAAATTTTATGATGTTGCAAGAAAGAGCTCATGAAGCATCTAAGGATGCCATCAGTGCAAACATTAACGCCTCTCACTCATAAAATACAGGAAGGCATATTAAACGTGTGATTTATGGACTAACACGTTATGAATATTTTTTCTTCCGTGTTTGCATCAAGTCAAATTTTCGTTGCAATAATCGACTTGTGATCATCGCAAGCCAAGCGGTCAGACATTATGAACGGATACGAATCACACGTCCAAGTGCTTAGACCTACACGTCGACCTTTGGTCCTCTACGCGTATACAAATGCAGACGACTGCGAACAAAAGCACCGAAGAATACAGATTACGGACGAATGCTGAGAATTTATTTTAAAATGATGATAAATTATTTGATTCGGTTGAAATGCAAGGAATCCAAGATCGACCGTACGTTACACGTTCCCTGTCATCACAGGTATAACATGTCCAAAAGTATTATAGCTCTACGCGTATTTATAGAGAGGAGCAGGGGGTCAACTGCACAGAGGTCCGGCGGTCTGGGGGCGGGCCGATGATGAATATGTATAATAATTAACAATAATATGAAGCAAACTTCCAGCTTTATGCATAAATATGTAAACAACCAATTACCCGGAATATTCTATAAACATAAATATTTTGTATTAGTAAAAATGTACATTTCCACGAAGTAAGAAATAGTGATAGCTTCTGTATTCCTTTTGCTTCCAAGCCTTTCACCAATACCAGATTATTCACGATTATTTAAATACGTTGGTCCCAGAATATGGAATTCATTACCAAATAAACTATCATATATTACCAACATTAATGAATTTAAATATAAGTTGAAAAATTATCTACTAAACTTACCGCCCAATTTACCAAATGTTTGATGTATTTGTTTATCTGTTAGGCTTCTTTTACAGCTTTTAATATTGACTTGTCGTACATGTTATTTTGTCAATCATCTTGTATTACTTAATCAATTACTTTGTAAAATATTAATTTACTAGGTAGCCTACCTCTTGGCGGGAATTATGTTTCTCTTTTGGTATTCTTGATTCCTTGTTTCCACCATATGTATTATTATTTTTATTAGCAAATCAGCTGTTATTCTTTTAATTATAATTTCATGTTTTGTTATAAATGTTATGTATGATATTGGAAATTTTGGAAATAAACTGTAAACTGTATAAACTGTAATAACACTAAAGTAGAGGGGGCCCGGCGAGCAAAAGGGGTACCCGGCGGCGTGAAAAGGTTGACAGGCAAAAAAGGACATCCGCTCATTTTAAGATGTAAAAGAGGCTGACAAACAAGAAAAAAAGAAGAAGGTCATCAGCTCATTTTACGAAGATGTAAAAATTAAAAGAGGCTGACAAGCAAAATAAAAAAGGTCGTCAAGAAATTTTAGTCTGCACATGGGCCCGGAATTTCTCTCGGCGGGCCTGGAGTTCCGACGTACTTCTATGGTTACCTATACAGTGTATTTATATTATCTACTAGAACTCGAAGGCTCGCTTCGCTCGCGCGAGCTTCGCTCGCATGAGGCGAGCTTCGCTCGCCGCGAGCTTCGCTTCGCGTCGCTCGAGGCAACGAATATTCCAGAATGACCAATCAGAACGCTCACCCAGCCAACCAATCAGAACGCTTGAAGGTAATCAATCAGAACGCTCACACAGCCAAACAATCAGAACGCTCGAACGCAACCAATCAGAACGCTCGAAGGTAACAGACATACAGAATAACGATTTTAATATGATAGATATACATAAGGCCTGTAGAAATTCACGAAGCTACGGAAGCCGTGAATATTCTGTGATTTTTGTCGTTTGCCGTGAATCACATGATTTTTTCAAAATTTGCCGTGATTTTCATAAATTTTGCTAAATGAACACAACATGTAATCGAGGGCTTATAAATAATTTGTTATAAATCAATGTTCCACAAACATAGCGATGATAGCGCAACTATAGTATATAGACCAATGTTCGACGCTAGCCCAGTTATCGGCCAGCCACAATCTGAACTCCCGCTATCACTGCAAGTCCTAGGCTGCTTCTATAATCGCTAATTGCAGACTGACTCCGGAAGATCAAGATTGTCACTCCAGACCCCTCCATAGAATAAAGGTTGTCGCAAACCCCGGTATCAGGTGTCCACGGTCATTAAGTAGCCGAAGGTAGCCAACTGACGTCTGGTGTAAATTACACTGACATTGTCCCAACGTCGAATTAGATTTAAACTGTGGCATAACATGTAAATATTTCCAACAAAATTTTAAGATTTCAGTTTAATTACTTTAGACAACGTATTTATAACATATACGGCACTTTTACCGCACGCTTATTTATACGTGTTTTATCATCACAAATACAATGCGTATGATACGTATACGATCGAATCTTAAAGGAATCGTCGTCGAGAGCTCTGTCCGATATAGTCTATTTCTTAGGTTCTGCCCAATATTTTATGCCCGTATTGAATTTCGTTTTCGATCTTTGTTTCCTGTGCGATATTTTTTAAATATATCCAGTGGCGTACCTGAGATGTGTCAGGAAGGACAGATGTCATGGACGTCACGTTAAAGTGGTGCCAAAGACTCTGTGATCTTGCTCTACTCGGGGTAGAAAGAGAAGGAACCGAGAAAACTGACTTTGAGAGGCACATCACAGACCATTTCACATCAGTATAAGCAAAGTGCATCTGCAGTTTTAGCCTTGCGTCAACAAAATGTCACGATTTGTTAATTAAAGATTTGTTAACCTGCCTATTTCACTTTCTGACGCCCCTGTCATGGGTCCTCTAATGCCACGGGTACGCCCCTGATTTTGTCGGAATAGATTCTAGCAGTGGCGTATTTAGAATTTTGGTAAAGGGGCCAGCCCATGGCGAGCGCGAAGCGCGAGCCTATAATGGAGTCTGGGGGCGTAGCCCCCAGTGGAGTCCAGGGGCAAAGCCCTTGGTGGGATGTCAGGGGGGCTTCGCCCCTGAAGCTGGCGACATTATAAGATTTTCCAGATTTTTTCTGAAAATATGCATGATTATGTTCTTTTCATCAACATGTGCAAGCCACCTTTATTGGAGAAAAATGGAATTCTGTGGGCTGTGTCTAAGCCCTGTATGCATATTAGGCTGAAAATGTAAGCGTTTTAGACTCAAAATCTAATGTTGTCTGGCGAAATCGCTTTGAAGGTGGACCAGACGACATTTTAAAAATATCATGAACACTAAGCTAGTAAGTTCTTGGAGTAATGATTACTCCAAGAGTAAGTTACGCAAGATCATAGATGTGACGTCACATTGCTTAATAAATAAGTAAATCTAACAGTGTTCTGCTTTCTATCAGTAATGCATGACTTGACTCCTACGTGTTGTAACTGCTGTTTAACCCCTTGAATTCCCGTTGAATTTAACTCATTGAATAATTTTTTTATAAGTCCCAACGCTGGAGTGACAAGATTATAAAATTAAGATTATGGTTTAATTAGAAGACCAGAGGCATATACTGGAATTAACTTTCTGTACGTATGTTGGACAACTACAGCACTTCATTGGCCAGAATGGATGGGTCAGGACAGGCTAGGCCAAGACCAAGGGGGGCATGGCCCAAATGGCCCAATGGTAAATACTCCACTGGATTCTAGCCACATGATGTTTCGATTGAAAATAAAGCTTTAATTAAATGTTCTTCTTCCCTTTTCCACACCTTGGCTGTGCGAAGATGCATTTTCAGCATGGAAAGCGATCAATTCATAGCAGAGATGTAGTACTTGGTATTTGTACTTGTACTCGAGTTGTACTCGAGTACAAATTTTCTGTACTTGCACCTGTACTTGTACTTGGAGGCCAGGTACTTGTACTTGGAGGCCAGGCACTTGTACTTGGAGGCCAGGTACTCGTACTTGTACTTGAAGTATTGTGTACTTGCTACAGTACTGTACATCTCTGATTCATAGACCTTGTCGACACTTCTTGATGCTGATACTGAGATGCGCATTAGTTCGTCCTCGTTTGGAAACTACATTAAATTAAACTAAACTTAAATTTAATTAAACTTAAACTTAAAAATTAAAATTAAACCAAACTTAAAATGAACTACATAATACAGAAACTGTACTCTTAGCTGCTCCACTTCTAAGCTACTCTGCCCCTGAGCTACTCCGCCTCTGAGCTACTGCATCCGTTTAAAGGCTTCAAGCGATTTCTGTTTACCTACCGAGCCTTGAATGTTGCAATCCACTTTTCTGGAACTCCTTGCAATTGCCTGCGAACGCTACGAATTAGGCCTACTTAAGCAGCCAAATCTGACTCTATACAAGCGGGAACGCTATGCTGAGGCTCTTTTCATAATTGCATTAATTTTACAGCCAGAAAAACCACCAATGTTCACAACCGTAAGGGCATGATCCTGTGCATGAATACTCATGTCAGGACATGAGCACATGGGTCATGTTTGCGTTCATGAAGAGTTGTATCCTCTCTCAGTGATCAACTTGGTAGGCCTATAAGGGGCACAGTGAATTAACCCGAGTGTAAATGAGTTCATGAAATGTCAAAATTCGTCCAAATGAATCCCAGCGGGTCTAAAAACGCTGAAGTCAACTCGCAACTTTTTAAGCATTTGTAAAAAACCCATGGTTGTGCTTTGGTTAATGGGAGATCTGTATCAGGATGAGTTACTGCAATAAGCAGAAAGCCTGAATGCAGCAAATATTATTTCAAATTCAATGCTTTAACAATCGTTAGGCCTATACGTTGCCTTTTAAGTTTTCAAACATTCTAAGCATAGTTCATATATGAGACAATTTTAAAGATCACATGAGTCACCACATCGACTTCCAATTTAGGTTCTCTGAATCTGTTCGCATTACAGAAAATGAAGCAAGCTCAAATTGTTCACTGATCAAAAATATGTGGAAAGTAATAATTTATATTAGACAAATAGGGTATTATATTATAAGCATAACTATAGCAGAGCATAAAATCAAAATTCTTTCCGATCGATGTCAATGGAGAAGAATCATTTTGCATGACGAGCTGTCGAACCGGTCACCATCGTCATTGTCGTTCTAAATATCAAAATCATTCAAATCATCTAAATCACATTTCTTAATGTTAATTTGTAATAATTCTCACAATAATTATGGACTTCTATAGCACCATTTCTAATACTCAAGGGTATCAATCGATGGTTCAAGCTTTTGTATCAATTGTGGCACACTGATTACATGGAATGGTCGTTGTGCTCCTCGAAATGTGCATCTGCTTTTTCGATCGCAGTCGATTTCATTTCTAAAGCACAGGTTGTTGCGTCTATTTCCTATTAGTAACCTGATTTCCAATTAGATTTTCATCTTCATTCGTCCTGATTTAGTTAAAGCTGTGATAATAGTCTGGATGAGTTACGAAGGCAACAAGTAAATCTTTTATAAACAGCGTGTTTTCGAAATTTAAGTTTTCCTAACCTATTATTCGCCAGAGATTTTCATTAAATTTCTCTCATTCATCTACGTAAGGTGGACCAATAAAATTAGTAGGCCTACCGCCCTGTTTCGTTGAAAATATGCCTGCAGCCCTTTTTTTCAAAATGCGTGCGTCTGGTATACATCTGCAGTGTTATATCCAGAAAAACATCATTTTAAGCTTTTCATTCAAATTCCAAAGTCGGCGCCAATTGGGGAAAGACAGGCTGGGGTAGAACATATTCATAAATTATGTGAATTACAGTACTATGTTCTATCGCCAAATCAATGATTAAAGCTTTTAATGCGCTATCTAAATAATTTTTCCTTCTTACTATTCTTATGCTTTTATAGCCTATATTTGCTTTATTTTCAGTCAGTTTTCTGTAAAATAAATTCTATAAATTTTTAATAAGATTGGTAAAATATCAAAAGATGACCGTATCCGTGCAAAGTGCTTGCGTCGGAGAACTGGGGGCTTGCGACGACTTCTGACAGAATTTACGAACAAGATGTAGAGTAGAACAGTAGAACGAGTCTTAAACGCCTGCTGAAGAATATCGAAAGTACCTGTACGACGAAGAGGCAGCAGCACAGTGATTGTCTGCGCTCTGATAGGACGGGAACCTATATCGTAGTTTTTCAGGAACTGCTATAGGGTGGGGCCAGGAAGACAAGCAACAGATGCACAAAGGTCGAAGCGAAATTGCATGGGAGACAGGTAGGGGCCTATTTGTCAATTTTGTGCCACTTACTAATTTTGGCAAGAAAACATAGTAGGCTACCTCATAGCCTCCTACTTTTAAGAACGCGTCCTATCCATCCAGGATTATGCTAAGTGGCGCCGCTGCACTTTGAAAATAATAAGAAAAAATTTTAATGGCAGCGTGGATTGTATTATTGTATATTGCTGCCGAAGCTCACCATTCATAGGGTTTGTGGAAACATTTACAATGAAACAGGTTTTCTTGGCCCACATTGTATATATTTGTGTGTCCTTAAGACTTGTGGAGTATATTACTTGATAGATGGAATGTAGGCCTATTAATTAATTGAAATTCAATGAAAATGACTAAGTCTGTCTTTCTGATCATTTAGGAAAGCGTTCATCTGTTGCGCAGTAGAAATGCAATATTATATCGCACTCATTTTCTGCAGTTTAAAGCCGCGTTGCACTTTGAATAATGATAAGAGCGGAGCTTTTTGACTTTGATTTCATTTATCAGAATTCGAATTGAATCAACCCAAGTATTGGCCTGCTTGTTGGATAGATGACTATAGCAGTAAGCATGCAATTAAATACAATAAAATACATATCTAAGCAATGAGAAGAAGTGTCGCACAATAAATATCTAGGAAACGTTGGCGGACAAAAAAATTTCAATTTTTATCGGTAATTTAAGTGAAGGCAGTTTCTACTTCCACTCTGATTGATCGTTGAAATTGACCTCACCCGGCTGAACGCTAAACTTCGGATGCGGCTATTTCAAGTTCAACGGTAGATTGAGCAGCAATTGCATACCCGCCAGACGACGCTTGATATTATTCTTAACCGCATAACATGCCCAAACGTAGTAGGCGAATTTTCCTCGGATAGTCGCGCATTGTTTGGAGCACAAAAAACATTGTTTGCCGTCCTCCTTCCAGAAATATGCCACACAACTCCCTTGGCACATTCCATCACGCATTCTGTGGAATCCTTTGCCCGAAATTCCTTACACAATTTTTCTCTTTCCACGCAGTCTGCGTTGGGATTGCTTTTCCACCAGCACCTAACACGAAATCAATTATTACTAGAGCCTTCACTCCCAAATGCATGACAATTTAATTAACAGTATAGACAAGCCAGAAAAAGAGTGTACGTTAACCATATTCTTCCGGATGCGCTTTCACTTTTAATAGCCTATTTGAACGCTATTGAAAACAAGAAATAATTTTACTGTGTATTGTCCATGAAAACATTGGCGGCTGCGAAGACAACGACAAGAACCAGCGAGCGAAGCATTTTCATCGACGAAATGATCTTTCTTTTCAATGTATGTGATAAACTGGTACAAAGCCTCATAAGCAGAGGGACTTATATACTAAAAGCAACGAGAAAATCAATACCCGAATACGCTAAGCATCTGCTGCCTGAACGACTGATCCCCTACGAGCAATGTCACGTAAGCTACAGGTTGAAGAAATTGATTGGAAGAGATAAAAATCTTAGAACTTTGTCCGTTGCATTTAGTCTTAGTTCAGACGGAACAAAACATAACATACCTAAACGTTCTATCTCCCGTCTGATTTATTCGATAGTTCTTACTTGTTTTTAAGTAAATCTATTTTAAAATAAGACTGAAACCTTCGCTCTTGTAACAACTTGAATTCTTTGACAGTGATACGAAACACGGATCATTTGGAAGAAATCTCAGTTCATCATAGATATATACCTCTCATCCTATGCGACATCATTTAATTCAGTTCGGATTCCGCGTACGACTAATAATAGTACGACTCGAGTACGTGGCGCACGACCATCTATAACCTTAGTATCAATTCATCAAATGCTTATTATTGAGAACGGGTCAAAGATAGAGAGGCAACGACTGGAGGTCTATCGTCCGCCGACGGAATTTCCGCAAAACAATGGAACATCTGTCCCTCGAATTATCAGCGTTGTTCTAGTTGAAGGCCTAGCATTCGACCATGTACTACTAAATGATTAGTGGACGGCCGACCCTCTCAGGTGCCTTACATCAGGTTGCCGAAGAAATGCAGCATTCTGCATATTTGCATGTAATTTTGGATTTTTTCAACGTTTAATTGCTCGGATTCTATGAAAGCTAAAAATATGAGGTATACATCACTGTTTTGCATTTTTATTCCTCTTTCAAGCCATCTGTGCAGAATTCAATAACAATTGAGATAAAGGTCCACAATTTGGCCTGACTCAGAACCCTCCTCGATAAAATGTTTCTGTTCCAAGCTGTGCGGCTAAAATGTTTGAGTGGCAACCTAACTTTTGTGAACGGCAAAGTTGTCGGGGTATGTAATTGGAACAAAATAAATCAAAAATTTTGAAAATGGACAATATTTGGTTGATATATAGTTCTAGTTTGCATCGCTGTTTTCTCATAGCTACACAATGCACAGCCTTCTACTCATCGGCCCCCTGATGTACAGAGGTCAAATTCTGCTAGCCTCAGTTGACTGTCCAGTGTCCAGGTTTCAATTAGTAGTCTATGATTCGACGATCTCTCCTTCAGTCGTGTTCCTGAGAGAGAGAGAGAGAGAGAGAGAGAGAGAGAGAGAGAGAGAGAGAGAGAGAGAGAGAGAGAGAGAGAGAGAGACAGAGACAGAGACAGAGACAGAGACAGAGACAGAGACAGAGACAGAGACAGAGACAGAGACAGAGACAGACAGACAGAGACAGAGGCAGAGAGAGGGAGACAGAGAGAGAGAGGGGGAGAGAGAGAGGATGAGAGAGAGGGAGAGAGCTATTTTACAGCGTCTTGGCCTCGTGTTACCTATCTGCTAGAAAACAGTGTGCTGTGAAATCGTTCTTAAATTCATGGCATCATGTTTATGTCCAATGTTTTTGTGATGGTGATGATGATGATGATGATGATGATGACGCTGATGATGATGACTCCACCGTAGACTCGCCGTAGATTCACTGGAGATGCAATACATAATCAAGAAGTTCACGACCTATCACTGAAATTTCTATAGAAATGACCATTAAGTGAAATCGTTCTTAAATTCATGGCATCATGTTTATGTCCAATGTTTTTGTGATGATGATGATGACGATGATGATGATGACGCTGATGATGATGACTCCACCGTAGACTCAGGACGCAGCAAAGATATACTTAAGGCAGGATGTAGTTCACAAGGAGCTGCCTTAGCTTACATGGGCGGCCCTGCATACGGATAAAATTTTGTGTAATTCCATGCAGTGGCGTAACTATAGGGGCGGGGGCACTTTGTTGACAGCCCCCCGGGCCCCGAGCGGGGGGGCCGAAGAGGGGTCTAAGCTAGGGTTAGGTTAGGGTTAACCCTAACTTAAACTTAACCCCAACCCTAGAAATGATGGAAATGATGTGGCGAGGACCTTTTTTTGCTCGTCAGGGTTAAAAAGGTGGAGACGATAACGTTTTTTGCTCGTCAGCACGAAACTCTGGAAACTCTGGGGCCCCCATGTCAAAGATGCCCCCGGGCCCCCAAAAGTCACGCTGCGCCACTGATTCCATGCTGGTTTAGGCCTACGCCTGTTATTACAAAATGTTTATGGGCCGGGCCAGTTATTTCTGGACACAGTGTAGTTTCAAACTATTATAGGGCCTACGTAATGATTCCCCAGCGTTGCATAATGTATACACTTGTATCGGTCTTAAGAAGGAATTATGGCAGTTCTGGAGGGGTGATGAGAAAATGTCATGGCATTACATACTGAAATATTTACATTACCTTTAACATTATCGTTATCATCTTATCGCTGTAGGCCTGCTACTAAATTATTGCAAAGTTTGTGTCAATCTAAGACTTGGGTAAAAATTTCTCTCCCCATCCGGTGTGCAACACTGCTTCTAAATCTCTCTCCTCATTTGTAATAACGCCTGCGTAATCAGTGGCGTAGCCAGGATTTCCGGAAGGGTTTTTCAAAATCCTCCACCTACTATGGCGCTTAAAAAATTTTGGTCGGCAGGACCAATGGGGTTTTGACCCTTAAAACCGCGTCCGAAAATTTAAAAAAATGCACGGAGACACGTTAACACAAATTTTTTTGTCCGCGCCCAAGGGAGGGTTTTAACCCCCAAAACCCCCCTTGGCCACGCCACTGCACATGTGCGTAATATATATAGTCTTTGTCAGGGAGAAAATCTTAAGACTAGGCTATCTTCAGTACGTTTAGTCAAAATGCAGACGATAGAGTGGGTACGTAGACTATACAACACAATAACTCTTCTGTCCCTCATTCTGACTTGATATCTTACTAAATGTATTTTAAAGTAATTACAGTGAAACGATGGGGACGCGTGCGATCCTCTCCACCAACTCCTCGAGCGACGACGATATGCGTCGACGGCCAATGGAGGTGACCAGAGGCGTAGCGAGGGTATCCGGCGCCCGGGGGCAAAGTGTATACCGTTGGCGCCCCCAACAGTGAGGACGAGCAAAAAAGGTCGTCACATTGTTCTCGGCGCCCCTCAAGTCTTACGGGCGCCCCTCTTCATAGTAGTGTTGACGAGCAAAAAAGGTCATCGCACGTGTTTCTTCTTCCTTATTATGCATTTCACTTACCCATAGGCCTATACCCAATTCTGGCGCCCCCACCCCGGCGCCCGGGGCATATGCCCCCCTACCCCCTCGCTACGCCTCTGGTGACGGAACAGACGAAGAATTGGAACAAGTTCTGGTCTCGAACCAGGGCCGCCGAGAAGGGGGTAGGAGGGGCAATTGCACAGGGGCCCGGCAGCCTGCACGGGGCCCGGTGATGATGATGCATTAACTCAATTTAACTGTATTAAAAATAGCCTGAACCCTGAAAAAGACTGACAAAGAAAATAAAGGCCATCTGCTCGTTACGAGCATAGGGGCCCGGGAAATGTCGGGGGCACGGGGCGATCATGTTAAGTAATCAAGTAATCTCCTTTAAAAGGCGCGAGAAGCAAAAAAGGTCATCAACACTTTTTCACACTTGCTTATCACGGGTACGGCGTGGATCCGGAAAATTCTGGTTTGGAAAAAAACGACAAACAAAAATGTCATCAACTTTTTCATAGACTTGCCAGGTCAGAGGCCCGTGACTATTTGATTGTTTTTTGCACAGGGGCCCGCAAATTCTTTCTCTCGAACATTTGGAACCTTAGTGTCTTTTAAGTTTTAACATGAAGTGGTTTAGGACCGTTTAGGCGGTTAACTCTTCTTTTCTATAAATTGGTCCATCTACAATGCGGGGCCGGGGCGGGAAGTTAGCAGAGTGGTAACAGCGTTGGACGATGGAGCAGAAGGTCGTGGGTTCGATCCCCGCAGGAGCCCTAAGGTCGACTCAGCCTTCATTCGCTAGAGGGCGGTGATAACTGAGTAGCAGCTGTGGCTGCGAAGGTAAAACGCGGGTCTAGAGAAAGCAATGGCAAACTACTCTAGATTAATGGCTTTAGCCACTGCGTCGCTGCTTGCCTGACACCGGAGATCAGCGCCGGACCCGAAGCTCGAAATCAATGGGCGAACCTTTTACCTTTTTACAATGCTTTATCCTTTACTCATAGCAGGGCCGGATCGAGGAATTCAAATTCGAGGGACACATCGTGTTCCGTGCTCCCATTTTAACTAGCTCTTCCCCTTTCATCAAGTGTTGTTAATTGTTAAAATTATTGAAAAAGAATTTAAGACGCTAGAGATTTTCGCAATAATGCAATATTATCTAGCAATTTTTGGAAAAGTATTGTGGGGGCACAGGCCCTCTGCTCCTATATAAATCCACCATGCTTCTAAGCTTAATCTTTGGCATCCCATGGACTCTATTGGTTGTTCTGCATTGAACCTTTTCCTCTGTATTCAAAATTTTTAGGCCTATGCCACTATGCCCCAATGTAATATTCGAAATGTGGACGTGCCGTAGTTTTCTATACTTGACTTTTATTAATTTTCTCCTCCAAAAGCAGAATAAGCAAAACGGTCATTGTTAATTTTTTAAATTGCATAGGGCTTCCAAACTTCTTAAAACGGCACTGCATGTGATCGATTTAACTTTGGATTGAACTGAACACATGAGAATCTTAAATCAATGTATTTTGTTGAATGAACCCACATAAAAGGCGGGTTTTACTGTTAAATGAATTAATTCTAAGAAATATATAGAAAATTAAATACCGGACATGCACTTATTTCTAAATCCCACATCGAAGACAAAAGTTCAAATAGTAGTGCTCACAAATTAACATGCCTAATAATAACGAATCCAACGACATGAACAAGGTATGACCTAGGCTGATTGCTAGGATTTAACTTGGGTCAAATTCTCTGTTGTCCGCTGAAGTTCATCACACAGGCAACTATTTGTAAGTGACTCCGATTTGTCGTAGTATTTCATCCTGTATTTCTGCGATGAGAAGGCTGTCTGCGTGTGTAATTTCTGGGATCTGGGTTTTGCCCTCGATAAGGGCTTTACGTGCTGCATTGATCTGGTAAACAAATCCTCCGCTGCGTTTGAAGTTGAAAGGCTCGGCAACTTCAGGTATAGGCCACGAAAAGGTTCCATTTGGAGTGTGAATCTCCGATGGAGTCCACATCATCGGTATAGTGATCGTTCCCTTAGTACCGTATATGACAGCAGTGTTTGTTAGCATGCATTCACCAGAGGCCAATATCTGGGCCATTCTTCCTCCGCTATAGCACAGCGTTGTACAAACTGTACGATCAACTCCAGTGGATATCACATCCGCAAGCGACGTTATCTTCTCGGGATGTTCGTTGTTGAAGATAAGTGTAGCCAACTGCGTGGCATAGCAGCCAACATCCAAAGTTATGCCGCCACCAAGTTCTTTTACCGAAAGTCTTTGCACATCGTAGTTAAAGGGGAATCCAAAAGCAATCGTGACGAATCTCACTTCTCCGATTGAATTGGAGGCGAGTTCTTCTCGAAGTTTTCCGTACACTGGAAAAAATCTTGACCAGAAACCTTCCATAAAGAACAAACCCTTCCGCTGGGCAAGCCCTGTCATCTTCCTAACTTCTTCTGCCGACATTCCTAGCGGTTTCTCACACAGTACGTGCTTTCCAGCCTCTAAGAACAAGCAAGACAGCTCGTAGTGCTTTGTATGGATCGATCCTATGTAGACAATTTCAACATCAGGGTCAGCTGCCAGCTCCTTGTACGATCCATAAGCTTTTCTGGCTCCATGTTTCGCCGCAAACGCCTGAGCATCTTCTAATTTTCTTGCGGCAACTGCTGCTATTTGGTTCTCGGTTCCAGCCAGCAGCCTCATCGCGGTGCAGAAATCGGTGGAGATTTTTCCGGCACTGGCAATGCCCCATCGAGTTGGTTGATTCGTCATTTCTAAGAATTACTGAAATCTGAAAGCATGTACAGCAAACATAAGAAGCCACTAAGGACGTTAAAATGTGTACAGGACATGAGAATTTGTTTGTTTGCACAGAATGTTTTGAAAGGAGGTAGCTAGGTTCATTTGTAACAAAGGGCCTTGTATACCATTCATGAGGCAGATTTTAAAATGTATCCTTTCTTCAATTAGAGCCTCTATGAACTGGGGTTATGAGCTCACGTTTTGTGGTTTCAGAAGCCACTGGTACCAGTAAATTTTGAACTTGTTTGAGCTTACCAAGGTTGGATTTAGAGATGCTAAAATGAAGGGAGTTGCTTCAGTTAAGATGACTAGACACTAAAGTCAAGAGCATTAGTGCAGATTTATTAAGAAATTTCCTAATACAATATCAATTGTAAAGGTGGTATGTGACCTAATTCAACGATACTATTTGTATGATTGGTGAAAGCAGGGCTTTGTTTGTAAAAAATTATTTTCCGGAATGCCATAGTCAACAGTTAGTTGTCAATGCATCATAGTGGTCGTACAATTATTCTAATTGTTTGGACCATTGATAAAAATAAAATGTATGATAAGAAAACTGAAAAAGAGACAGCAATCGGATATAGTTCAAACATTTTATTTTTTAACATAATGTTGCACTAAAATTTTTTTAACTTAATGCTTCAATAAAAAAATTAAACCAGTCTTCAGATTTCCCAGAACGCTGGTCTGTCTCGTTCCGGCACAAAAAAGCCCTGGGTGAAAGGAAGTGTAAATCAAAATTACTTCAAGATCCCATGCAGAAGTGCTTACAGGTATAGCCAAGCCCCCAAGTTTAAAAGAGGTCTATCAGGTGATAGACTCAAATTTCCTGAGCTGAGGCTTGGCATCTAAAAGCAAAAAATTCAGGTCTAGCTGGGCTTAAAAGCAATTTATTAGAATCCATCCTGAACTGAATATGAATGTTTCAAAAAGAGTTTAAAGTGAAGAGTGTGAATGTGCACACTCCAAATTCACTGCCAATTTTTTAGAACAAGATTTGAAAACCCATCCTTTTTACCTGGCTAATCCGCCATAGACTGTCACTTAGTTGTCCGGCCTGATACCCTGGATTGGACCTGGATCTTGAACGATTTTGATTAGGTACGCCATCGACTGATACCTCTGTGCATTATGAAGTGGCGCTATAGGAGTTACGAATTAGATTAGATTATAGTGAAGTTGTAAAATGAAATAAGAAATTGTGTCTCATGGTTTGGCAGCAATGAACCAAGAACCGAACCCTGTAACAAATTACATTAGATTACGTAACAAATGCAAATGCTACACAGATATTCCCCTACTATTGAACGATACAGCATATTATGTAATACTGTAGCATCATAAATATTTACTTAGACTTACCAATCTGATGTAAAACAACTACAGTGTATGGTTTCAGAGCAAAAGCACATGAACAGATGGCTGTTTCGGTGAGGCAGTCAATCGCCTTAACTCCAAATAGGCTGCTCATAAAAACTACACGGGGACGAAGTTCAATCAACCTCTAGAGTACTTTGCCCCTTCGAAAGCGCTTGACGAGAAATCCGCCTCTCAATGAGTGAGTGATCTCAGATATTAACCGACACCATTGACATCTATTAATAGAAGTCAATGACCGACACTCATTAAAAAAAGTAAACAAACCGTCAAGTAGGTAGGTAAGCTAGCTAGCAAATCAACCAAATTCTATTGCTCTGGTTACAGTGACGTAAGAAAAATAATTATAATAATAATAATAATAATAATAATAATAATAATATTCGGGACTGTCCATTAATTTTGTCAACAGAATAAGGGGAAGGGTATTGGAAAAGTTTCACAGAGGCTGTCCATTAATTGCGTCAACAAAATAGTGGGTTTGAAAAAGTTTCGCAGTTGCTGACAGGGGAGGGAGTCAAGAGAAGTTGACGTCAACAGTTTCATTTTTTTACAAATGATAAAAGTAGGAAATTTCATGGAATACTATTTATTACAACGGAAAAAGTCTGGCAAGCAAACAAGTTAATCACCGCCGAATAATGACACTTGATGAACGAAAGAAAGGGAAAAAAGGTCATCACCGCAAAAACAATAACCTTCTAAACTTTAAGGGGACCCGTCATTGATCTTGGTGGGGGTCAAAAGTTTTTGACATAATTTAATTATAGGGGGTCACTGAAAGTTGATAGTTGCTGACAAGGGGGTCAAAAATTGCCCAAAATTTGTTGACGTAATTAATGGACAGCCCGTGTCAGCGGGACTAAGCACCACACTGTCACCAGGTTAGTGTTAAGGTTATAAGCTCACTCTGGTGACAAACTGACAATTTCACTTTTCAGCAGGATGGAGCACCTGCTCATCGTTCACGAAAAACTGTTGCCTTTCTCACTGCTCACGTTCATTGAACCAGAAAATCAGGGCCTGTTTTAAGAAAAGTTTATCACTGCACTAAACACAGAAAATCTGTCGACATTCGCGCAAAAAAACAAGAAGGAGAAAAGGTCGTCCGGAAAATGTATCACTGCACAAAGCACAGAAAATGGCATTTTACCACTGCACATCTTCATTTTATCACTGCGCATTTTGTGTATCACTGCGCGTTAAAACAGGCCCTGCAGAAAATTGGCCGCCGAGCAGTCCGGATTTGAATCTTGTAGAGTATTCAGTCTGATGAGTGCTTCAGCAGCTTGTCTACAGGCAGAGAATTCGCGATATTGAACATTTGAAAGAAGTCCTGTGGATGACATAGGACTATTGAACATCACTTTGACGGAAATTTCCTACGCTTTAAGAAAATTCTGAAATTTTACAGTTCGTTCAATGTTATATTGAATGCAGTGGCGTAACCAGAGTCAAAATGTAACCCGGGCAGCTGACCATGGGCTGTCCATAAATTACACAAGCAATTTTTGGGCGAATTTTAACCCCCTCCCCCTTATCAACAGTTGTCACACTTTTCAAACTCCTTCCTCTTTTGTTTACGTAATTTGTGGACAGTCACTCCACAAAAATATTTTAAAAAATTAACATGAGGATTTTAAACTGATCCTATTCCACGAGGCAAGTTCAGGCAACGCAAGTGCTCAACAGATGAATTTCAAAGAGTGAATCCATAGGCCCCTACCTTTGATCCGTTGCGTGCTGCCAATCAGGTACACCAAGTGGTGCGCTTTCTTTGCTCTGGTAACGACAACAGAAGAAATACGCAGCATCTTGCTGGACAGAAGTAGTCAACCATGGAAATTCTGCAATATAGTAACTTTGGAAACGACGTTTGGCTGATTTCTTGGCTCCAAAATATTTCCACACGTGTAGGCCTATGTATGCAATTTAGGCTACACTGGGCTATCTAGTTCTCTGGAAATGTTCTCTGGGGCCTTATTCAGAGGCTGAGACTGTTTATTCTGGTCATTTCTAGAGTTCGCAACGACGCCGATATTTTAACTGTCTGGCAAATAATGACTAGCTGCAATCGACGAAGAAATAGTTTGGCATACTTCATCTGATGTTTCTAAGCATAAGTCAGTTATGTTCAGCTCTTTAGAATTCTTGAGAAATCCAAACGCAACTTTTACAATCCAGACGCAGTGTCCGTGAAACTATGCCTTTCAATTTCAAAAATATGACTATTCGCGAAATTGTGAGTAAAACAATAAATTTACTCTTGGCGCGAACTTGTAATAAGAGTCAACTCTTAAAGCACACCCCCACCTGCTCTGATATAATACAAAGGAATTTTAGGAATGCTCTCTTAATGTCAATGTACCTTGTTGCCCAGTGCTGACCTTCCCGTTTCCGACCAAATACACATCAAAAATCGGAGTACCCTCTCGGATCAAAAAGGTCAAATCTCAAAGCAGCTGCGATTTGCTTCTAAGGCGGGTCGACCCGACCCAAGGCAATTAAATATAGTATTAAACAGTCTTGGACCCGACCCGACGAGGTTCTTTGGAGCGCAGAGGTCATCTGCCTGCTATCCCTGGTATCAGTCAGCCACGGCCAGAGCAACAATTATCACCTTACACTGTACCTAGCGTCCACTTCGGTAGAGGAAGATGCAGAGGGATTGAACATAGACTACTAGTTGTCCATGGATTGAATGGTCCATAGGGGCAGGCGATTACCGCCATAACTGAAATTCGATATATCGCGTAGATACATATACATGCCAAACAATGACTGTAGTAATTACTGCACTTAATTCTAGCTGATACCTGCCACCTGTGAAACACGTTTTCCAGACACTAGTTTTAGACTATTAGAATAGTATTGCAATAACGTACTTGGCAGTGCAAAAGCAAGTTTATCCAAATACTAAAGGCATAATTTAAAAAAAAATCAACCCGGGCAGAAATTTTTCAACCCGGGCAGAAAGCAAAGTAACCCGGGCATTGCCCGTAATTGCCCGGGCGTGGTTACGCCACTGATTGAATGCCAAACCTAAATGTGACTAGTCCGGTGTTTTGCGCCACCCTGTAGAAATGCAGTATATATAGGCCTATAATACCGTAGGCCTATCTATATATATAATTCTCGATGTCCGACGGACGGACGGCACGTCCGACGGCAACACGGCGGGTATTGCAAGACGCTGTTGTCATTGACAACCAAATATTGTTTAATCAAAACGGAGCGTTTAACGAAGCGTCTTAATTGCAGCTTAAACCCCCGTCCCCTTCCCTCACCCAATCCCTCTCCCAATCGCCCAGGCCACAACCCATACCCGCCCTGCCCCGCCCCACAGGCCCCAAACCCCCGTTCCCCTTCCCTCTCCCCATCTCTCTCCCAATCCGCCTTCCCTCTCCCCATCCATCTCCCAATCGCCTCGGCTCCAACACATCCCCGCCCAGGCCCCAACCTATACCCGCCCCACCCTACCCCACAGGCCCCAAACCCCCGTTCCCTTCCCTCTCCCAACCCCTTCCCTCTCCCCATCCCTCTCCCAATCGCCCCAGGCCCCAACCTATACCTGTCCCGCCTACCCCACAGGCCCCAAACCCCCCGTTCCCATTCCCTCTCACCATCCTTCTCCCCCACCCCATTCCCTCTCACCATCCCTTTCCCAATCGCCCCGACCCCAACCCATCACCGCTCCGCCCTACCCCACCGGCCCCAAACCCTGTTCCCAAACCTACGGCCACAAACCCCGTTCCCAAACCTACACAACGCTGCTCCGAAAACCCGTACAACCCACTTTCCTCCTCCCAAACCTCCCTTCCCTCTCCCAATGCCCTGCCCCCCGTTATTATATATATTTATTCCTTCCTAGCCTCAATACCTATTTTTTAAAATTTAACCCCTCAAGTGGAGATTAAATTTTCAGACGCCGTCACCGTACTGGGGATTTGATTTTTGGAAAAGCGTTCTTCAGAAATGATTGCTGTAAAGTTTTAAATTTGCTATATCTCAGGCTATATAGGAGTTAAAAAGATGAGGTTTGCACCATTGTTTAGATTGTTTATTCCTCTTTCTAACCGTCCGTGCAAAACAAAAAAATTTGGGGGTAGAGTCCACTTTACGGTCTAAAATATCACCATCTCTCCTCCAAAACATTTTTATAGCCCCCTAGCAAAATATTTTCAGCGGTAACCCCACTTTGGTCAGCGGCAAAGTTGTAAAGGTATGTCAGAGGAACAAAATAAACCAAAAAGTTTGAAAATCGGTTGACATTTGGCAAAGACCTATCAATTCTAACCCGATGACCCCAATGTTTGAACATAATTATTATCGGTGAATTTCGCGAAAGTTTTGAATTCTGAGAATTCTGATCAAAATTACATGATCCAGCGAAGGCATTTTGTCCATTCCCATTGATGCTATTGCTGGATCATGACTGAATAATTCCTAAATCGATTTCTGCTCCATTAAATATTTTAATTTTAGTTTCCTACTTTTTTGAATTTGCTATATCTCAGGCTATATAAGAGCTAAGAATATGAGATTTGCACCATTGTTTAGCCTTTTTATTCCTCTTTCTCACCGTCCGTGCAAAACAAAAAGTCTAGCGTTCACGAGGTTTGCGACAATAAAGTGAGAATGAGGAGCAGGCTATTGGTCGGAGTGAAAAAGCAGTACAGCAAACAGGAGAATCAAGCACTGCATGTCGTTCGACACTGCCTAATCAGTACACTTACGTTGACTATCAAGTTTCAGAAAATTCACGAGAATGGGCGTTAACTCGGTTGAAGGAAAAGGCGGCGAGTTAGGGAAATTAATTAATTGCGCAAAATCCTATTGCATTTGCACAAAATTGGGTGGTAAAACAGCCTATATCCCCCGTCATTTTTGACGGGTAAACACCTAGTATATATATAAACAAAAATAAGTAGCCTAAAATCTTGCGAATTTCTATAGGGCTTTCAAAAAGCAGCACAATGCAGTCAGTGGCGTCGGAACGAATTTTCGTCAGGGGGTGCAGATTTTCTCCACGTCAAAGTTTTCTCTTTGAAATCCTTAAGCAAAAAAGGTCAGCTGCACACTTTTTAAGGCTACAGGGGGTGCAGACAGGGTGCAGACCATCTTCTTTCCAGGGGGTGCACTGCACCTCTATACATTTTTCCAGGAGGTGCAGCTGATATATATATATATATATATATATATATATATATCATCAGAGAGAGAGAGAGAGAGAGAGAGAGAGAGAGAGAGAGAGAGAGAGAGAGAGAGAAATGTACAGTTTTTACCCTTCTTCTAAATGTACAATTTTTACCCTTCACATAGGCTACACGAGCTAACAGCTCGTGTAGCCTATGTGATTGGCTTCATGTAAAGAACATCAGCGCTATAGGGCAAGCTACTACAGCGCACGCAGTACATATACATGTACAGTATATAGCTTCATATGTCAAGACGAGTCGTGAGCTGTACAGATGGATGCGATGCGTATTATAGATGTTGGCATTGACCACAGGCGTAGAGCGCCGTACATGGTGTCGCCGCCTGCAACGCTCATTTCCAGAACACTATATATAGATATATAGTTAGGCCTACATAAGGCGTATAGCGTATTTCATCCGCTATAATGTCACAGCGAATGCACTGTTCGAACACATGAGACAGGCTGACGATTCGCTCGCATGGATGCTGATCGTAGCATCTGAGATTCAACCAGGTAGGCCTATAACGGTGAACGAACCTACCGACGAGTCGCGGGTCTCCGACTGCATCCTACTTAAGTCTAATCAAAGGGTTCTGGAAATACAGGCTTAGCATCTGTCGTGCAGGTTTAGTGCAGGTTTTGAAACGAATGTGGTGGCTTCGAGCATTTTTCTTGCAAATTTCAGTGGTGTAGCCACGTCCGGCAATCAGCTTAGGCCTGCGGGCAAAGTCCAGGTCAGGGGCGATTCCACGTTGGGTATGATTGGGAGGGGGCGCATCCCCCCCACCGGCCCACCAAGGATGTGTCTTCAATGGAAGATTATCGTCTAAACGGATTAGCATTAATGATGTACAGTGTAGCTTATTGAAGACAAGGACATATCCATAGACAATGTCATCGACAAATTCGCTTCCAGCAATAGAAAACTCGATGATGCACTATGACTTTGTACAACCGGACTAAATGGCTTTTAGTGCCTATACCTTGTCAATTCTAAACATTATATTTTATTAATCAAATCTACAGATTTCTTCTAAACCGTTTATATATAATTCCTTTGACAATTGGCGGGATCTTCTTCGAAATTCATTGCACCCCCACCAAGAATTCTTGGAACCGCCACTGGTCCGAGTTACTTTGTTTTCTGTCTGGGTTGAGCAAACAAACAACTGTCAAGCTTCTTGAATATGTGTCTAAATATGTCTAGACGACCTCATAATTTTTGCACACGAAGAATCTTGCATCGCTCCTTTTCCTCGCAAACTGCAATATCATTAGCGTTGCAGGCGCGAAGCTTCCGAATGGGACGCGACCGCAATAATTTTGAACGTCCAGTGCAATATAATCATTGGGGGATTCATTGACGTAGCCACGAGAGGCCATTGTTTATTCTAGGCCTTCTTAGGGGGAATCCCCCCCCTGAGTTTGAAAATTCCCCTCAAATTTTTTAGATGTTGGCTGGGGAATGGAAATTCCCCCCCCAACTTGTGGAAACTCACACCTTGTCCCCCCCAAACATTTCAAAATCCCCCCAATGTCAAGAGGGCTAGAATAAACACTGCGGGGGTCCTATTTGGACTGGGACCGGTCGTGAGATTAGTGGTTAAATTACTTTTTCAGAGGTGTCGGATCTTCTTTTTTTCCCTCCTGCCACAAAATTTCTTCACAACTGTTAAATTCATTGTTATTGTAACAGTACTGTAGCCGCGGAATTTAACGATTAAGTAATTGATTAATTGTTAACATTTTTAATTGATTAAAATTCATTTTATCGATTATTTTGATTAATCGTAAAGAAAATGTCATCATCATGTAGCTGTAGCCTGTAGCAGTATTGCTGTATTGGGTAATTTCCGCTGTACACCAGCTGACAGAAAAAACCTACCGGATCTTCAAAAGTACGTTCCGGATCTCTTGCCAGACGTCCCGGATCGGAGATCCGGTAAGATCCGGCTCAATTTTACCCCTGTCTGAGATTAGTCCAAAACGGCGAGTAGTTGGAGGGTAGGGGTAGTATTAAGCTTAGATCGAGGAGAACGCACTAGAATTCAAAGCGCTTCTTGAGAAGACGAGCAAAAAACTCAACAGTTTTGGTTTGGGTAAAAATGGCGATGTACCCCTCTATTCTGGATTCCTGGCTACGCCGTGCATGGTAATAACTGTCCTCTTCTTCTGGTTGTTGCCTAAGGGCAGACGAACGACGGAATGAATGACCACAGGTCACTTAGTTCGCTGCGAAAGTAACTAATGCAGACAATATAATCCAATACATGGTTTGGCTATCAATATCGATATTCGATTAATATAGCGCTATGATATAATGCACTAGTCAACAGTCTGAGGCGCTGTGCAGACCGCGTTAATGTCCACTTCACGCCAGCGGGCATGTGGGCAGGCAGACAGACAGGCAGACGGTCTGAGACAGACAGACATGCAGACAGACAGACAGACAGACAGACAGACTAGAAAGAACATATGCAGATAGACATGTCTATGCATGACAGGATAGAACGTAAACGAGTGTTGGTGCACATTTGGCACCGAATTGACGGTAACAACGATTCAGTGACATTTTAACAGCGTCGATATTAGAATTTGAATGACGTCGTAGGCCAGTGTCCCTTACTCATGCCCAGAGGCGGATCTAGGGGGTGCAGAGGGGTACAGATGGACATCTGGGCGCCGAGGTGGGGGGCCAAAATTGGTTTAAGGTAGGATGTTCCTCTACGTATGATGACCTTTTTTGCTTGAATGAAGAATGAAGGGGCGCCAAAATGGGCAGAACGGCGCCCTTTTTTACTTCTTATGATTTTCGTCAAGTTGAGGGGGCGCCATCAGTATGCTTTGTGCCTTTGTCTCCGGGCGCCGGACACCCTAGGTCCGCCCCTGCTCATGCCCGTATAAAAGGTGATGAATAGTTATGACAAATAATTTCGTTGTATGCATTTGATTAAGCTTACTTAGTTTAGTCACGAACGGATAGAAGCGTCCGTATCCGTTCGCGAGGTTCGTGCAAACCCGATAAGAAATTTGCATTAATTGGAAGGGATGGGTTGGTGGGGGTGATTTCCAATAGGCCAGTGCTGTCATATACAGTCCAAAAGTATGCTCAAAATCTCAATATATGCTGTATTCCCCCAAATTGTCTGAAAGGGGAACCTCATGACGCAGATCTCACGACACAAGCCCCATATAGGCGAATCTGACCAAGATGTCCTGCAGAAATGATGGTATATAGGCTACCAATTACCAATAGGGCCTATACTGGAACCCTATAGCGACGCGAAATCGATTGTAGCCTATTACACGTAGTTCTAGTTCTCATTGAAATACACCGTAGGCCTACGCTGATGTTTTGGCGAGCAATTGACATCTGGTATTTCATGTAGGCCTACAGGGCCATATAAGCCGAATTTATTGAATGCAATCGGTTGGCTTAATAGAATTTACGGCTCTTTTCCTTCCACGAAGCCGAAACATGAATGAACTAGCATTTTCGGCTATAAATTGACGCGATTTTAAAATTTTTCGGTTTGGTGAGACATAGAAATTAGAATATAATAGGCCTAATAATGTGCATATTAATTCCCACTGGAAACGCCTGCTATTGCCATATATTGGTTCTCCGCAGTGTTGTAATAAATACTTCACTGAAAGTATTTAAATACTTTCATAAATACTTGGTTCTCACGTAGTATTTAAATAGTATTTAAATACCCAAATACCAGGGTAAGTATTTAAATACTGGCAAATAAGGTTTAAATACTTTTTTAAATACTTGATAATGTATTTGACACGATTAGCCACAACCGTATTTTTGTGTAAAGAAATGTTAGTTAAAATTATTTCTAACAATGTCAATGTAGACCTACTTAACTGTTCAACTGTCTAAAACCATCAGTAAAGAAAATGTAAAAATGAACAGTCTATAAGAAACGTTATAATTATGTGCAAATTGCAATAAATCCAAAGTATTTAAATTTCTTAAATACATCTAAATACTCTATGGTATTTAAATACTATTTAAATACTTAATTTTGGATGAGTATTTAAATACTTTCTTAAATACTGGACAAAGTATTTAAATAGTATTTAAATACTTTCAGTATTTAAATACTTTACAACACTGGTTCTCCGCTACCTGATAAATTGAAAATAATTATTTTCCAGACCGGAGTAAGCACGTTGCTATGCTGTACCTGCTCTTTTAACTAAGATCGTGGGAAAAAGCTTTGGCTAGCCACAATTTTTCGGTGGTTTTACGGCCACGACTAAATAATATTGACCCGGCGACTTAGAGGCTCGACTTCGTGGTCTAATTTCTTCACCAAAAGACAATAGGCCTATAACAATTATTTGTTTACAAAAGTTCGAGATTATGTTTCCAACATTCTTATTTTAGCAATGGTTTCACTTCTATAGCGCCATACTTACAATCATAGCGGAATGATATAAAATCTATGGTTGCCACATATTACAGGAAAATCAGCTTTGCCAAGATGACGATTATAATATATATATATATATATATATATATATATAACAAGGTTTAAAGTGGTTCAGTAGGGACTGCCCTGTGTGAGAACCACTGTTGTTCCCGTCCAATCTAATATCCTAAACTACTCAGGTTTATTTTGAACTCGTTTACAGTTGTAGCCGTTACTATATCCCCTCATTGTCAGATTCGAGACGGCGACGAATCGGTGCCTTGATCGCAAAGCACGCACCTGCTATGACTATAACAATTAGGCCCTCAGAGCATCAATCAAAAGGCGTTTGATGGTTGTGGATTGTTGAGTTTGAAAATAAAGTAGGCCTATGTCTGTTTCAGACTATAGGCCTTCTTGCTTCTCGCACAATGGAAGAGACAGACAGTATGGCTACGCGTTTAGACCAAACAGCTTCCATTGCACCCGCTGTCCTTCCCACACCACTGCAACCAGAACTGAACGCCACTTACGCGAGCTTCTCCTACGGCGATCGAGGAACCGAAGAGACCAACAGCAACAACATCACCGGACCGCCGACGGATCGCTGCTTCTCGCCTCTGCTGCTCATCGGACTGGCCCTCGTGCTGGTCGCTTCGTCGACGGGTAACACCGCCGTGCTCTACATAATCGGACGTCACCTAAAATGGCGTACGGCAACAAACGTTTTCATCACGGTATTATCGCTCAGCGACTTGGTCGTCTCCGTGACTTGCGTCCCGCTGGCGATGGCGTCCGTCGTCCTCGAAAGACCGGCGCTCGGAGAGACCGGGTTCGTCGTTAGCTCGGCCATCTCCAAGTACTTCGGTCTCGTGTCCGCCGGGATGACGACGATGCTGACGGTCGATCGCTACCAAGTCGTGGTCCGGTTGAGGCGAACTACCTTCACCGAATGCAGAACTCTCTCGGTCATCGTCGCCGTCACATCGGCGTCGTTCCTCCTCGTCCTGCCGTCAATGGTGCTCGGGGCATGGCGAGCTCGACACGGGCGTGCGACGGACGGCACCGTCTGCCTCGAACGGGCGCCTGTCGAGTACCGCGTCTACGAAGCCCTCTACACCACCGTCTGTTTCACGGCTAACGCGGCCTGTATGGCCTTCTGCGTGTTTCGTCTCGTCAGAACCATCCGCCGCAGCAGCTGCGACGTCTGTCCGCACTCGACACACGTCAGCCAACTGCGATTCGTCGGGGAGATCGAAACGGCACGGACCGTGGTCGTGATGGCGATCCTCTTCGTCGTTTTCCGGGCGCCGTACGCAGTCGCGGCCTACCTCGTCGTTTCGGCCGCCGCCGCGGTGACCCCCTCTGCGATCGCCACCCAGCTGTTGTGGTGGGCGAATGGTGCCGTCAACCCGATCGTCTATGCCGTTCGAAATCCAAACGTTGCCAAGATCCTACAGATCGACCGCAAATCCGGATACGTGTCCGAAGAGCCCGCTTCCCCGTGCAACAATCATCCGACCCAGTCCGCCACCGGCGCTGGAACCTCGTCATTCGCCGCCGTGTGTGCAAAGAGCGACTCGTGTCGTGTCAGTCAGACTGCAAAGGAGCAGACTGCCGTCGCCGCTGCTGTCGAAGCAGAGACAACTGCCAGCACAGCCACTCTGCGTTCGACTTCGTTGCCGAGTGTGCTAAATTTTGTGACTTCGCGACTCGCAGCAAGAAATTCAGTCTCCTCAACTTCGACAACGTTAACGAACGTTGCCGTATAGCCAGTGGCGGCTCTAGGATTTGGCAAGTGAGGGGGCCGTTGGGGTGGCAACTTCTAATCATGGGGGCCAACCATTTGTTGTTTAATGTATGTAGCATTAAGTATAGGGTCCCAACTGGGGGGCCACTGGTAGGCCAGGCACTCAATAAGGGGGCACGGGCCCCCTCTGGCCCCCCGGTGGAGGCGCCACTGCGTATAGGGCCTAGCAGAGATCACGAGAAGACGCGAGACAGTCTCATAGACGAAAATCTGTCTGTCTGTCTGTCTGTCTGTCTTGATAGGCCCCCTAGGCATTTTTAAACGTAGTGATGATAAACATATCTACGTGTCTGTCTGTCTCTCTGTCTCATTGCATGTGTCATTCGGACTTATTTACTTCAATCTCTTCGATATTTCGACTTGGAAACCGATCATAGACCTATAGAAAACGCGTTTTCAGAAGAATTGATCTTGCTAGGTAAAGCTCTAAAACACTGGTATAATGGTATTCCTTGTTGTTGATTTTCTCCCTGTACATGATTTAGCCATCAAGCAAAGCCATCATATAAAAATTAGCTACACAGCTTAACAAACATCAGAGCTGTCGAATCTCTCAATCCAAGCAGCAGTGCCGTTTTAAGAATTTTGGGGCCCTAGGCATTTTTTAAAAAGTAGTGATGGCCTTTTATTTTTTCTTATTCTGCTCTTGGAGGGGAAATTAATAAAAGTCAAATTAAATAAAGCAATGATGACCATGTTTTACTAATTATTTTTTCACCGCCCGTGGGGCTCTCCATATATAGGCCTATAGCGGGGCCCTAGGCACGTGCCTACCATGCCTAACGGCTCTGCCAAGGAGGGCTTTGTGAAATCAGTTTTGTCGCACGAACCTTTATCCGTTTGAGTTGCTTGGACGAAGTCGTTGCACATGGTCATGGTTTCTGGGCCTGGAAAATTATTCGAGCAGCTGCACTCGGAACCGATTGAAGCAATTGATATTGATTTGCACTGGATCCTAAGAACGTCGCCTTTCCATGGTATTTAGCGGAATGAGACAACTGAAATTTTTTTGCCTTTCTTCACTGGCCTGGCTCTCAAATACCATCCTGATGTCCTCCACGTACTATCCACGGCATGGATTAATTAAAATCTTTGCAGACTTTTCGATGGGTTTACAACTTTTACAGGAAGGAAATTAAGTTACGGAGACAAAACGAAGCAGGCACGTTGGAACGAATTTTTAGCAGGGGGTGCAGATTTTCCGAGGCGAGGTGTTTGGTTGTCACATTTTTCGGTGGACAAGCCAAAAAAGGTAATTTCTTATATATTTTTGAGTCGACAAGCAAAAAAGGTCATATCTTATATAGATTTTTGAGTCGAAAATTCCAAAGGGTGCAGATCAGCACCCCTAGCCTCGTCTTCCAGGGGGTGCTACTTTTTTCCAGAGGGTGAAGCTGCACCCTCTGCACCCCCACTTCGTACGGGCCTGAAACGAAGGACTGAAACCGATCAACCGGTCAGATTTACTACACAACGACTGCGTATATGAAATTTTATGACGCAGGCATAGGCCGGGCTAGATGTCCGGGTTATAATCTACCATGTGCAGTTACATGTACATGTAGATGCAGTTTGATCCATAACATGAAAGGAAACAGCTGTTTAATTCACATTCGCGACTGTCAGAGGCGTCACAGTGCATCAATAAAGATAGAGCAGGACAGTGTCGTCACAACGACTTCATCGGTCAGTATTCACGTTCCGCGTATATTTATATTCTCGTTTTACTGTACCTTAGCACTAGCACCCGCAAGTAGTGGCTGCCACTCCCTCAGATTTTTCACAGATTTTTGTGAAACCTGAGGACATTTTTAAAAGCGCCTTGAGGTGCCTGTAAGTAAATCATTTACGCGTATTTTTTACGTATTTGTCATCCGTTTACTCCAGAGATTACTAAGCTACGACCATTTTACGGAAGGTAAAATGGACGGAATCCCATGGATTTTCCCTATTAAATCTTCAACATCCAGTAACCAAAACGGATTATAGGCCTAATCGGTCTTAAGGGCCTACCCTGTCCTGACTGATCTCTGGAATGAACCTGGTCCTTTGAAGTACCATCGATCGATACACTTAGATATTACAGTAGAACTGGTGCTATCAAAGTGCATAATAATTATTGCTATATTATTAATTAATGATAGTGACAATTTGACAGAGAAGGAAGGAATTTGTGAAAAAATAATAATGCGCTTCTACAACACCAGTAATAACACGCAAATAGTAATAGTAGCCTAGTTAGGGGGCGGAAGATGGCAGAGTGGGTTACGTGCTGGAGCGTCAGGCTGACGGAGCGGGTTCAAGCCCCGTTATATAGTGACTCTAGTGGCTTTCACACAGGCAGTAATGCCTCCTAAGCCGCCACTTTAAATCATGCCAAGTTCATGCTAAGTTATCATCATCATGATCATAGCGTCACCAGCATCATGACTGTCCTAGTCATCATCATCATTATTATCTGCAAAATACGGCAATATCAATTCCGACGACAACATTATCGTCTTCATGAATGAATCCATGTCCGATGTCTAGGCTATCGTAATTGCAGTTCACGATTTTTCTCAGCATTGAAAGCGCTGGTCGAGTATTCAGGGCCTAGACGTGCTGTTGGTATTTAGATTAAAAGAAAAACGTTCCCGTGCCCAGTTTCTAATTAGACGCCGTTAATGTGTCTATTGAAGTTTTTGCGCCACCCTCACTGCGTCCTTTTATTAACGAGCCTAATTAAGAGACGTTAAAATAAGCGACGGGCAAATAACGTGATGCACCGTACTCTATCTTTCTCTGTCTCTGTCTATCTGTCTGTCTATCTGTCTGTCTGTCTGTCTGTCTGTCTGATACACAGTTGCGCCTTCTTCATCTGCTCCTCCAGTCGACTCAGTCGCAGTCGCCTTCATCCTGCAACAGGTGATACACACTTGTCTCACCTATGATGATGCCGTCCGATACCATGGCAACGCCATTGTCATGAAAATGCAGTAGCAGCGATAAAGATCAGCTGCCGCCGCCGCCAAAGGGAAGGGACGATGTGACCTGGAGCAGTAGTGGCGGGGGGGGGGGCATGGCGAGCAGGGGGCGCATGGAAAATGCAGGGTTTAATGCACATTACTTTGCTCTAGTTTTCAATATTACTTTTCTATATTGTCACACGCCATTTATTAAACCATAAATGTAATAGCACAACTGCGAGTTGAAACAATTGAAAATCTGCAACTAATTCCAAGCTACTATAGCTGTCATTTAGTCATACATAGTTGCCATGAAAGACTCGACAGGAATTGACGCAGATGTCTTGTCAGGCTTTTGTGTCAATTGGTGCATCTGAGGCAGCATGTCGCCCATCGCATACTCATTTTCAACATAGGACCTAACTGGCCGGATTGAACAGTATTGGTTGTGGTCCATTAATGATTAGCCTTCACGAAAACAAGAGATAAAAGTGTATGAACACTGAGTTGATTTCTAACGGGTGTATCATTTATATTCAAGCACGAGAAGCCCCACTCACATTCAGCTGACGAGAGAGAGAGAGAGAGAGAGAGAGAGAGAGAGAGAGAGAGAGAGAGAGAGAGACTTTGGATTCTACTTAGTACTGAAGCAAGCACATTGCCGATTACTTTCGCATTGTTATTCTTGTACTGTCGGAACTGATCCAAGGCTAGTAACGGATCTACTTCGCACAGTTATGCTAGGTAAACTATTGCTCTGTCACCATGCAAATAATGATCTGTCAATTTTATCGTGTGGCCATGACAATGCATAGAAGGTTTAATCAACAACACAGAAAACTTTTATAAGGGTAAAATAAATCTATCCCCAGTTACCACCAAACATCAAGTTTTATTTATTTTACTCATTAGCAGTAGCTAATAAATTTGTCTCCCTCTGCGAATGCATTTTCCTGTCACAGTAGTGCATGGGGAAGATTTATCGCCTTTTAACTGCAAATATGATGTATAATCCTAAATAAATAGGTTCATCGTGCGAATATGAAACTATCGCATGCCATCTAAATATTTAGCTGAGTTATTCTATTGTATTTGAATTCGCAACACTAAATTGGTCTCAAGTGTTTCGCGAATGTAAAAATGTGCTTGTTTATCGGGTGCAATTAGGCCAACGCAATCATATTTCACCGAGTCTTAAACTGTAGCTAATATAGAAAATTTTCGACCTTATAGGAAGGCTTTGGTCTCATGGACGCTAGCTATAGAGAGCCTGGCGCTTCAACCGTTCAACGTAAAATCGTACCACGGAGCTGTTCGTGACTTTAAACTTTAAGGAAATCGCCATTATAATCGGTCGTCCTTTCTCCGACTCTTGAATTAATCAACTCAGTCCTCATCGTTGACGTATTGACTCACAGACTCTGTATAAATGAATCGACCTCGGTCTAAACACAGAACAGGATCCAACCTTCGTTACCAATACCTTGGACCTATATACCGTCACCGTTCTCATTCAAAGCGCGACAAGATAGCACGAAACTCAGCCACTCTTCCACTCTTCGGCGCTTGAATTACTAAAAGCAGACGACGATTATTAGCGATTCGGTGATCAATAACGAAGTCTAACAGCTTTATTAAATGCCCTGTTTGCACCGAAAACAACAATTGCACGGAATTAGGCCGATGTAGCTGTACGTCTAGCTGTAGCATGTCTAAATATACCACACAGATTCCACTGATTATATTCATTATTAACGAGAGGGCTCAACGTCTGCGGAAAGTCGGGTTTTGAGACAGACATCAAAGTTGTATCCGACGATGTTGATTTCTATTTGCTAGGCCTACACTGTATAAGCATATTTAACAAACGAAGAAGTAGGCCTATGGAAGAGGATAGGAGAGAAGAAAAGCCTAATTAACACTATCCGTACAAGACAAAAGAAATGGATAGGTCATGTTCTGAGAGAAGAATCAAACCTACTAAGAGAAGTACTAGAAGGAAAGATGATTGGATGGGAAAGCACAAAAAGAAAGGGCGACCAAGGACATCGATGCTGGAGTGGATGTTCGACACTGCGGAAATAACAAGTAGGCCCTATTCAGCCCTGAAGATAAAAGCTCAAGATAGAGAGGGAGTGGCGACGCTGGAGTATGGAACCTGTCTTTGGACAGAGCACCTGAAAATAGAATAAGCGTATTTGCTTTGGTCACGCAATGAGAAACAGTAAATACACCGTAGAAAGATCTGTGTGATGAAAAGACTAGCAGAAGGCACAAGAACACGTGTCAGAAAAATCTTGGTTAGATGACATCATTATTTGGAGTGCATGGCCTCTGTGGATCCGACTTTCTATACGCGCTGTTCAGAGCAGACAGCAATGACATAGGCGCAAGGGCAAAAGCGATGTGTACTTTCTTTCACGGATATTTTACAACCCCCCAATTTGAGGTCGACACCCCCAAAATTTGGTAATGTGACAATGGTGTGCATACAAAATGCATACTAATTAGCCCTGAACACACACCCCCAAATTAGATTCTCGGATGACCATTTTTGCTTGCCAGCCTTTTTTGATTGAGACTTGATAATGGTTTTTTTGCTTGTCAGCCTTTTTCGGCAGAGACTTCAAAATTCCGACACCCCAGATTTTCCCGACACCCCCAAATTCACAATCCTAGAAATAACCCTGCTTTCTTTGACATCCGTCGAGTATGTACAGATATTCAGAGGTCTAAAGTCTGTATTAGGCGATGGAATTACTCGTTACTAAATCAGTTTGAATTTGGTACACCATCGATGAAGACATATAGCCAGTGTTTAATCTAGACTCCTGGGGAGAAACTGAAAAAGCCGGGGAAAAACTGACAAAGAGCCGGGGGGAATTCTGCTAGGGGCCGCTTTTAGTCCATGTAGTATTCCAAAATTTCCGGGGAATTTGACATTTCCGGGGGAGGGCAATTCCCCCCGGAAACGGCCTAGATTAAACACTGGCCATAGCAGGCATTTTTGCTCGTCAGGGTTTTTATGGAGGATGAAATAAAGGAATAAGTTAGTGACGACCTTTTTTGCTTGTCAAAGCTTTAGGACCAGAGGCGCAGCGTCCCAATGGCTACCTATGGCTTGAACCATGGGCGGCACATGTGGAGGGGTGGCAAATTGAGCGGTGATGACCTTTTTTTTGCTTGTCAGCCCATTTTATATAGCTGATGACCTTTTTTGCTTGTCAGGCATAATAACAGCAGATTGGGGGGCGGCATTTTTTCAGGAGCCATGGGCGGCACAAGACCATGCCACGCCACTGTTTAGGAGGATAAAGTAAAGTTAGTGACAACCTTTTTTTGCTCGTCATGATTTTTTCACAGACAATTTTTTTCCCCTTGTCACAACTTTTATCTTGAGAAAATCTGCACCCCTGTTGAAAATTCATTCCGACGTGCCTGAGCCATAGACATTATGACGGTGACGCTATAGAAGTGCAGTGATCGATCGACTCTTTGAAAGCTTTTTAAAATAAAATTATTATTTGAAGTACAACAGCTGCACTACGAAGGTTGGTAAAATCGATATTGTGTTTCATGCCAAACTCTGGCACACAATGCTCAACATCTTCAACCAAAGCAATTAGTTTTATTCAATCACAGAAAGAAAACATTAACTTCAAATACAGTTTAAAATTTTTGCTGCGGTTCATCGTCCACAGAAGAAGTGCAAATAAGTTAATCAAGAAGAAATCATTCGTTTCCGTAGCAGCAGCCTCCCTCGGCTTACGCTTCGTACCAAGCACTCAAACACAAGTGACAACTGAAACCGTTATAGATAAAATAATTTTCCACTCAGCACTAAATATATATATATATACACACTGTAGTACAAACGGACACAAAACTTCGACTTAGGAATAAATTCGTAACTACAAGTTACTATGCACAACTAAAACCACCAAATAAGAAGAAGAAGATGGAGGCTACATCGCAGTTACTGCATCCTCATAAACAAAACCAGAGGACAACGAAGACTTAGTGGGTGCAAAAATCTGTAAACACCAGCTGTTCTAAATCATTAGAATTAGATTCAGGGCACAATGCAGAAGCCACTAATCGTGTACAAAATGAAGGATCATGCATACATGGAACTGAATGAAGGCTGTGCTCATTGTGCTATATAGGAGACATCTATACATTAGTACTATTCCACAACATTAACTATTTTTAGTACAGTGGCATTCCTTTATTTTAATCACATAAAACACACACATGCATGCACATAGAGAATTGGACAATTTCAATTCATCTTACACAAACAATACATCTGCTGTCAATATGTTTCAGAAACTCAAAATGTATGACACTGCAAGGAGAAAGTTCCAGACACAAAACATAAACCTTCCTTTTTCTGCTTAATGATTTTCTCAATAACTCAATTGTGGGTCATTCCGAAAATATGTTTAAGACAATGAAAGCAATTTGCAAAATTTCAGTCTATTCACAAAAACAAAACAAACATTAAAAAGACAATGTGTCATTTACATTTGTTAAAAAGGGAAAATATCTGAAAAATTTCGCAACATGCAAATGATCATCAGCAAAAGTTCTGATTTATTAGTGCATGCACAAACCAACAATTAGAAAAGTGCAAAATATTTCACTCTAGCTACACAACAAATGGGTTGTGCACCGAAGACCCCGGTGGTCAGAGGGTCCAAGTAGAGTTTCTCATGAGCGTATTTAGAAGGGCTTAAAGGGGTACGCTGAAATTTCAGAAGTTCAAAAAATAACTTTTATGCTATGTACTGCAAGTAAAAAAGGGTTATCACCCTTCTCAAACGTGGTGACAAGCAAAAAAGGTTAACGTCGGCGTAACAGTCTTTCAGTGCAACAGAAGGGAAGGACGAAAACCAAAGGCCAAAAACCAAAGGGGTACGCTATGGCTCAGGAGCGTACCCCCTAAATACACCACTGGAGTTTCTATACTTTAAAAATACTATGAGCAGACTGGCAATTTGAAAAAAAATTTAGTCTAAAAGTAGAACTGCATGTCATGAATATTGATACACACTCAAATTACTCAATGGTTTAATTTTTAATAATTTTAGTTATTGTATAACGGGGTGAGAAACTGTGAACCAGGTTAATATCACAAAAGCACCCAGCATATTTGTTTGAAATCGAAGGGGGTCTCAAGACCCCGAAAGCCTTGCTACACCGCTGATGATAATAACAAGCGTGGCTTGCATCATCAAAGCTTTGAACTGATGGGATTATGGGACACTTAAATAACATCATGTTCACGTGACATTAAAATTATGGAATGGATGTTTTGGCGTTGAAAGTTGCTTGTAATCACAACACCAGATGCTTACTTCCCCAAACCTTTCTATTCATGAGATGACCACATGTATCGCTTAAATAAAATTAAATATGGAAACTGTCCGGTTAAAGAGGCACAATCACAACACAAAATCATCAACTGGGAAAGGCCATAAATACATAAGAATAAACCAAAACTGTTGAGAAATTTTGAACTTTAAAGTTAGCGGATCTTTCTATTGTAAGGCTGAACTTTTGTTTAAACCAGTGTTCCTCAAACAGTTCATGCCAGAGACCTCAATATATAACAAGCGAATGAAATGCAAGCAAGCAAATATTTTGCATTTTAACAAATCAAAATTAAGTAAATAACCAGATTACAAATGAAAATTGTAAATGTCGTTTGTTTATCACAAGCACGTCTCCAACAATAAATGACCGAGATTTGGAATAAAGTTTTGGCCGGAACTTCATTCAGAGGCCTAATTTCCAGGGGAAAAGAACAATAAATCAAGCGCCTACAGTCCTCGGCGTACTCAATTTACGTGCTCTAATGTAAAGAAGCAGTTACAATACGGCCTGAAAATGCCTGAAAACCAATGGCTTAAAATGAACAACAAGAATTGCTAAGAGGACAAAGAATCTGTGTACTTTACTAACAGAAGCAACGAAGTCTGAGATCATAAATGACTAAGCATTTCAAGAGAGAATACAGAAAAATTACATATTTCCAATAATTAAAGCCGAGTGGCAGCACGGAATGAATGACAAATAACCCAAACTGATAACAGCACAACTCGTCCACAGCGCATCGTCATCCGGCAAATAAAAACACTGATTAATCAATTTAAACTTAAAAGAAACTGCACATTTCCTATAACTTATTATTCTGTGGTTGATATCGTCTGTCTACAACAAATAGATGTTTTCAAAGTCTCTAAGCTACATTTATAGTAGACAGTTGTAAATTAGACGATTCTAAGACTACAGTATCTGCCTACATTTTATGCGTTGTTTACCTATACATGACTTCCAGACCAAGCAAAAATAGAGGAGGAACCGAGACAGCCGTGATAAAAATGCCAAAGAAGAAGATTACAAGACACTATATGCCTACAATACAACAGTCGTAAGTTCAAGTTAGCTTGGAAAAATCTATAGCACACAGCGACAACTTTAGGATAACGGTTTCAACGATATGCATACACTGTAAGGAACAACAACAATGCATAACTACAATTTACAACATTCTTCACGGCACAAGCGCTCAAAGCCGAAACGTCGAAGTTGTCACAACTCTAAGCATCTGCGCCATCTCAATTTACAAGTAATATTACACTTTATTACAAAGATTGAAAAATCTTGCAGATAAATTAGCACAAAAAAACTGATACATGTCTGCAAATGTCGCTCTGACACGACTTATTTGATTCAAAACAATCAAATAAAACCAAGGAGAATACACACTGAATACCTCGATGAGATCTTTCGTCAACTTTCCCTCTTAGTCGCCAATTTTCTTATTCTTGTTCGATAAATTGTGTCCAATTTCACATTTTCCCGTCAATTATTTAATATCATATTTCTCTGCGAAAACAACAACTTAGTCCAGTCCAAAACCTCCCCCCAATGCACCGACAACTTCACTGGCGGTAAAATGCCGAGGGAAAGCACGACACAGAGCACAAGAGAACAATTGTGTCGCTTCAATTCAAAGCCTGTTTCATTCATGATCTAATCTTTATTTTATACAATTTCAGTTTGAAACCAAGAAGTTCGGTGAGGACGGCAGAAAATGCTGACAGTACGACGACCTTCGTGATGTTGTAGAGAAATGGATTCGCTGAAAGCCCCGATATCTTAAAAGGACTTTCTAGCTCCTAAAGTCAGAAGCAAAAATCTCACGTCTAAACACCACACAGACGACAAGCTATAAACTGAATAGAAATAACTGCATTTAATATAAATATATAACATAATATAACAAGGTTTAAAGGTATTTGGTAGGAACAGCCCTGTGTGAGAACCACTGTCTCAAGAGTCTTTACTAAGTTCAGAATAAAATGTTAATGATGCAAAAAATGTGCATAAATCAAGTGAAAGATACTCTTCTGTTTCTTCACGCATCATCATCATCATCATCATCATCATCATCATCATCATCATCATCATCATCATCATCATCATCATCATCATCATCATCATCATCATCATCATCATATCATTTCTAGGCGCATAATTAGACCTAATGCGCCTCGGCTTCTGTACTAAACAAATATGTTTTAAGAGATGCGAGAAAAGTTTCGCGAGAAAGTGTTTAATCTCTAAGATATATTATGGAGGTAACGAGTTCCAGAGTCCTGGGCCATTTACTCGAAAGGAACGATCACCGATTTTGGTTCTTGTGCGAGGAACTGATAGTATTCGCGTTGATAGAGACCTTGTGCTGATCGATCGGGTTCTTCCAATGTCACTTAGTAGTTTGCAGTCCCTCACATGGTAGTCTGGAGCCTCAGATCTTAGGCATTTATCTACGAGTGAGATTATCTTGAAAATAATCCATTTTAGAACTGGTAGCCAGTGGAGGGTCTGGAGTATAGGTGGTGATATGCTGGCGCCTTGGAGTTCTAGTTAAGAGGCGTGCCGCTGAGTTTTGGACTGCTTGAAGTCTCCTGATTTGATTTTCTGGAATTCGGTAGAGGAGACTATTGGAGTGATCTAGATGTGTTGAAATAAATGCATGTATAATAGTTTGAGCTAATTCTGTGGTTAGAGAGTCTATAATTAGACGGAGTTGGCGTAGTTGATAGAAGCTGGTTGAGACTGCTTTGCTGATAGTATAGTCCTGCTAAAGTTGTATCGAGAAAAAGTTTCAAATACGGCCAAAACAAATAAAACAATTCAATCTCTCGGAGAGTTTTCATGTCCTAAGAAAGTTAGTAACTATCCACAATGACTTGTCCACAGCTAGCAAAACCTGGGACCAGATACAGAAAATTGCAACCAACTGAAATGAATGGAAAGCAGTCATTGACCAACATGCATGCCACAAAAAAGGATGATGATCATAGGTTAGTGATGGTGAAAGTGCATTCCATAAAGAAAGTTCAATGCTCCCACATTAAAAGTTTGCAATGAATAGCATTGTTAACAGGAAAATGTTGAAATGTACGATTCCTGGAGATACATTGAGGCTGATCAAGGCAATGCTATAGAATTTGTTTGGGCGGGATCAATGCAGAGAGCATCTCAACTAAAACTGCTGATGGATAATTAATTATCTGCCACAGCTCGATATATAAAAGGCACGCCTTAAACCGAGCATTACCATAATCTAGCCAAACAAGCATTAGAGATGAACAAGTATGACAAAATGTCTCTGAACACATATATCACCAGGACATTAGACAATCCTGTCGTGACTTACATCAACACTTCTGACGCTGGACAAACTAACTCTGACACTCACCTTAAGCAGGTCTTCAGCTAGCTTAAGCACACTGTTGGCGACCATCAGCTCGTCTTTCTTGTGCGGTTTCTGTTCCATGTGCAAATAGAGATTAATCTACATTTGAAATAGAAACAACACCGAATATCATCGAGACTGATCGAGCGACTACTGAATTCACTACTGGCCAATAAGAAACTGGATTGAATGAGCACATCTTGAACCCATCCACTTATGCATCACTTCTTAATCCCTCACTCTGCTCAAAGTGAAAGCTAAAGACTCACTACTTTATCATGCAACTCCAATGCCAGGATCATCCCAGAGTATAAATATAAAAAGTGCTATACAAATGCTACATTACATTACATTACAAAGCTCACAAGATTTCCCCCAAAGTGCATTTATTAGAATTTGGCAGCCTATTTTACTACATCATATCAAGTATGGCATTCTTAATTTTACAAAAATTGTTGAACATTTTAAAAATTCCCGTAAATAAAATTTTTCAACATTTTCAAAAAATTGTCACAGTCAAACAAGAGCAAAAAACTGCAACAAAGTCAGAGGCACTGCACTCAGTGGAAACTTTGTCCTTAAGCAAATTCACTAACAATGCTCTATTCCATAAAAAGGTACAGAAAAAACTTAATAAATACATACTTAAAATTCAAAATGCCCCATTTCTAAATGCTTCTTTCAACATCCAAAATCAACAAAAACAGAAGAAATGACCAACAAAAATAACAGCCCAAATAGCAATTAATTGCTTACTAATTATTACCATTACATAGAATAGGGACGATAATACAAAGTACATAATATAAATAATCAGTCTGCAAAAGCAATTAATGAAATGGCTGCCTTAAGTAAGTAAGTAAGTAAGTAACCTGTTCTGTTATGAGAACAGAAAAGTTTCTGTATTTTTTGTTGATTTTTGTGCCTAAAGTGATGAAGCGCAGGAGATAGATTCCAATGCTTAGACACCAGATTACGAGCTCCCAGTTGCTGAGATGGTCCAAGAAGCTTCCGTAATCCTGCAGCAACTGGTACAGAAACACAAATGAAAAAAACAAAGGGCTGCTCAGAAAGCGCTCGAAAGTAAAAACCCAGATAATTTCCACTCCGTCATCAAAATACCATTATTATTGTTATTATTATTTTATTATTATTTTTTACTGTTCTTGTTCTACTTCGTCGTCATCGTTGTCGTCATCATCATCATCATCATCATCATCATCATCATCATCATCATCATCATCATCATCATCATCATTCAACAATCACTGTTGGGACTGTGAGTGAAAATATCCAGGATCTACAAACTATCACTAATGAAGTAAATGGTACAAGCAAAAAATTTGGCCTGAAAATCAACAATGAAAAAACAAAAGTTACGGCTGTCTCAAGGGATGGCAACGATAAAGCAGATATCGGGAAAAGTTGAAACATTCAAGTATGTTGGAGGAATACTCAAGAACGACGGAAAACACACAGATGACATGAAAATTGAAATAAATAGAGGTTTACAAACAATGGGAAGAATGAGAATATTATGGAGGAACAAGAACTTAACCATGAATACAAAGCTGAAATTGTACAATACATTAGTAATACCTTGAATTTTAGATGAATCGGAAACCTGGGTACTATAAAAATCAGACAAAAAAGTCTATTGTCTGCAGAGATAAGCTGTCTAAGAAAAATAATGGGAGTAAGCAAATATTAAAAAAAATTGAAAAATGAAGACATCAGGTAACAGACAGGAGGCAAAGAAACAATCATCGATAAAGTAAGCAAAAGGAGATTAACTTGGTTTTGACATATTAAAAGAATGGATAAAAATAGATGGGCGTACAAAGCACTACACACATACAAAGTAGAAGGAAACAGAGGATGAGGAAGACCAAGAAAAGGATGGATGGATAAAATCAATGAGAATCTGGAAACAAAGAACATGTCGATTGTAGAAGGATGCAGATTGACGCAAGATAGAGCAACATGGAAATGTTTCGTATTTAACTATTGCCACCATGCAGGCAGAAAGTGATGATGATTATTATTATTATTATTATTAGTTGTTAATGCAAGTTAAGTGATTCACAGAGTGAAGAAGAATCGCAAGTGCAGATCAAATCCAGTGTTTCTACACAGTGGCTAGGGTCAGATTCGAACCCGCTACAGTCTGGTTTCTATGGCAAGAATCCTGCAGCTACTCCAAAATGTCACTTACTCATAACAAATTACCCGAAAAAACAAAACTTTAGCAACAGTGATTCATAGTGATTGTGACGGTGGAACCAGTGCAGTTTTCTCGGTTACCTCAATGCACAGAATAGACAAAAGAATCACGGACAGCAGAAAAGCGGCCGATACAATGCTGTCGACCGTTCGTTGTGGACCACGTTTCTGCAAAAAGAAAAGGACAAATGCATCGGGTAGGAAATGGTGGGATTATAAGAACTGTCACTACAACAGCAGAATTTTGCACCAGTGAGTAAAGTCATACTATAGTTATGTATAGAGAAGTATTTGGTTTAGAAAATAAGGGTCTGTTAATTTTCAATAATAGGCCATTACTTGCCCAATATCTTTGCAATACAATCATTCCTAAAAATAATACAAAAATCCAGTATTGTTGTTATCTATAATCATATCTATGATAACATTTACATTACACATCCATCATATAATATCATTTTAGTTGCAAATTAAAATTAAATCCTGTTTGCAGCTGAAACAATTAGAGCCAAAATAATATTTAAAAGCCTTCAAAAGCAATAAATTATGCCTTTATAATCAGTTTTATGGAGAAACAAAAGACAGAATACCTTCAGAAAGCAGCGCAACGAGAGCCACGTCTTGATGTTTCGAACCTTATTCAGGCGAAAGTGCGGCAACTCGTACTTTTTTGCGCGTCTCGAAGACGTAAGGTAGCAGAAGTTCTTCGCGTACAGAAGTCGTTGCTTGAAGGTGCGTTCCGCGACCGAGAGAAGAAAGAAGAACATGAGACTGAGACAGAGTCGCTGGATCATTCCGTTTACGATCACCACCGTCTGCCTAGAAACAGATCACCACGGAAACAATATGCACAGTTCCATGACGACAACTGCAAAATAGGCAACCACAAAAGAGAATGACAAATGAAACATTCAACAGATAACCCACCAACAAAATACGAAATTATTATCTCGAAGATCTTATTCAATTACTATAACTGTTATTATTATTATTATTATTATTATTATAACAAGGACAAAATTTTGTAGTGCTAGGGTAGTGTATTTATGGAACAGCTTGGATGAAAAGATAGTAACAGTTGAAGCAATAAACAGATTCAAAAGTTATCTAGGAAAACTAGGTTATTAAATGTTGAGAGCAATTCTAGTTGTTCTCACACAGGCTCATAAACTATTGAAAATCATGGTATTATTATTATTATTATGATTATTATTATTAACAACAATGCACGCCAAATCGCCAAGTGTGGAGCCAGTCAGTGGTGAACAACTTGCCCAAAGTCACTTGCAATGGCTAGGTTTGGCTATAAACCCACACAATCTGATTGCACGGCAGAAATCTTATCACTACTCCACAGTGCTCCAATTACTGTATTTAATAATTATAAATTTCTAAATGAAACATCAAAACTGTTAAGCCCATATATATCTGCTGCTTGCATTACGATATTAACTCTTTTGTAAAAGAAATTATTTCAACGCTATGGCTTAGACGTGGACAAAGTTGACATCGCCCTGAAAGAGTCAATATAAGGGAGTTGGCATGGAAAGGCAGACCATTCAGTTATTCTTCTTCAAACAAAGTCCAAATACACTTAAAATCAGGTTACCTATTTAGTGGGAATTTACTTCCCTTCTGGTAATCCATTTCCTCTTAGTATTTCTATTTTTATACTTAACAGTGATCAGGTTTTTTCTGTTTTATCTAAAAATTGGTCTTAAATGTAAACAACTACAGTTACGTTAATTTTTTCTTTTGATCGCTAGTGAAAAATCATTAATTACTGTGAAAAATCTGTACAATGAATTGAAATAATCTGCATTTTAAAATTTTTATCCTGATCACTCCATATCATCATCATCATCGTCATCGTCATCATCATCATCATCATCATCATCATCATCAACCATGGGCTCATCGCCCGTTGGTGTATAATGCCATCTCCACAGTTTTCTGCCATTCTTTCCTGTCTGTTGCTCTGTGGCTAAGATCCTGTAAACTGCTTCCACACCATACTCCATATGTTAGTGGATATATAGGAGTTGAAATAAAGTTCAGTTCAGCTCAAACTTAAAATCTGGACGTTGAATAACAAACATGGATGGCAGAGACACATTCAAAGTGTGTACGGTCTTCACCTCCAGTGATGGCCAAAACCGATCCTGGCCACAGCGAAGTAGTCGTCAATTTCCAGGTAGGTGAGGTTTTCCAGCTGATCCTTCGAGTGGAAGCCGCGGTAGATGACCGGAGTGCACATGAGTAGAAGCGAGAAGATGAATCCGAGGATGAGATAGTCGAGCGTGTCGTTTATCTTGTCGACCCGCTGGATAATCATCCATCCGATGTCCATCACCGTCATGTCGACCTTGTGGACTGAATTCGGCTCCCAAATCATACAACTAACTACAGTAAAAAACAAATAAAACACACAAAACAAAACAATCTTAAAGATGTTCGAGACATGTTCGTAACTGTGCACTGGTTGTCAGAGCAACACAAAACAAGATGGACAAATATTTAGCATGAAACACTGCATAAAAGTGTTCTATACAAGAGGTGCTATTTAAATTTTCTACTATACTTTTGCTTATTTTTTGGCTTTTCGATTCCTAAGCCACCCAAATCATATAATATCTTATTCAGTCATACAACATTGGTCATTTAATTTGGCTGAAAATACAAACAAAGGAGTATCTTGTACAGTTCAAGCTGGTATGTTCTAATGCTGTGTATTTTCTGAATGTTCTAATGACATACCTCTGTCAGTGTTTGAAGCAAGATTGTTCATAACAGAAGCCGCCTAAACGTGCAACACAACAAACAAACAAATATTTGAAACAAAGCAATCTCATTTATGATAAATAAATTCTAAATTCAACAATACAGATGAATAAAATGCTGCAATAAAAATCTGTGAAGCAAATAACAACACTTGAAGGTATGTCTGGTTTTAAAGAAGCAATCAAAACATCGTTTTCAAATGTTTCAATGCCCTCTTACAAAGTACTGCATCAGATCACCACATCTTCTGCTTTGTATTTCAAAACTTTTCCAAAATGGCTTGTGTATAACAGTCATGTTACAGCTATGGATACGTTCTGGGATGTACCATACCACCTTCTACCCAAACATAGAACATCTCCAGTTGCAAAGTGTTTCATAAAGTAGAGGGTCAAAATGGAAGGTAGCGACTGATGTCAGAAAAACAACTTAGACAAAAAGAGAAAGTAGACATTCAGGTTCAGTCAACAAACAAAAAGAAGAACATAAGACCACGACGATCAAAAAGAACTTGTTCAGGACATTCTAGTCATAAGACCTTTCCACAGACCATCACTTTACTTTACTGGCATTTCCAATTTCTGTCTCTCACCATAGGGAAGTGACAGCCATGATGGTAAACATTCACCAGACATCATATTATCTCAGGTATAATAAGCACCCTTAGTTTCTAGAGCAGGGGTGCACAACCTTTTAAGGACGAAGGGCCACATTTTTCGGTCCCAAGACTCCGCGGGCCACATGCGCTTTTTCTAATGCAGAAGTGGTACGTTGACGGTTAACGTTGATAGCAATATTTAATATGGTTATGGATAAAATTTATTTTGACAGGACTAATGGAATTAATAGAATTTCTGATGAATACAATAAATCCAGTAGGAATAAATGAAATTGAAATGATTAGTACTGTAATTTAAATGTAGAATTGAAGGTCAAGGCCTTGTTAATCAAAAATACTATGACCATGTTCAATTGTTAATTCATACAATTTAAAACCCAAAGGTCAATCGCCTTTTTATAGCCAATGGAGTTGTTGAGACTGAACGTCTTTAACAATCTTATTCATATTTTGTGGCAGTTCACTTGTTGCAACTTTCAAAACCGAGCACTCAACCGGAACCTAAGAACATGTTTGTTCAATTTAATTACAGAATATGTTTTTTCACACAAGTATGTGCTTCCAAATAGTCGCGAATGCTTTAAAGTGGCCCCGACGGCTTTATTGCTTTCATATTAGCGCTACTGAAGAAGTCATTCGTTCCAAGGGTCTAAGTCGCCATCAATTCAAGTTATTTATAGAAGAGGCTTTAGCCTCTTACCATGACTTACCATATTATACAGCTGTGAGAGAGCAGAGGACGAATTTTAGAATGCTTTGTTGAACTGATAGCAGAAATTCGTGAATTTCTTAAGAGCAAGGGCACAATAATAATAAATGATAATAACAAGGCTTAAAGTGTAGCGCTAATATAAAACAAGAAAACCTTTGGGGCCACTTTAAAGCCTTCGGGCCACTTTCTATTGAAATCCTGGAAACGTCCGCGGGCCACAAAAATCGTCGGCGGGCCACAAGTGGCCCGCGGGCCACGGGTTGTGCACCCCTGTTCTAGAGTTACCACAATGTAAAATTATTAATACCGATGTATAATACGCACCCACACCTAGTACCGATTTTTAAGGGGAAAAAGTGCGCCTTATACATGAGATAATACAGTAGTCACCAACTTCACATGGTGCAAATGAAATAAGCAAGATGTCCATTGACAAACTCTAAGCAAGCTCAACAATCTAGACGATAACCTTTTTACCTTGTGAGCACCAAAGAGTAACAGGGAAAAACCTGACTAGCCCCAAAACCAATCACTTACAATCATCGAGTCTAATTTTGCCAATCACTTACAATCATTTAGCCTAATTCAGTTTCAATCAATCAAACAATCAATCAATCACTTCTATGGCATGACTATTATAATACCTAGCACTTCAGTAATTCTAATTTAACAATGCACATGCTGAACACAAGTGCAAATCATCTCTCTTCAAACCTAAATGCATTAATTACGGATGAATTACGATGGATGAGAGTAAAATGCCTACGTGCTGTATCCCCTGGGATGTTTCTCCGCTTCCCATAATGTCCTTTTCCGACAGATCACTGGCCGAGCTACCAGCGCTTGATGTATCTGTCGGTGACGTAATTTCGGTGTTCGTATTGTTGATGTCCTCCCACTCCACGCCTATATTCTGAAATTCAATACAAAATGGACAGCTTAAGATGGTGCTAGGACAGTCGTTCTCAAACTGGGATCTGCGGCCCCATAGGGGACCACCAAGTGGTTTCAAGGGGACCGTAAATGGATTACTTTCTCAAGGTACCCCACCAACACCTCAGAACACAAAACACACTGATGGCTCCTCTAAGAGTGCTGATTCCATTTGAAATTAAATTTGATGACTAAGATTTGCAATTTTCTGATTAAATAATTGAATCGATGGGTGGAATAAGGAGGTAACTGTATCCAACCCCCCAATGGTTAAGTATCAATAACAATAAGAGGGATAACTGGATTTACTTCCTTATTCCTCTGGGCCCTTCAACTGATATTTTCACCACTAAGGGGGTAACTGGATTTACTTCCTTATTCCTCTGGGCCCTTCAATTGACAACCTCACCATAAGTGGTAATTGCATTTAACTCCTTATTCCACCCAACCATTCAATTGATTGACAAAACAAGTAGCCTATGTGTTAAATGCAGTTAATTTAGAATTCATATTTTATAAGGTCCGTGAATCATCACAGAAATTTCTAAGAGACCACCACGCAAGAAATCCTAAAAAGTTTGAGAACCGCTATGCTAGGAGAAATAGATCACTATGCCTTATTAAGAAAGTGGTGCATATATGAAGCATGCGGATAGGTGAATGACAACCACTGAGAAAAAGACAGCACAACATAAAATGAAAATCAGTATGGTGGGAAAAGTAGTTGCTACTGCAATATTTCTGCCTCCACTAACAATCAGCCTAATTTCCACAATCACTTACAATCATCAAGTCTAATTTCAGCAATCAGTCAATCACCAGAAATTTAGAGACCAACCAGTCAATATGCTGATTAAACAAAGACTTGGTTAGTTAGAGCCAATAGTCAAAGCACTGCTGCTATATTGCTGAGCATAAACTGATGGCAGTTTTAAAGTAATGACCAACTTAAGGTGAAGTCCAGGAGAGTCAGTTGAAAAGATTTCAATGTTAATATCAACTACCAGTAATTATGTGCTCCAACCCTCAAACTGGTAAATGCAAATATGTACAAATAAGCTAAAAAATATGCAAACTAAGACCTGTAAAATATTGCAAACCTACAGAACTATTAGACTCTGTAACTGTTCATAATTCCACAGTTCACAAATAAAAAACTATTTTATATGCACCGGCCACCATTCATAAGCATTCAATGCAACAACTCTCGATTCACCGATCAAAACACTGAAAATTTTCTCATTAGAATGCGTGATTACTTTTGGCGAAGTTTTCCCCTTTATCACTCGGTCTTCGCAGTCCGACTCGCAGGAGCTTATTCCAGTGCTTTCCATCTGTCGGGTGTCGATGATCTTCACTTTCGGCTGCGACCGACTTTCGGCTCTCGATCCGATCTTCGATGTCTCTGGAATGTTCCGGACTGGCTGCTTGTCCAGAGTCTTGGTCGCCTGGTTGGCCCCAGACTTTCTGAAGCAGGACGGCCGACACGAGGAAAAAGCGGCGTCTCTTGCGAGCTCCTCTTCGGAAGACGCAAACGGCCGCGACCGGCGGCTCGGCGACTTCTCGCTCGGCACGAAATCGCCGGAAACGTTTCCTCCGCTCCTTCCCGCAGAGAACAGAGGATAATTAAACGACCTGCTGGACATCTTTGCACTGGTTGGTCGACTTCTGTTCGCCGGAGGCAGATCCTCGGGCGACTGCACGTCCGAGAAGTGGCTCTGCTTACGAAATCTCACCCCGAGGTTTACAAAGGTCGGGTTGGCGTCGTTCACGGAAGACGCAATCTGCGCCGATCTGTCCTCGCGTTCCCAGTTGACGTCGGTCGGAGACGAAATAAGACTAGAATCGGCCGCGTCGCTTATAGAACCGTTGCTATTGGCAACGCTTTCCGTTTCCGTGATCCTGCCGGACTCGTGGAAACTGCACGGCATCGACGAATCAAAAGCCACATCGAAAACCGCGCCAAAAACCACATCGTCTGCAGCTGGATGACTTGCCGTCGGACAGAGTGAATTCCGTGACAGACCTTCGCCTGGGTTCAGCGGACCACACGACTCGACGGTCAAACTCTCACGTTCCGGAGTGGGACCGTGTGTCCCGCACAACTCTTCGCCCGCCGGGACCGGTGGGTTCAGAGAAGCGGCCAACGGCTCGCTCAGGGTCTGCAAGCATCCGCCGCAATCCTGGCACGGATCTTCAACAGGTGACACCGGGGCGGCGTTCAAATGCTCGAAGCCGTCGGTCATCTGCAGCGACTCGCACTGCTCGGGAGAAAGACTGCGAACCCAGTCGGACGTCTTCTCGAAAGCCGTCGCGACATCGGATGTCAGATCGGTGCCGGAAATGGATCCGGCGACGCCGTCACGATCTTCTTTCGCTTTGGCGGCGCCGGGAGACGCCTTGCGAGCCTCCGGGAGCCGGCGTGAGCCGCTCCTGACTCGCACGTCTTCCAGGTTTAGATCGATTCCGGTATCACGAGATCCACCGCTGTCTCTTTCCTGTTCGGCCGTAGGACGGCTGGGCGGAGTCTTCGAATGCTTCTTAGAACTTTCTCTGTCAAGTGCAAGAAACACAGATTTACAATTCTGTACGTCATACGCGTCATTCTGTGCATCCATTGCTGATTTTGTATTTTAAAATGATTAATCGTCTATTAGTTTACATAGTACATTCATGCAGCACATTTTTCCAGCCATGTCGTTGAAGACATGTCCAAGAAATGAATCTCTCAAAATGAGATCCCAGTTGTTTATATTAAATAAATAAATCATTAAAAGTATTTTGATAGTAAGGTTACTAAAACCCCTGGTATTAAAGGACCAGTTAATCTTTTAATAAAAAAACTGGTTAACCGGTCATTAGTGGTAGCGAGGTGTCTTTCCCACAACTAGCCTTGAAATAGGCCCACAACTCTAGTAGCTCTAAACTGGCAGGCATCTTGTGCTGCTGAAATCAAAGCACTTTGATGTTGCTGGTGCTCGAGTTATCATCATTTATTGAAGTTACGGTTAACCGATCAAGGTTAAAAGGACCAAAACATGCTCTTAGGACCAGTTAACCAGTTAGCCCGTTAACCTCTAACAACCTTATTTGATAGTTTGAATTTTATTTTTTTGCCATTCAGGTCCATCATGGCCCGTGACTTGCCTCTTGCCGCTCGGCCGGACTCTTGTGTACTGAGGACTAAACTCAGCGGCTGACATCATCTGCGTATGGACGAGTGCCAAGATGAACATCATTATACACGGACAAAATACGTGTGCTGAAGACAGCGACTGCAAAAAGAGCAAAAACACGAGCGATTTAATACACGCACAGTAAAGTGTAATCGTAACTCAGCAAAACTGTCTCCATTCCACGCTCATTCAATCAAAGTGGCAATATCTGAAGTTCAATAAATTCAACTAATAATTAAAATGACGCTTTGTTACGTTAAAATTTGATATTAAATCGTGACGGCGATCTGCAATTCAACAAACCTCTAATTTCTGTGAGTTAACAACATGGCAACACATAGGAGTAGCCGTTGTGTGTTTTGTATAGAGTGTGACAGGAAATGTTACAGAAAAATTACTAAGAATTGGATTGGTTGAAAAGATCACAAATGAAAAGAACTACATAAGAGAATTTGGCCAAAGCAAACCATGTTGCAAAGAGTAAAACAAAGGAAACTCCAACTATTTTGATACATATGCTGAATGAATGAGAAAAGAAAAATCAAAGCTCTAATGTTTGAAAAGGGTCCATCCATATATTACACATGCACTGCGGGGGCTTGGATTTTGGACATTTTGTATGTATGGTGTGTGCAACAGGGATGGAGTAGAAAATATGCCATTTTGCATACATACTATATGGATGAGCCCAAAATGGAGGGTGTCTATAATAAAGGAAGACCACATAAGTAATGGTGTGATGATATTGAAGAATGGTGTGGATGTAGTCTACAGAATCTGAGTAATACAGCAATGAAAGAATGGAAACAAACTGTAAAGATGGCACTATACACCAATGGGCGATGAACCCACAGTTAATGATGATGATATAGCGTGAATTCAGATCCTAATTACAAAAAAATAAAAACAATACATTATCTAGCAAACTGGCAAGTCATTAACATGTAAAAGATACAGTTATGGCCAAAAGTTTGTTAATCCCGTCTCTCAGAGATTCCTATCGACCGACATAACGTTGTCTGCCGAGCAGAAAAACTGACCGCTTCACTTTTGTCTTCTCCTGAATCTCCCAAGAATATGAAGAGAGTGATGATCTGAATTGTGTAGAGGACACAAAGAAGACCAATAAGCCATACACCAACACAGCTTCTCCACCTGCATTGACAAACGCATTCATAGATACAAACTACTTACACGCCATCATCATCATCACTATCACCCCTGCCACCACCCTCACCACCACCACCACCACCACCACCACCACCACCACCACCACCACCACCACCACCCTTGCCATCATCATCATCATCATCATCATCATCATCATCATCATCATCATTTTTTCCTTCCAAGGAATTCTTTGGATTGTTCTTGAACTGAACATTTCAAATGCCCCTCTAATCTTTGACTGACTTTTTCTCTATGGGTCCAGCAGTTTGCAGCCATGTGACCATGCTTCATACCGTACTCCTTATCAGCATCACCATAATTAACACAGGTCAGAATAAATTGCTATCTGTGACTTTATAAAGGTTATTAGTCAATTAATTTAGCAGGGGTGCATTTAATGCAATGCAATGATCAATTTATATACCATCCCCATGAAGAATACTAAGTCACATTATATGTTTGACAAGATATCATAAGGTTCCAATGCATCTTAGAAATGAAACGGGATAGCAGAGACAGATCATACTGTGCATATCCACTGTAACAGAACTACTGCACTCCATTAAATTACAGCATCTAAGTTAATTGTGCAACTGCTGTTATGCACTGCTGACCGCTGATGCAAAAAAATTGTCAAATCTAATCAATATGCTATAGTCTATGGAAAACAAGCATGCCGTGGATAAGAAATTTGCACTCTGAGGGCAGAGCCAGCAGACAACTAGCAAGTGCCAGAGTTGAACAGAAATCTGTCTGAACCTGAATGAATTGTGCACCACAAAGTTCAATCGGTTTATACACTTGAATATAAATTGAGTAATCAAGAGATACCTTCGAATTTCGTAAACCTGCTGAATAATGATGCGTAACAGCAGATGAAAACAACTTAATGGATGCGATGGGAAAAGGCAAACTGCAAGCCATGCAGATTTTCAATAATTTAAAAAATAAAAATGTGCTCCACACAGCACTACTAAAACGTCACTAGCATAAATCCACCTGCTGTCGTTACATGTGACAATAATATTGACAAAAACCAGACCTAAACGTTTATCAGACATACAGTTGACACACATGACCTGACTGTACAACTGTTTCTCTCGTTTCATGTACCGGTAATTATTTTTCTGACCCTCTGACTGAATCGTGCACTGTTCATTTTTCATTTAAGACACCCCCCAAAAAGTTTGATCAAATTTAGACCATTATTAATAATAATATTATTATTTTTAGTAGTAATAATGAACTTCTATAGCACCCAGTCTAATACTTAATACTTCAGAAGAGGCACAGTTGTTCATTTTTCATTTAAGACACCCTCTTGTAAACGGTTGATCAAATTTAGACCATTAATAATAATATTATTATTATTTTTAGTATTAATAATGAACTTCTATAGCACCCAGTCTAATACTTAATACTTCAGAAGAGGCACAGTTGTTCATTTTTAATTTAAGACACCCTCCTGTAAACGGCTGATCAAATTTAGACCATTAATAATAATAATATTATTATTTTTAGTATTAATAATGAACTTCTATAGCACCCATTCTAATACTTAATACTTCAGAAGAGGCACAGTACAAATATTCTGCTACATTACATAACGCTGCATTACAAGTCAACTGACTGCTTACCACCGGAAGTAGAGAGGTAGGAAGAGAGTTCGCAGGAGTGCCATTCGCGTGATTGCAACCCAACCATGGTTTGGCTTTGAGGCAGAAAATGCTGATCCTATACAACAGACAATACAAAACATGAGTGTAAAAAAGTCGCCTTCACTTTAAGACCTCTTCAATACAGCATCAATCAGCACCTGTGAAAGAGCCATACTCACTCAATCCTGACATCTTAGCCATCGATATTACCACATAGAAGCACTGCTAGAGGATAGTTTGAGATAAGAAATCCCAGGGCTATGCTGCTATCTAGGGATATTCTGCTATCTATGGATAAGGAATGTGATTCTATAAAATGTAATAAAATTTTACTTAATTTAAACCAAATTAAAGTGGCAACACCCAAATCACCATGCAAGTCAAAATTAAATTAAGCTGATCTTGCAAGTTGGTTGAGCTTTTCTTACTGAAAATATCATCAAATATACTTTGTCCATCAGCAGCAAATAAACTCTGGCCTTTAAAATAAAATGCTGTAGAAGAATTTTGAACATCAGATGGCAGCAAAAAATAAAGAACACAGCGATACGAGAAAGAATCAAGACCCATATCAACATCATGCAAACAATGATAAGGAGAAAATGAACTTTACATGTAATGTAATGAGCTATTTATATTGCGCCTAATCAATCAATGTTAGCAAGCGCATTACAATTAATTACACACATAAGCAAGATAGAAGTCAACAGACTGGTGAAGAAGATCATGCTGGAGCATGCTGAAGCATGATCTTCTTCACCAGTCTGTTGACTTCTATCCTGCATATGTGTGTAAAGTTCATTTTTCTCTGCGGATGGAGAAAACCACGGATGGAGAAAATCCGACAAAACTGCTTGCAAAAGAGCACAGAGCACACACCAGAAGATGAAAATTATGCTTAACCCCTTAACTGGGGATCCCGGATATATCCGTCCATTTTACATTGAGTTACAGTTAAATACACGGTTAAGGGGTTAAATAAAAACCGACCTCGAAACAGATCAACGTCGATCAGGTCTGGGTTCACTTTGGCTGTTTTCCTCGGCACGCTTCGCAATCTCTGCAATACAGATTGTTCAAACAAAGTTTAACAATTAATTTATGAGATTTTCCATTTCTTTTCAACATCATATTATATACCGGTAATTATCTATTCATGTTTACATTTATACAGTACAGTTCATTAAGGGTTACATGGGTTGGTGCCTTGTCCTGCCTAACTTAACCCTTAAACTGCCAGATACTTTGTAGCTATATGCAATGCAACTGAGTATACTTGGCTACTTTAGTTTAAGGGTTAATAAGTACCAAAAATGATCGTGTGCAATACAACATTTGTAAATAAATCAGCATCATCATCACAAAAATTAAAGAACAATAATTAAGAAGATTTAAATTCAATTAATAGATTAGGACAATGCTGCCCAATGTGTCTTCCAATACGGGACATCCCAAAATGCAAAAAATTTGTGTCACTGCTGAAATTTTGAGTTTTTTTGGGGGGGAGGATGGGAATCTCCTCCCTAACAGACCTGGATAAACACTGGGCTGAAACATTAATTTCCTCTTTGACCTGTCCAATCTCTGCTGGGCAATGAGGGTGATGAAAAATTAATCAAGGGATCAAGGGGAGGTTGAAACACGTTGTAGAGATTGGTCGATGTGTACCTGCCAGCCTCCAAGTTAATAGCTTGGCTCGGGCCTTGTTTAGCAATGGCAGCAGTACCATAGTACCTCATTATCACAGACTTCAGGGGTCAAAAAGAGTAACACTGTCAACACTGTTAACTGAAAGTCAGTTCAGATAAAATGGTCCATGTTAATTAACAGTATGTGATATACGATGCTCAAAAAACAAGCTTCTATTGTGTATACAATTCAATTATACCACGTATCATATTAAACCTGTGTTGTGTGTGCTTGTGTTTGTGTGATTGCTTGTATGTATGTATGTGTGTGCTGTTGCTGTACATTAATTAATTAAGTGATTTTGTAGGGTGAAATGAGCATATTATCTGGTCTTTCAGAAATCTGCATCCTGCTTCCTCTGCCCTATCTCTGGTCAACTGCTCCATGACCCAAGACCTTTCCCACCTCCCTCAAGCCTCATTATTCCAGAAAGAAGATGCATTGCATCAGCCAGGTCCAAGCAAGTGACAGGTGCCTGTTGCAGACACATGCAGCCTTGCAACTAAAATGGCAATCCTTCTTGGATAACTGTAAACTTTTGTCTTTTTCCAAAGCCAAAATAATCGTAATAACTGAACGCTCGTTCATTCTTCAAGTGCTTTCCTTATTATTAGAGTATACAGCAATCTGTTACTGCTGAAAATAGGCATTTCGCATCACTCAAATCTTGCTTAATATCACCGACTTAGCATAAAGTGCTCAGTAAGTCCCAGTTAAAATTAATGCATGCATGAATTAATATTACTGGCTTCAATGATCAGTGACAAAAAAAGCACAACATAAAGACAGCAAGAAACTGGAAGTGAACAAAACAAGGTTCACACCACGGAGTTGATAAGACAGAGGTTTCAACCTAAACACAAAACCTGCAATTGCTGCACTACCTGGGGTTTGTGCCTGCTGCATGGCATGTGTGCACACACACATACACACACACACATATGCACAAATACTTCCTTTTGCTGAAAATTACGATTTCAGTAAGAAACTAACCTATTTGAAAAGTAGTATGTATGCATGCATGTATGCATTTTGTATGTTGGGGCAGGAAGTTAGAAGAGTGGTAACAACGCTGGACAATGAAGCAGAAGGTCACGGGTTCAATTCCCGCAGGAGCCCTAAGATCGACTCAGCCTTACTCGCTAGAGGGCAGTGGTAAACGGAGGAGCAGTGTTAGCTGCAAGGTAAAACGTGGGTCTGGGAAAAGTAATGGTAACCTACCCCAGATTAATGGATTACATCACCTACGTCGCTAAATGCCCAGGTCGGAGATAAGTGCTGGAACCCAACGCTCAGACTCGAGTACGGGACCTACCTTTACCTAGTATGTTATATAAATAAATATGTGTGTATATAATACATATATATATGTGTGTGTGTCTTTATTTCACATTACTGCAGCAACATAACTAAATGCACTTTAACAGTAACATTAGACCCAAAATTAGGCATAGCCTTGACCTTGACCTCATCTTTTAACCTAGAAAACTGACCTTGAGAACTTCCTGCTCAATTGTCTGTTCCCAAACTTGTTTATCATATTTTCCAATCTACAACAAGAAAAAAGTTGGTTTTACCAAATAACAACAACAACAGAAACCACTATATGTAACATTCTGTAAGAACCCCTGTCACAAGAAGTCACTACAGCCACCCAGCCGAATACATTTAACTTTATGACCAATAATACACCACTACTAACAAAGTGAGTGCTCAGACACAAGGAGAAGATGCGATGAAGCATACAATGTCTGCGATTACGGCATGCAAATCATGTCACCCTTGATGGCTGGTAGCAATAAAGCGTTCAATAATGTCACTGTATTGGGACATAACTGCCAACTATTGCATCTATCTGATTCTGCTGCAATTCTATTTCTGATTTTAGTCACATGTCAAGCGATGCCATGCTTCTAAATTAAATGACAATTTTAAATAATCCTATCGTAAGATGCAAAAGTAAGCATAAGTTGGATAATTAAAAAAATAATACCATTACTAGGTGAGTTATCATAGCAGATAGCAAAAGCAAACTCTTCTTAACTATTCACAAAGAAAGAACCTGAAGATGCACTTGTTTTATATTGCTTACAAGTGATACATGTTAAAGTGTACTTGACTTTGGCCTTAGCTATGTATACTGCACTGTAAAAATTGTCTAAATAAAATAATAATAATAATAATAATAATAATAATAATAATAGCAATAGCAGTTACAGACAACAAACTGCACTACTGATATACAGTGTTGTAATAAATACTTTACTGAAGTATTGAAATACTTTCATAAATACTTGGTTCTCAGGTAGTATTTAAATAGTATTTAAATGCCCAAATACCGGGGTAAGTATTTAAATACTGGCAAATAAGTTTTACATACTTTTTTAAATACCTGATAATGTATTTGACACTTGATTCACCACAACCGTATTTTTGTGTAAAGAAATGTTAGTTAAAATTATTTCTAACAATGTCAATGTAGGCCTACTTAACTGTTCAACTGTCTAAAACCATCAGTAAAGAAAATGTAAAAAACGACTGATGAAATAATAGAAAGTCGTGCACATAGTGCACAAAGTGAAAATTGCAATGAATCAAAAGTATTTAAATTTCTTAAATACATCCAAATACTGTGTGGTATTTAAATACTATTTAAATACTTAATTTTGGATGGGTATTTCAATACTTTCTTAAATACTGGACAAAATATTTAAATAGTATGTAAATACTAAAGTAAATACTAAAGAACAAGCAAAAGTCCTATTAGAAGGCAGATATGAGGGAAACAGGGTCAGAGGAAGACCTAGAAGAGACTGGCTGGACGACGTTAAGGAACACATACAGGAAAAGAACTATGGAAGACTAAAAAGGATTGCTGAAGACAGAACGAAGTGGAAACAACTCATGACCGTCAACCTTCAGATATGAAGATGACACATGATGATGATGATGATGATGATGATGATGATGATGAAAGTATTTAAATACTTTACAACACTGCTGATATAACAAATACAGCATAGAACAAAAGACTAAAACAGCATTTTTCATAGTTAATTAATTTAATTACTTCAATTGGCACTAAAACATTATTCAACAGAGCCAATCCTTTAAAAACCCATATCAACCACAATCCAATTGCCTACTTCAGCTGTAACAGTGCAGCATTTTATGCCTCATAGATATTCAATCATATCTACATTTCAATGTTTACAACAACAACTCTTCATACCAAGACCATTGCCGCTATCAACCACACACACACACGCACACACTCACGCACACATGCACGCACACATGCACGCACACATGCACGCACACATGCACGCACACATGCATGCACACACTATGACAAAATAGCTGCAAAGATTATGACGTCAGCATGCAGGACTGCAGGTGTGTCTGTGCAATTGCTAATCTGTAGGTTTAAGCAGCTTGTTGACTGATTAAACTGCTGTGATAATGTCACAGGCAGTCATTTCACTCATGAAACGCTTGCCAAATGGAGAAGCACAAATTCTCATATATTAACTATCTCATTTTGAGAGTCAGCAATATCATGGAATGAAGAATCCGTAAAATAATAATAATAATAATAATAATAATAATAATAATCTCTTTAAATGTTTCAAGAACTCTTTAATCGCTAACACCACCGGTAATGCAAAATAACAATATCAACAAAAAAAATTTTTATAACTTCAAAGTGAAAGTTAAATGAAATCTGCAAAGTTAGAATTAAATCATTCGACAAAGAAATTAAAAACCAAAGCAAGAATCAATATTCAGATTCGGTAGTTTCGCGACATAAGTATTTGGCAAATCCATATGTTGCCAAATACCACACTATCCGGTCGGAGCGAATGTCCGGAGCAGTTTCCGGCCATTCCCTAGCCCATGCACGATTTGGTGTCACTTCCACCTGCGTCACTTAAACCCGCGTCAGTTAAACACGTTCTGATAATACAGGCGTCACATACTGTAAACCCACGTCACTTAAACCCATACAGTTAAAATGTTTTATTAACTATATTTCTGTTTTGATAACCATACCATAATTTGAAAATTAGTAAGAACGTCTGAAAGAATCAATTTTAACTATAGAAAGGTACGCATTAAAAACGCCAAAAATGGTAAAAACTAAAACACGGAAGTTACCCCACGCCAAAAACGTAGCATAATAAACAGGTAGAAATTGTCACGAATGCGAAAAGTATGCAATTGACTTCAAATGCACTAAATCATACGACACAAAACCCAGCAGCACACAAGTATTTTTAAAAATATTGTCTAAACTCAGTGCACGACTATGGTATCATCAGACTGTGTTTAACTGACGCCGGTTTAAGTGACACGTAACTGTAACCTCATGCACAGAATGAAACACAGTTTACAGCAACTTTAAAGGCAACCTAGAGTAGGAAAGCATTAACAACCAACATCTTATCTGGAACTGGAGGATGAGGAAGAGGAAGAGACAAGTGGAAAAGGGAAGGAACCTGCTGAAGTTGCTGCTGACTGCAAGACATACTTGAAAATTCCAGTACAATTTAGGGGTTGAGGGAGGAGTGACTTAAAGAAATAAGCAGACAATTTTTGCAAAAGCATTGTCAACAAAATTTCAAAAGCTCTGTGTTTAGCTAAACAGACCAACTTTCGAAAGATGAAGAAAAAATTAAAAGTTTCAACATTAACATGAAATAAACACAGAAACATGACATCCCAAGGTTAGTCAAAGGTAATCTCTGACCCAATCTGGTTCAGGATGTCTACTAAGAACTGGTACAAACCCACCTTTGTAAAGCGCCTTTGTCTTTGGCTCTGCTATGCTTACGGCGCTATATAAATAGTCCAGTAATACATACATACATACATACATACATACATACATACATACATACATACATACATACATACACCAACTCAACTGCCATCTGTCATTCCATTATGCCAACGAAACAAACAATGAATGATAACTGATTGCATACTCACTCTCTGCTGATAGCTTGAAATTACATTGTTTATCATGTTCATGCTGAGAAGATGTTGATAACGATGATGATGATGAAGCTGGGCTACACCATGCAGCTATTTCTTGGTCCTGAAAAACACCAAAATTCAAACAACAAGCCTTAGCAGAATTGCATGAATAATTTAAGCCTATATAAATAAGATGTCCTTTCAATACAAGACCGTTTGCTACAGGCGCATACCGGTATCCTGTGTCCATGCGAAGGTCAATTCTTCCAATCAATAGTCCCACAAAGTTATGCTTAGCAACTGAAAACAAACAGGCAAAACAACATGAACATCATTGGCTCAGCAATTTCCAGTCAAATAGACAAACCTATAAATCAAAATGAAATATAATAATAATAATAATAATAATAATAATTATTATTATTATTATTATTACTATTAAACTGACAATATCTTGTGTGCCAAATTACCAAATGTCAGGAGCAAGGGCAAATTACAGAGTCCAGTAAAATATAAAAAATAAATAAAATAGCAGTAATCATATACAAAAAAAAGAATGAAAAACAACGTAATGAATACAAATAATAATAATGGACTTCTATAGCACCGGTTCTAATACTCTAAATCTATTACTTGAATTGATGGTACTCCAAATCCATCTGCAAAAGACCAGGTCAATTCCAGATATCAGCACAAGTGGAAAACAGTTTGGCAGACAACAGAGGAAAAGCTACGGATGAAAATGCTGTAGCATGAATTTAAATATAAATTTTATAATACATATAATAAAAAATATAATTTTAAATATAACAGTACTAATTTAGAATATCAAAATAATACAAAAGATGTAACTGATAGATGGTTTTCATGGTTTATTTATGTCAGATGTGAATACAAATATCCAAGAAGAATTTGATTCCTTCATACCTTATAACCAGAAGGCACTTTGCATTTCTGTACCAAACAAACATGCCTCTGGGCATTAAAGCACTTTAGGCTCACACAAATTCAACAAGATATAGAGTACAAGACCCAGTTAAATGTCATACTAGCAGCAAGGATTGCCCATGCTGCTTATTAAATAAACAAACAAATTTGACCAAGTATGAGTTACAGGGTACAGCAGACATAGTTTCATAATTGACAGAATTACTATCTATTGTGAATCAGACTAATTAAAAATTCCCAAATGTCCATACACAAAGATGTATTTCCACAAAATCCAAGCTTGGTTTCCAAACAAGAGGTAAATGAAACAAATCAACCAGTAAAAGAGGCCAATTCTCACAATACTTCTCAAAGTCTTGTAAAATTTAACGATTCTGTCTTGTGAATTCATTGACAAAACAACAGAAATCAATCAATTTCTTGGCACAATGCAATCAATGGCTGAGTGGCAGTATTTAAGACCAGATCAGGTGAGAGCAGTCTTTAAAATACCATCTTTAACAACATTTGTCATTATTGAAACCACATTTGTGGGTATTCAACTGAACAATATCCTCCTCTGTATGCTGGACACAGCATCACCACAGACACAACTAATCAATTAATTAATTAATTAAGTTATTTAGTTGTGTAATGTGTTCACGCAGTCTATCGACCAGTCACCACATTAATCTTGACTTCACTTACTTACTTACTTACTTACTTACTAATCAGGAATCAATCAAATACTGAGTACAGAAAACAGGTACCTAAGCAGCAGTACACAGGTTTAGTCAAAATGCTGGAGATCGAGACCAGTACAGAATAAAGATATAAAGATACCGCCTGCTAAGAAAAGACTTCAGTTACGAACCAATCAACAACAATATTGTTCATTCTTAAGTTGAACAATTATACAAAACAAATGGTAACATTTGTCAAATATGTGAGCCAGCAGTGTGGATAACACAGTCAAAACTGAACTACTGAACCACTTTAAACCTTGTTATATTATATTATATTAAAAATTAGTGTGAAACAAAGATACCATGTGAATGGAAGGTCACAAGTTCAACTCTGACTCCAGTCATGACCTTGAAGCACAAATGAAGGAAAATTCTTACTCAACATCATTCTTCTCCATGGGTACAATACCCTTTGGTGTCTATTTCAATTTGAGTTCACCTCCTCCATTCGTCTCTGTCTTGTGTGGCTTTGTAAGCTTCATATGTCCATGTTGCACCATTCTTTAGTATTGTCTATCCATTCTTTTTGTGGTCTTCTTCTGAAGCTTTCGCCTTCCGTTACTCCAAGCACCATACTTTTTATCAGCCCTTGGTCATTCATTCTGCAGATATGGCCAAATAATCTAATTCTTACTACATCCAATTAAATGAACATTTCGTGGCATAGGGCACCTGAACTGTAGTAATGATTTAATGTGCACCACCCACTCCTGGCACAATGCCAGTTATGGACAGGAAAACAAGACTTTATAATCATTCAGCCACAGCAAGACACCTGAACCAAAACAGCACTGAAAAAAATAAGCACTGTAACCAATTAGCACTTAATTAATTCCTCGCCAACCCTCCCTCCCTCTCTCCCTTCGCCGGTTGCAAGAGCTGGAGCACATTAAACCAAAGAATTCTCACAAAATGAAACTATCATCAAAACTATTTTTTAAATTATAAAATCAAACTACTTAATCATTGGATTAATATTTGATTGTCATTTTAGTTGATTTCTAACTATTAATTAATCATTAATCATTGTAAGATTAATAATAACAGGAATCACTAATCAATCATTAATCAATCAATTAATCAATCATTAATCATCTTTGGCCATTTTTGCCATGCTTATTGTGCTATATGAATAGTTTAGTTAATAATAATAATAATAATAATAATAATATAATTTTAACAGTCCTGATTAAAACATTAACCTATTGTGAATTTCTATACTAAGATACAGACATGGTTGCCATGCAATAATCGCTAAACAGCTAATAAAAGCTACCACACTATATCATCATAATTGCTATATGCTGGATAAGATTTTTACTGTTGTATGGCGCCCTACCAATAATCTAATCTTAACTAATCATCAACTTCTATAGCACCACTTCACAATACACAGTATTTTCATAATTTGATGCATTTCCTGCAAATACACTTGTCAAAAGTGAGTGGCCATGTCTTCTTTCCACTCACAGCACTGACTGTCAAGAATAGTCCACCAGCAACTGCTTTCAGCTATTCTCACATAAGGTACATACATATGAAAATATATACCTATAAATATATATATATATATATAATATATATATATATATATATATATATATATATATATATATATATAATTTTCTACACATCAATATTAAGCGTCTTCATTGAGCTTTTTTGTGCCTCAGGTTCTTCTTGGTGACAAGAAATTATATATTCTTCCTTCTTGGTACATTTTCATAATTAATTCATTAGAACTGATCACATAAAACTAAAATAAACATTTCCAAATGAGAACCTGAGAACCACCATGTAGTCAAATCTAGAATTCAAACTTGGTACGTTGTAGTTCATTAAAAAATAAACATGCCCAAGCATCAACTTCAGACAATTCTTAGGTGGGACTGCATCATCCAGGGATGTTAATCAGTTCTGTAATTCAAATTCTGTGCATGTCATGGCAACCTATTGCTAGACTTATCTTAACAACCTTTCACATATCCACAACCTTTGCAGTATATATAATTATCATCCAGGGTTAACTTGCCCTAAATATTACTTTTTTTAAGGCTTCAGTGTGTTTTAGACAGCAGTTGTTGTAATAGCAGTTGCAGTAGTAATAGTAGTGGTAGTAGCATAAAGATTAGCATAGCTATAAAAAATTGTTTTGCAAAACCAATTTATATACTATAACAAAAGATCAGGTCATTAACCCCTTAACTGGGCATTTAACTGTAACTCAATGTAAAATGGACGGATATATTCGGGGTCCCCAGTTAAGGGGTTAAAAGAGATGTCTGTAAAAGTTGGAAAAATGCATTATTACTGGTATATTTTAAAGTATTCAGTGAATTTTGCTAATTTAATTCATAAAATTGCATAGAGAGCATAGTCTAGTATTACATAGTCTAGACTATTGATTCAAAATACAAAATTAATGCTTTCACAAGGTGTGATAAGGTTCAGCAGAAATAGGGAGTCTATCAACTTTCAGCCATTGGGGCAAACAATAGCAAGACATGGCCTTCCAGAAAAATACCAACTTCAAACTGAAACTAGAAAATTGCCAGCAGAAAAGAGGTCACAGGACTCTAGGATAGAAGTCTGATGAAAGAAGTCAAGATAGAAGTCTGAGAGGCATAAATTACCAGATAACAACTGTACCAATATAGGGACAGGAAGAAAAAACTGTTAACCAATTCTAAAAAACTACTCTTGAACTTAATTACGCCGTCTGTCAATTGCAATTGATAGTCTAAAGTGACAGAACGCTCAATCACAAAGATTTCTCTTTCAAGTTTGCCTGTCACACTCAAGCAATTGGTGTGTATGTGCATGTGAGTGTGAAGTAAAAATGCTAATCTGTTAATCCTGTCTTCAGACGTCAGACACACACACAAACACACACACACACTTATTCATGACATCAGCAGTGGTAAATATATAAAATAATTTCCAGACAGTTAAAACTCATATCCTTGATCAGAAGAAGTCTACAGGGCAAAGATGGAAATGGGTTACTCAAATTGACCCATTGAACCAATGACCCACGGGCCACTGACAATTAAATATCTATAACATTGAAACGATAGGGGGGAGGTCGCCCCCTTTGCACCCCAGGATGGCTCTCTAAGTCCCGCGTCGGTTCGGCCTTGACACTTGGAAGGACGAGGTCTTCGAGTTCCACTGTACTGTCGTCGATTTAAATGAGCGAACGCTAACATGAGTGTAGATTTTCAGTATCGCTTATTGTTATTTCAAATTCACCTTAATATAAAACATTACAACCCAAACAGACTAAGTGAACAAGCAAATCCAGCAAACTACGGCCAAAAGAGCCCACCGCCCAAAATGCTCCCTCCGAAGAGAGAGTGCTTCCGTCCGGCGGCCCTATTTATACTGGGCCGCCAGCGCCTCTAGCGGTCAGTATCCGGGGAACTGTGCCCCCTAGCGGCGAATATCGCTCCAATATTATAAGGGAGAAGATTATTTGTACAATACTTCTCCGTTATGAAAAGTCAGAGGCACTCGCTTAGCAGAGTTTGATAATGTTTAATGGGCGAACAGCTCAACTTGCATTTGAATACAGAATATTGAGTACAAATGTTTAAAGTCTTAAACATAACATTTCTACTGCCTTCATTATTACTATTTCAGGTAGTTTCAATGTTCAGATTTCTACCACATAATTTAGTGTCCAAAAACCCATCACCGACAATTGATGGCGACTCTGACTGACTTACAATATCTTTTCATTCCTATTATATCTGAAAGTCGTACCCTCTGCATGCCAGTGCCTGTGTCCGTGTCCATCTGTCTGTCTGTATCTGCCACCTGACAATTCTCCATCTTAGCTCAAAGTCTGATTTAAGGTCAGCATGAACCGGGAACTTCTACCATTGTCTTAGGATCGCCATTGTTCTAAAATGCCAGATCTATTGTCTGTATGTCTCTGTCTCTCTCTCTGACTCTCTGTTGTCTGCCTGTCTGTCTGTGCTACATGGTCACCAGTAGCGGCCGTACTGACCTCTCAAAGTCAAAGTGTTCGTTCTACCCCAATAATATTATTGATCCTATGGTCCATTTTCAAATAGTTAATCACTCATATAGGCGCTATAAAATCAGCAATTGCATTTTCCCCTATTTTAAATATAATTCCCAAGAATTTCATCCTCATAATATAATATATATATTTTGAAAGCTGTTAAGCCATGTCAAAACCAATGTTGAGTATCATTTGAACGTCAAAGCATAAGCTGATGACTACCCCACAATAAAATACCAGAGGATAAACCAGTCTAAAATGTGACCAACACAATAGGTAATCAAGAGTGACTTTATTACCACTGAGAAGATGCAAACATTCAAATATTATTATTATTATTATTACTATTACCCTTATTATTATTATTTTTGTTATCATCATCATCATCATCATCATCATCATCATCATCATTAAACTGACAATTTCTTGAGTGTCATATTACCAAATGTCAGGAGTAAGGGCACATTACAGAGTCCAGCTATAAAATAAATAAAATAACAGTCATCAAGAAATAAAAGTAAATGTTTATTTGTCAATTCTATTAATGTGAACTGAAAATTTCATACGCTGCACGACTGTACTCGTAGTCTTGTGTGACTCAGTGTGCATTGTATACACCCGATCCATTGCTGTCTCTGCTCTGGGAGAAATAAGCCTTACAAATCAGAACCATGTCTACAATCAAATTCTATTGCGAAATCTGCTGTTTACAGTCTTTTGGATCTACAGCATAAAGCCAAAGTGGCAGCAACCTAAACACTGCTCTTCCATGAAAAGTGCTGCCTCAGCAACATTATTATCCATGTAAGTCACCATCATTAACAGTGGGATCATTGCCCCTGTCCGCGTAAGATGCCATCTCTACAGTTTGTTGCCATTCTTTCCTGTTCATTGCTCTGTTACTCAGATCCTGTAAACTACCGGTACTTCCACACCATTCTTTAATGTCATCACACCATTCCCTGTGTGGCCTTTCTTATTAGCACCCTCCATTAATTCCAAACATTAGAGCTTTGATCTTTCTGTCCACTTATATTCAACATACAAGTCTAAATAAATAGAGTTTCCTTTGTTTTATATTCCATGTCTGTGACCATGTAAAAATGTCCATTTCTGATGCTTCTAAGTGCCTATACAACTGAACATTTGTAGCATTAAGCTAAAAACACAATCACAGCAATTGACAAATAAGTAGAAAACTGATACAAATTACAAACCCAAACACAGGATAACAACTAAAGAAAAATGGCTCTGCAGTCAATTTTAGAAGATTAGTGAGAAAGACTTACAAAGGTCTGCACTAACACTGCACTGTGTCATGTAGGAAAGGAAATGGAAAATGATATCAGCTACAGACAGGCATCTGCTGCAGATCCAATGGAATGCTTTAACACATGCTTTAACACAAGATATTAAATGCCAACTGTCACATTACTGCATCTTACATCAGTCAGTTTGCACATTCAGTCATAGGCAATGCCTGATGTTGTTCAAGTCTTTACAAGACATAAAGTGTCTTCCCACAAAAACAAGAAAACATTTTAAAAATAAATTAGAGAAACTAATGAAAATTACATTTACATTATTATTATTATTATTATTATTATTATTATTATTATTATTATTATTACATTTTTAACGTTATTTTTTAAAGTATATGAATTAGCAGTTTGAAATAAATTAGAAACTACGCTGAACACCGTAAGGTAATCTACTTGAAGACTTTTATAGCCCTCAACAGACCAAACAAATCATTTAGATAATACAATAAATACTTGTAACAATCAATAATTACAATACACTTCACGACTCAATACAGTCAATAGTCAAAATATAATGAATTGCTTAAACCCCCTTAAAAACAAAAACCATAATTTTCTAACTCATGTGCAAACATATATTAGTAGACAACATGCATAATCTACACTTGAATAACCACATCACTCAATTAACATCTAGCCTATGGACTCAGCATCGTCAAATTGTTAAACTTTCAGAAAACCAGTCTTTAAATAACTGTCAGAATCTCAACCATGAACATTCTACAGTGTAATGCAGTGGTTCTCAACCTGTGGTCCACAGTAGAGTCAGACCGAAGCTGCAATTTACAGTTTTGGCCAAAGCCGAACCGGAGCCGAATCTGCAGTCCTTAGCTTCGGCCGAAGCCGAAGCTAAGCCGAAGCTGTCTGCAATAGATTCGGCCGAAGCCGAATCTATTGACACGTAGTCCTAAGAGTTAGTGAACAGTGACGTTTTATGTCAGAGCTGAAAAATACACACATGATTAATATAAAATATGAGCAGAAGTTACTTTCTCACCTGTTAACTTACACTTTGCCTTACTGGCATCAGACTCGATTTAATTTTTTTTAAAATCCAAATTGCATTTGTTTGCGACATTTCTACTGTCAAGTATTACCTCTCACGACGACTGCAGCTGAAATGTAATGCTATCGTTCAACATGGCCTACGACGGCTATTCTTCTTCTTTAGGTGCCCTGTATTACTACGTTGGCTACCATGGTCTTCCACTCCACCCTATCCACTCCACCCTGTCGCTTGTAGCAGATCCACTTCTGATATATTGTCCTTCGTTTTGCTTAGCAGGCTTTTCATGAACGTCAATCTTTGTTTCCCTCTTGCTCTTTTTCCCTCCACTTTCCCGGTTGTGACTAGATTTTCCAGGCCTTTTTTCCTCATGATATGTCCGAAGAATCCTAATTGTCTTTTTTTTATAGTTTTTAACAATTTTCTTCGTGAATTTACCATATCCAAAATTTCTTGATTTGATTTTTTCTCTGTCCATGAAACCTTCATCATCCTCCTCAAAAACTACACGTGGTTGATTACAAAAGATCACTAAAATGTCTTAAAGCCTAATTTCATCACGACACCACTTAGGAAATTGTCTGATAACTGTGACAACTGAACAAAATGCAAAGCTGCTCTCAAACCACTGCTCATAATACTTTTAATGCAAATAGTTGGCAAATCAAAAAACCCAAATATACTAGCATTAAAATACTATAATACAGAGTTATGAATTCTCAAAACACTACTTATCTCTTCAAGGTTAAAAAGACTAAAATCGCTCTCCCAATCTACGCCTTCATTTGCAAAAATAACTAAAATATGAAAAATTATAGCTACAGGGAACCTGAAACGCGATTTCCTACAAATAACATACGCATTCTTTACTCGTCATTAAAACGGCGCTACAAAAATTCCTAGCAATTACAGGACAATGAAAGAACAGTTTCGAAGTAAAGCGAAAAGACATTTGGTATGGTTGTTTTCTCTATTTCCTATCGTTTTAAAACGCAAAAAACGAACTCTAACTTAAAATAAACGGAAAACATGCGTAACTTAATTACTACAACAGAATCATACTTACGATGGTGCAAAAATCGAATAAATTCTGATTTTAAAAATTATCACCGAGAACCCTAAGAATAATATCGCTCAAATTGGCTCAATGGCATGGAGTCACGGATTGACCATAGAGACGTGCATAATGTAGGCGGTGTCAAGTCAGTGAAGTCACCCTCTCACCGGTGGCTAGAAGACTTCTTATTGGTCATTTGCAGGGCGTAAGGTACAGGAAACAGTCGGAGACACCATTGGTGGAAACTGGAAAGCATCAAGTCCATACAGTGTTTTATACAACCCTTGTAGGAGGGGAGATGTCCCCCCAAAACCTCAAAATCCCCCCCGAAAAAATCCCAGCACTTACACAAATTTTGCATTGAACTGTGCCTTTCCCCTCCAACCAAGTCGATTTCCTCCCCCGAAAGCCCCCCCCCCCCAAAGGCCTGGAGTCTGGATAAAACACTGAGTCCATGCTTCAGTTCCGTAAAAGACTCGTTAAGCTATTCGTCAACTACTCTAGTAGTCTAGTAATAAGCTACTCGGTTAGCACAGCCCTATACCAAAGCTGTATGCCTATAATACCAGTCAGTGGCGGCTCTAGGATTTGGCAAGTGGGGGGGCCGTTGGGGTGGCAACTTCTAATCATGGGGGCCAACCATTTGTTGTTTAATGTATGTAGCATTAAGTATAAGGTCCCAACTGGGGGGGCCACTGGGGGGGCCAGGCTCTCAATAGGGGGGGCACGGGCCCCCCTGGCCCCCCCGGTGGAGCCGCCACTGATACCAGTTACTTGTGCTTCATAAGTGGACCGTCATTGTATATGGAAGTAAATAGGTAGGTAGGTAGTTTGGGGGCTGTCCATTGTGTCAACAATTTCTGGGCAGTTTTTGACCCCTCCGCCACGGCGCCCAGTGTAGGTGGTCAGTGGCGTAACGTGGGGGGGGCGGGGGGGGCACTTTGTTGACTGCCCCCCGGGCCCCGGGCTGGGGGGGGGCCCCCAAAGAGGGGTCTAAGCTAGGGTTAAGTTAGGGTTAAGCCTAATAATCCTAGAAATGAACGTGCTGACGACCTTTTTTTTTTTTTTTTTTTTTTTTTGCTCGTCAGGATAAAAAGGAGATGATGACGTGATGACGTTTTTTTTTTTTTTTTTCGCTCGTCAACACGAAACTTTGGAACTTTGGGGCCCCCGTGCAAAGATCGCCCCCCGGGCCCCCAAAAGTCACGCTACGCCACTGTAGGTGGTAAAAAATAACCGTAACCGTAATCAGTGGCGTATTTAGAATTTTGGTAAGGAGGAGCCAGACACTTTCGACTAGAGCTGGGTCGATTACGATTATTTTTTCCGATTACGATTACGATTATTTTCGATTATTTTTCACGATTACGATTTCGATTACGATTACGGTTTTTTATATAATCGCGATTTCGATTTCGATTATTTCACAGTACCTTTAGAAACTGGCTTTCCCCCCATATTTTACAGTATTCGGCAATCCTCTGTGTATCGATGTTCAGTTGGTCTTCAACAGGGATATTTCTACACCTCTAACACTTCAACACCCCAATTTGAGGTCGACACCCCTAAAATTTGGTAATGTGACAATGGTATGCATACAGAATGCATATTGATTAGCCCTGAACACCCTCAAACAGGCCCATTCAGAGGGGTGCCAGGAGGGCCATTCAGCCCGGGCCTCCATCATTTGGGGGCCTCCCTTTGTTTCCTTGTCTAGAATTCTGGGAGAGCTAGAAAGCTAGATAGCTACTACTAGAAGGGGCCTCACAATTTGGTGATGACCTTTTTGCTTGTCGACAATTTTGGGATTTTGGGAATGCTAGGAAGGTATTCTGCGGTCCTCAAAATTGGTGATTACCTTTTTCGCTTGTCAAAGTTTTAATTGTTGGGAAGGCTAGGAGAGGCCTCGAAATTCCAACTGGCCTGGGCCTCCTTCAGCCTCTGAAGGGCCTGCCCCCAAATGGAGAAATACACCCCACAACTTTATCCTCGGATGACTTTTTTTGCTTGTCAGACTTTTTGTGAGTATCTATAAGGTTTTTTTGCTTGTCAGCCTTTTTCGGTAGAGACTTCCAAATTTCGACACCCCCAGATTTTCTCGACACCCCCAAATTCACAATCCTACAATCCTAGAAATAAACACACCCCAGATTTTCCCGACACCCCACCCCAATTCACAATCCTAGAAATAACCCTGGTCTTCAATCTCCTTAAAGGATCGAGCCTGGGTGGCAAGACCGATATCGTCAGCGTATCCAAACTTCCTACCTATGGTATCCGGTAAGTCGTGTGTAGGCCTATAAGCCTACAAATTGAATAACATAGGTGCTAGAACTGAACACTGTGTTAGACCGTTTCGCTGACGTCTCCAGGAGCTTGACATCTACCAAGTGAACTAAGAACCGTCTGTCAGAGATGAGTAATTCCACAAGTTGACAGAACCATGGTGGCAAATTGAGCGAGAGTTTGTACATTAAACCCGCATGCCACACCGCATCAAAAGCTGCTGTCAAATCCAGAAAGATGGTGCCTGTCTTTATACGCAGTTGAATCCATTTTCAATGAAAATCTGATAATCAATGGTAAATTGATCCTTCTTTGAATCGGAAATATTGTATAATATAACTTACGGGAATAATCGAAAAATAATCGCGATTTCGATTATTTTTTCGACGATTATCGATTATTTCGATTTATTTAATAATCGTCTCGATTACGATTTCGGTTTTTCCAAAAATCGCGATTTCGATTACGATTTCGATTAATCGACCCACCTCTACTTTCGACCTGACAAGTTACAATTTTGGAAAAAAGTTGACGACCTTTTTTTGCTTGTCAGGGTAAGACTAAATTAAGGTGGGCCATATACCTATCTACCTATTTATTTCCATTTACAATGACGGTCCAGGAAGTGACGGTCCAGGAAGTGACTGTCCAGGAAGTGACCTTCTGAGAAAGACCCGTAGGCCTAGGTAGTAAAACAGTCTCGAAAGCGCAGAACGATCCAAGATTATGCTCCGTACAGAAGTCTATTGGAGTTTGCATTGACCAAAATATCATATTAGGGGCTGTCCATTAATTACGTAAACAATTCAGGGGAAGGGGTTTGACGAATTTGTGGGTAGAGGAGGCTGAGGGGTTAGTAGTGATCTTAGGTTAGGGTTGCCAGATGCATGGGTAGCCAAAGGAGGACAGAGCCAGACGAAAAGGAGGACATTGTATACATGAAACCAGCTGTGCAGTGGTCGTCCATAAATTACGTAACGCGGTTTGGGGGTCCGGCCATTTGTTACGAAGTGTGACGACGAGGGGGTCCGGAAATGTCACGTAACGCAAAAAAATTTAAGTGACCGTTTTTGGCTTGTCAGAGATTTTGAAGAGGAAAACAAAAATGACCTCTTTTTTGCTTGTCAGGGTTTATCGAGAGGAAAAAATACAAGGATATGAACTTTTTTGCTTGTCAAGACTTTTTGGAGGACGAAAATGTGGGGGGGGGTCGGCCCGTTGTTACGTAATATTTTAGGGGTCTGACGTTTTGTTACGTCGCGTTACGTAGGGGGGGGGGTCAAAAAAGTGCCAAAATCGCGTTACGTAATTTATGTACGGCCCCAGGTCATCGAGTTGTATGACTGATGATGACTATAACTGTATGAAATACCAAAGTTGCTTCAGCAGCATGGGGTTTCTGCAATTGATTTGAGTGTTTAGAATGAAGAAACGAAGTCAATTTCATGGATGAAACTTTGATTTGGTTTCTATGCCTCTCACTCTCTACACGGCGCTCTAAGTCAAAACTAAAAGCTCCCTTATTACCAATGGACAAGTAACTATCACAGATCATACACTTTGCCTCGTTCTCGTTGCGTCGTTCGACGAAGCATGGAAACTTACTTCTCATTGTGTCTGAAAACTTGCATTTTCTCTTTTCAGAGCCATTGCCGTAAAATCGGGCGTTCAAATTAATTTAAGAACTTTAATCAGACGAATTTTAATTTACTGTTTTCACGTTTACTGACTAAAATGTATGAAATTCTTCAATACCGCGAGAACGAAAATTGATAGCATATAAAATCTCAAAAGGAGGACATTTTACAATTTTTAGCTTTGCCGGGAGGACGGAGGACACGGACCTAAAAAGGAGGACATGTCCTCCTTTTGGAGGACGTCTGGCAACCCTATCTTAGGTAGACAGGTTTTGATGACTGAAGTGAGCTATAAATATGTTATTATCATATAAGTAAAAAAGTAAAATCTCGTTAATTTCTAAAGCGCTTTCAAAAGATGCACCGAAGTAACTCCTTATTCCTATGCACTTAATCTCAAATGAAGTAGCTATATAGCCAAAGGTGAGTCATTCATGCCGGGTCATTTAATCAAAAGGGCGAGTGGGCTGGATATAAGTTCAGTTATTTTAAGCCAATATGTAATCAGTGCTTATTTTAGGCCTTCTCGGGGGGGGGGATTCACCCAAAGTCTGAAATCCCCAAATTTTGATATTTTGGCTTAGGGGTGGAAATTTCCCCCCAAAAGTTTTGACAATTTGCTACAGTGTGACTGAGGGGGGAGTCCGCCTGTCAGGGTCTTTTTTGAAGAGGGAAAATATAATAAGGATATTTTTTGCTTGTCAGGATATTTGGAGAGGGGAAAATATTATGGATGACCTTTCTGTCGAGACTTTGTTCCCCCAAACATTTTTACCCCTGTCTAGGTGGCTAGAATACACACTGAATGTAATGATTTTAGTAATCGCTAATGGTCAGTTAGCCCTTCTTTGCCTCCTGGACCTCTCCGCGGCGTTTGATACAGTAGACCAGGACGCGATTTGTAGGGGGGAAAAGGGATTCCCCCTCACTGCCCAACTGCATCCCCTACTGCTACATCCCCCCACTGCTACACTTCCCCAACAACTACATCCTCCCCAGCTCGAAATATCTCCCCCCACTGCTCCAATCGCACCCTGCAGTAGGCCATGACATTCTCGTTTGTCGCCTTGAACTTACCTACGGCTTAAAGTCCCTTAAACGGAGTTGCTCTATCCTGGCTTCAATCAATCAATCAATCATCTTCTATAGTGCAACTATCATAATGCCCAGGGCATCAGCCAATGGCACACCAAATCCAAATAGCATTAGAGCCTGGACAGACATTGGTTTATCTGTGCCGCCACTACTGTCACATCCAAATGGATGAAATTTTGAATTGAGTGTTTGCAAACAACGATGTTTTGCTTCCATTTATTGAAGTACCATGTCACACTCAAGCTGTGGAGAGACACGTGAAACTCATAACTGAAGCGGCACAGTCAGTATGAGGGGAAAGAGCCCGCAATGGCATCACCAGGAATAAGATAGCTTCAAGAGAGCAGATGGTTGCATTTAGCAAAAAGTCAGATTATTGTTTCAACTGAACTCTGAGTTGCTGACGTGAAGCTATTAATGTAGTATAGACTTTCTGTAGTGGTGAATTATATTTGAGTGACAAAACTGACAATTTTCTTACTGTACTGAGATAACTTAGAGTATAGTGTAGGACATACAGGACCTGTTTCTTGTCATATCTAGCTACTAAAATGTTATCTGTTGTTAGACATATATCAGTGTTATCAATTAAACTGAATGCAGCAAATGTACCAAGTAATACACATGTATAGTACAGTAGCTGACTATTGTAAAACCAAATTACATATAAATTTGACTTGTCATGGGGCAGTTCAAAGCTTAGTTCTAGAACCTCAATTTTTTTCAAAAATAACTTACTGTATTCTGCATATACTGACAACTTATGGTGACTATAATAAGTTGTTTACATGAAAAAAAGAAATCACCCATACATTCACACCACCCTATTGTATGTTGGTTGTTTAGCCTATGAAGATGATAGTGTACTGTTAGATCACTCAGTTATTGCTTTACAGAAGATGTTAGACATTTGTAGCAGATATGCTGATGAGTTTAATGTGCTGTTTAATGCCACAAAATCTATGGCCATGAGAATTGTTCTATATAAGCAAAAATGCTTGCAAAAAATAGTCTTTACGATACAGACAAACAATGGAAAGGTTCATGTTTGACACTTGTAGATCGTAATCAGTAATGTCCAATCCCTGGTACATGGTCTTTTAATCTGGAAGCTAATGCCGTTTGCCAACACCTCCCCTGTAAAAAAATTACAAGTGAAATCACACCCATGCAGAACAACAATACTTATGTTCCATCAACATTTTTAAAATCTAGAATGAACATGAACAACAAAATGGCTTAACCGCCTTACTGGAAATTTAAATTTTTCAAAGCTGTCACTGTGCCGGGGATTTATTTTTGGGGAAAATGTTCTTCAAATCGGAACACTGTAATTTTTAAAATTTGCAATATCCCAGGCTATATAAGAGCTTAGAAGATAAGGTTTACACCATTGCTTAACTTTTTTATTTGCTTTTTAACCATCCATGCAAAACGGAAAAAATTGGGGGTAGGGTCCACTCTATGGCCTAAATTAGCATCCTCTCCAAAATTTTTTTCAAAGCTCCATAGCTAAAATTTTTCAGCGGTAACCCCACTTGGATGAGTGGCAAAGTTGTATGGGAATGTTAGTGGAACAAAATAAATCAAAAAGTTTCAACAAATACGATTTGCAAATACCATGGCATTAGTAAAGTCTTCCCATGCCCGGATTCGAGCACTGGGGCCGGTGCTGATCTCCGGTCTCTTAGGCATACAGCGACGCAGGTAGCATACGCCATTAACCTAGCTTAGGTTGCCAGCCAACATCTAGGCCTGCGCTTTACTTCACAGTGAACGCTGCTCCTCACTTTATGTTACAACTGCCTTCTAGCTTTCCTGTTATGAATATTTGTTTGAATTATCAAATATTTTTCCATGTCACCACTTTCAGTTTTCAATATTTTAGAACGACACATCGCTGCTCATATATTCAAATCAATTGCAAAGCTCAGTTCAAAAGCACAAATTATTCGCTCAATTTCTACTCAACGATTTCACTCGAGCGCTCACTTGCTGTGCTTGCTGTTGACGTGCTTAATTCGCTTGTGCCGGTCGGTCGATTTGTGAACTTTGCTGTTGCCAAGGACCTTGTGGAGCCGGGCGCTGCTGCCGCCTTCGTCGCAGCTGCTGCTGCCGCTGGAGGAGCTGCTGTCGCCGTCGTCCTTCACGATCCCGTTCTGCTGCGACGTTCCTGGCTCTCGTTTGCCGTCTTCGTTAATCGCTCCATCTTCGTGACTTGTCGTCTGATCTAAATTTTCGTATGGAGACATTTTAAATCCAACCAATGGCAATCTTCAACAGCCAATAACATATTATTATGTCAACCGCCCAACAACAGAAGTAATTCAGCTCTGAAATAAGTATGCCTGTTCAGTTGTCTAATCAATAAACATTCTGTGCCATTAAAACTAATCTATGTATGCATTCAATGGCAGCATTGTCCAACACAGCATTAGATCAAAATAAATAGTGCAAATTCCAACATACCCTGGCTCAACATTTATTCCGTTTTTTTCTACAGGGGACAGGTTCCACCAAGTTGGATATAAAAATGGATTTCAAGACAACAAACTCATAAAATTCAAGACGTAATGCTATTTCGGTCAGGACAGAAGCCTAGCAATGTAACATCAACGTGTCGGGCAGAGCAACCATAGTTACATATCTCACGATTGAAATCAGGGCTGAGAGTTAGAGAAAATAGAATCTGAACAATTCTTAATAGAAATTTGGAGTTCTCAAGAGTATTTGACAGACTCAACAGTCTCATAACAAGATACGTGATATAACAGTACAATGTACACTGTGGAATTCACTACCGAACTATGTCACAAACTCTGACTCTCTTGGAATTTTTCTACATAACCTTAAGACTTACCTATTCACCATCGGGTATTCGTAGTATTGTAAAGCGCTCTTGTCTTTGGTCATTTTTGCCATGCTTATTGCGCTATAGAAATCATCTAGCTAATAAATAATAATAATAATAATAATGTACTTGCTTTTCTCAAATCCTTCCACAATACCATTCACAGCCTGAAATATAAAAAATTGAAGCAAATCACAGATGCATTCATAGCAGGACAACTGGAAATTAAATATGAAACTCACCATGTGCTTGATTTAATTTAATCTTACGAATGCAACCTCAAAATAAACATCAATAACAGTAAACTATGCTCTTTCCTTCTGATACCAAATTCAATTCTGCATTCTGCATCAAATCCTGTAACTCATTTTCAAGCCAAAGTTTCCCAATAATTGAACATCTTGTAATTTAAGCACACCACACCCCACTGACTACCACTTTATGACCACACAACAACAACAACAACAACAACAATGTCAACACAGAGCGACTAAAGTGCAAAGTTTTCTTTGAATCAACTGTAGACATAAATACATCCTCATATCAGAGCTACAAACCTTTTTATGAAAGGCAGCAGCAAATTAACTTTGTCAAATGATCACAACTACCAAAATTAAGGGGAGTAGTGGTAGGGTTCTTACCAAGCAACCAGAGGATAGTGGGTTCAAATCTGGACCTAATCATTGCATAGTGACCTTAGGCATGTTGCTCACCAGTGACTTGCTCTGTGTTTATGATCCTTCACTTTCTAAATGAATTAATGTGCATCAATAACCACATAATAATAATAAAACGTTGACTGGTTCAAATTGCAGCAAAAGAGTTTCAATGTTTGGACGTGACTGTCATAACTCTTCACTTACTGCTGCCGAAGTCACGGACGATTTCGAAAATAGTCGATCTGCCTCTTTAAATTTTCTGTTTCGTTTGTCACCTTTGCTGTTCGTGTTTCTGCAGAAAAACTCAATTCTTTCACTTCTTAAACTTTTAACATTTCGCAAAAGAACCTCATGAAGGCAAACTTAAAAATCAGGTTTTTGTGGCAGAAAATTAGAAAATTAATTACTATGAAATATAAACCATTAATGACATTTCAGAAGCTGCAACAAACTCTATAAAAGCTCCGTGATTCAAGATTTCGACGACCGTGACCATTTTGCTTTTAATACCTTGAATATGATTAAAAGCTACTGATGACTGGCTCAGGATGAACAGTAAAGTTTGGGCTGAATATATATATATATATATATATATATATATATATATATATATATATATATATATATATATATATATATATATATATATATATATATATATATATATATATATATATATATACACACACATAATATATACACATAAATATACACATACATATACATATATATATACATATGTATATACAATTATACATATATATATATGTATATATATATATATATATATATATATATATATATCTCAGAAGTTAGTTCGATACCACAGTGGCAACAGTGAGTTCCCATTAGCAATGGTCAATAAACCATTATTAGTCAAGCATACAGATTTCTGCTACATAATAATCTTTAATTAGAAGTAATAATACAGAACCATCTAAATATAAGATCCATTCAGAGTAGTCATAGCTATAGCTGCAATAGCTAAACTGCAGGGGATTTAGGATTAGGAAAACTCTGACGATGATGATAATAATGATAGCAATAGCAGGATCATCTCCACACAAACCTAACCAAAGACCTTGAAAACAAAGTGAAATGTGTTGCCATAAAAACAATGAAAATAAGAGCTTCAAGTTTGTTACTTGATGTTGACAAGGTAGCGATCCCAGCCACGAATGATGTTCCCATATTGTTGTGTGTCCTCCAAATAGCTTCCTTCGAATGCGTATATCTGTCGCTCGAGGTTGGCCAACGTCTCCTGTGTAGCAAAAACAGACGACCTGATGTGCAGCATTAAAATAACAGATATTCACTTTAAAAGTCAGACAATAAGCTGGAGCACTTCTGAGAGATTCCTCAGAAGAGGTGCCATACAAAGTGGCACGCATACAAAGCGCCATACAAATAAACAAAACAGCAACTTTTTAAAGCTTTGGCTGACTGCCTTTCTCTCCAGGGGGCCTTGTTCAAATAACATCTTACAGTTCATGTTACAGATACATAACATGTTACAATCGGTCAATGTCATTTACTGATGACTTTGATAATTATAAAGAACTGGCATTAAGTATATTGAACATTTATGAAAATATTAATTTTAAACAAATAAGAATGCAGACTGCAATTTCTGCTCTTCTTTTGACGAGTTCTGTCAGCTCCTGCCTTGTGTCTGTCATCTGAGTTGGTCGACCGGAGGCCATTTTCATTTTGTTCACTTCCACCGTAAAAAATTTCCCTCAAAATACCCGACAACCAAACAACTGCAAAGCACAAGTGAATAGCATCAAGGGAAATGACTCCAACTACAATATCTTAATTTCTAAACTAAGGGCCTGCAAAGCCTCAATATTTACCCCAGCCCAACTTTAATCCTTGCCTATAGCTATTTCAAGAAAGCTTATGTGCATAAGAATAAGTAGCTACTACTGTACTACTCTTAAAAGCGCTATATAAATTTACGAGATTTTACTTCTCTTTTATTATTGCTGTTTCATGAAACAGTGCCGACACCGGTCGGATTTGCGCATTTGACGCAAAGCGAAGAATTGCAATTCAAATATATTTTCAAAAATCAGATAATACATAATATGGAAGGTAATCTCTTCCCTAAATATTATTTTGTAGCGTAAAGTTTAAAATTAAGCACTAAAATCACAAGTAAATTTATACATCATAAATATATCACAGAAATAACCTTTAAAATTCATAAATCAAAAAGTCATAAAAGGAGGCAATGATAAGCACGCCTACAAATTTGGCGCTACAAAAATTTCGATAACATTTTAACGTCATCAGATTTTCCTTTGTGACCGCAGAGATAATTAAAATAAAATGCAGAATAAACCAAATAACGTAAAATTTCGAATAAATAGCATAACATAAACTGTTCACTTTTCACTAGATTCCGATCCTTTTAAGAAAATAAATTGAAATTATTATAAGAAATAATCAATAATCAAAGAATCAAAAGGGCGATTACAGATTCCACTGAATCCTCCCAACAAATGACGTCACGTCTTTGCCATCTATTGACGTGAGTCTTGGGTGTGACCATAGATGGCATAGACTATGACATCTATTAATAGACGTCAATGGTGCCATCACTGACCATCAGTATCAAGTTATCAACCGGGGAGTCTGCAATACTACAGATTCTCTGGTATCAACCAATCAATAAACTTCTAAGTTCTATGGCGCCACTATCATAATGCCCCAGGCATCAACCAATGGCGCACAAAATCCAAATTTAATTAGGGGTCGTCCATAAATTACGTAGCGCGTTTTTGGCACTTTTTTGGACCCCTCCCCCTACGTAACGCGACGTAACAAAACGTCAGACCCCTAAAATATTACGTAATAACGGGCCAACCCCCCTCCATTTTCGTCCTCCAAAAAGTCTTGACAAGCAAAAAAAGGTCATATCCTTGTATTTTTTTCTCTCGATAAATCCTGACAAGCAAAGAGGTCATCTGTGTTTTTTCCTCTCAAAAATCACTGACAAGCCAAAAACGGTCACTTAAAATTTTTTTGCGTTACGTCACATTTCCGAAACCCCCTCCCGGTCGTCACACTTCGTAACAACTGGCCGGACCCAAAGTTGTATATATGCAGCTTTGCCTCCCCCTAACCGCGTTACGTAATTAATGGACGGCCTCTTAGAGCCAGGTCAAGCCAGAAAGATCAGTAAGAACAGCGGGGAACAATCTAGCTATAAGGGAGATAGGCCTAAGCCAAGTCGGACAGGCATGTTTTAAGATCGGATCTACCCAATAAATCTATTCCTGGTAAAAATTGATTTGATCAACTGAGAATTAAGGCTGGTGCTAAATAAATTCACATCATCATCATCATCATCATCATCATCATCATCATCATCATCATCATCATCATCATCATCATCATCATCATCATCAACAACAACAACAACAACATCAACAATGTATTATCAATTACCAACTTATTATCAATAATAAGAATAAATATTTGAAAGATCAGTCATATTAATTGCTAGAAGAGAAATGAATGAGCTATAAAAATCAGCGTTCAGCGGACTAATGGTTGATTCGAATTTAAGTGGAAATTTTGTTTCATTTGTGTAAAATCGACCAAATAGAAATAATTTCGAATTATTTTCGTCATGAAGAAGATTCGAGTTCAATTTGCTTCGTCGATAATTTTGGTGTTAATATATTTTTGTGATAAGTCGTCACATCCAAAGGCTGATAACAACACGCTTGTGAGTTTGAGTTAATTCCTTTCAACTTAAGTGAATTACGAGTTTGAATTTACTCATTATTTCTGTGATTTGAGTTATAAATGTCCTATTTTAAACTCACAAATTAGGCTAAATCATCTGAAAAATGATAAGCCATCTCACTGAAATAATAAAGACAGGACTTCATTTATATCTGTGCAACAGCAGGTATATAGGCCTAGTCAGTGAATAATCAGAGCCAGGCTAAATGGGTAGGCAATATGACTAGTCATTGGATCGACAATAATCTTGTGCGACATTCAGTGGCACTGTCGGGTAGACATTTAATAGGTAGCCACACATTCGACAAAATTTCTGGCGCTATGACTGCAGCCTATCAGTTGAGTTCACACAGAGGCGGATCTAGGGGTTACAGAGGGGTACAGATGTCTCCGGGCGCCGAGATGGGGGGCGCCAAAATTGTTTTAAAGTATGATGTTCCGCTACGAGTGCTGATCTTTTTTGCTTGTCAGGGTATTCGTGAAGTTGAATGAAGAATGAAGGGGCGCCAAAATGGGCAGAACGGCGCCCTTTTTTTTACTTCTGATGATTTTCGTCAAGTTGAGGGGCGCCATCAGTATGCTTTGTCCCCGGGCGATGGACACCCTAGCTCCGCCCCTGAGTTCACACAAATGTTTTGATTGAAGTTTCAAAACTGACACACGCTATAACTGATGGTGACAACAATTTTCGGAAGGAATTTGAGGTTTTTCAGGAACATGAAGAAGCAGTGGCGTAACGGGGTTGTTTGGGGTTGTTCAAACAACCCCACTTTTAAAAAATATGACAAAACAATTTATGTAAATCCGTTGACTTTTGGTGGAAGGAGAGGTAGTGGGGGAGGGGTCGGCCACGGCTTCAGTGTTCAGTTGCATAGTGCCTCCAGTTAACAACCCCAGGATTCAGAAGTCATGTCATGTCATTGCACCGTCGTCGCTTGGCGACGGTTGGCTACAAGAATGGGTCAGTGTTCTCCATCGCGATCTGTCTTGTGCTGTGCGTAGTAGACAGTCTCCATAAAGGCCAGTCCACATCGTAATGTTGTCAATCCAGCATATACTTGGTCGCCCTCGTCTTCTGTTTCCTTCAACAAGTCCTGTGATCACGCTGCTCTCGATGGTGTCTTGTGGTTGTCCTATCACATGCCCAAAGTAACTCAGTTGCCTTGTTTTTACGTGATTCAGTGGTTCTTTTTCTGTTTTGGCCATGTTGTAAACTTCCTCATTAGTTACTAGTTTTGTCCATGGTATGCGTAGCAGTTTTCTTATGCGCTTGTTCTCAAAGGCCTGTATGCGTTTTTCTTCTTCTTTTCTCAATGTCCAGGATTCGCATCCATATGTTGCCACTGGCCATACCAAGGTTTTCATCAATCGCAGTTTTGTGGTAGTGCTTATTGATTTGTTTTTCCATAGTTTGGTTAACTTGATCATTGCTGTTGTTCCCATAGCTAGTCTCTTTTTCAATTCCATTTTGCATTCTGCATTGTTTGTTATTTGACATCCCAGGTTTATGAAGCATTCTACCTGTTCTAATGTTATGCCTTCCACATTGATTTCTGTGATGTTATTGGTATTAGTCATTATTTTTGTTTTTGCAATATTTATTGCAATGTTGTATATTATCTGCGGCTGCTTGTACACAGTCCACCAATTCTTGCAGTTCTTCTGGAGATGTAGCAAGTAGTACGATGTAATCGGTGTACCGTAGGTTTCTTATCTTTTTCCTGCCAATTTTGAAGCCTCGATGAAATCTTTCCAGTGCTTTTCTCATTACTTGTTCAGCTAGGACATTAAATGATTCAGAAGAGGGTAGCCTAATCCTCCAGTTTAGGTACGTAGACTATTTTATTATTTATACAGAATTTACTTACTTGTATACGTTGTATACGTCACATGGCGGTTTGACCATATCAGCAATGGCATTTACATGCACGATGTTGTAGTCCATCTCCATCAACATCACTTCGTCGATCCTGACGATAGTGATATTCACACTGAGAATGTCAAAAATATGTGGATGCGTGTGAAATGCAAACTTCGCCGCCAGTTTGGAACGTCGCGTGCACTGTTCCCTTTTTACCTTCATGCACTTTTTACCTTCATGAATTTGTCTTCTGCAACAGGTTTCACAATCAGGACATGTTTGTGACCTTCTTGAAGATAATCTCAGAGAACTATCCAGTTTGAAATCATGAATATCACTGTTTTAATGGATAATTTGCTGTTATGTTAACTTTATGAGATAATAAAGATACTTTTGTTGTTATGCAGAGGTTTTAATGTTATAAATATAATTTAAAATAATTAAAATAAATTTACGCACCAAAACTGGAGGATTACCCAGAAGAGAATGTTAAGAGTGCTTCTGAAACAACAGAGACGTTGTTCACTTGCCTTCAATATTATTGATGGCAAGTGAACTTCATCTGATGCTGATAAGGCAAAGTCAACTCCATCATACAGCAGACAGTATAATTCAGTGATGGGTAAATGTCAAGCTATTCTGAAGTGTGTGCATAGGAGCGCAAAAGCTGCTGATGTAGTTAAGCACATCTCCAGTGATGTGGGAAATGACATGTTATTTCCATGCCCAACGAGATGGAATTCTATGTTTGATGTTTGATGCTGTTTGCCAAATGTTGGGGGTTGAAGGAAAATTAAATGACATTTGTTCAGCATTGTAACTCCCTAAACTCAAGCCGAATGATATTGGATTTTTTGACCGAATATATCCATTTGTTGCAACCACTAGCATCAACTTTTGATACACTTCAACATTAGAATTACCGTTAATGCTTTTATGATATGCTTATGGAGCTGTCCATTAATTATGTCAACAATTTTTGACCCATCCCCCTTGTCAACAACTTTCAGTGACCCCTATAATTATGTCAAAAACTTTTGATCCGCATATAAAACAGTGACGGGCCCATAAAAAGTTTAGAAGGTTATTATTTTTGGGGTAATGACCATTTTCCATTTTTCTGCTCACCAAGTGTAAAAATGTGGTGTGGTGATGACCTTTTTTGCTTTTAATTTTTTTTTGCAATAAATAGTATTTCTTGAAATTTTCTATTTTTTATTGTAAAAAATGAAAATGTTTACATCAACTTCTCTTGACCCCCTCCTCCTGTCAACAACTGTCAAACTTTTTCAGACCCTGCCCCATTTTGCTGATGTAATTAATGGACAATCCCTATACCAAAGTTAATGCAGTTACGTCACTGTAAGCTTATTACTCAAATATAAAATAGCAATCTTGTATATTGTGAACCACTTATATTTTCATAAAAAATGAATTGATGAGTTGATGAGTTAACTCACACAATTAAAGAGTTTGATTTAAATCATTCAAACTGTGATTTGAATTTGATTTTAAACTCATTTAATTGAACAGGAGTTGAGAGTTTGAGTTACCAGTAAATCATTTATTGCACGAGTTTTCCCAACACTGGGCCTGTAAGTTCAAGGGTGTAGCCAAATGGGGGTCTGGGGGAGGCATTCAGAAGAAGGATAGGAGTGGTCTATGAATGAATGAATGAACATAGGCATAAACTCCTATTAGGCTTCTAGGCTCATGCTTCCCCTACACTTTGATGGGCTACCAATGCCTAGTTGCCTATCATAAGGAAGGAAAGCTTTAGGGGTTGAGTCCCCACTTTTTTTATCTAAGTTTTCGCCAATGTGAATGAATGCATATGCACTTTTAGGTAGTTGCAGTACATTAGGTTGTGAATAATTGATGACAAAAATTACTAGAGAAGATTTGTTACACTGTCATTGATATAAAATTCAGATGAAGAATTCAATTTCATCTTGAAACACTTTATGGAGTCTGAGTCTTGTGATGTAAGACCTTAGCTTTTATCGGATCTCGTCAAGACCATCCAATAGTTATTTTGTGTGATGGTTAGTCTGCTGTGCCTATTTTGCAGCCTCTTATCTGATCCAGTATCTAGATTATTTTGGTTTGGAATCTGGAGCTCTTCCATTTTTATGTGTAGACTGTTATGTTGAAATAAATATAATTTGATATAAAATCAACCGAAATCTTGTTTATTACACAACATTGCTCTCCGAGCCTTTAACAAGCCACATATACAATCATTTTAAGTTAAAAGTTGGCTCATGCATTTGAGTGTGTGTGCATTTTTGTGAAATTATCTAATTATTCTCTGTTACTTTTTTCCAATAGCAAGTTGAGGTACGTGGATCAGGAACTCTTGTTTCAAAGAGGTTGGTGGTAGTTGGAAAATACTTGTCTGTACACAAATATTTTGAGAGAGATCAACGTTTACCTCCCGATGAACGTGACAGACAGCCTTTGGTACAGTCACAGAACATCTATTGTATAATCTGTATAATCTCTAACTTGAATGTCTGTATTAGCACATTTGCAATGTTATATTTAAAGAGTTAATATGAAGAAATTTTGAAAGGTCTCATAATTTACTCATATGAACCACAGATACCTTGGGTATTAGAAATGGTGCTATAGAAGTGCATACCTAGCTTTGTGTGTCTAATATGCCATGGAAATTGCTAGGGAATGCTCTAGCAGCTCTACTGCCATCGTTACGTGATCAAACTCAATCGCACTCAACGTTTCTTACTCATCTGAAAACATACTTGTCAATCAATCAATCAATCAATAAACTTCTATGGCGCCACTATCATAATGCCCAGGGCATCAGCCGATGGCACACCAATTCCAAATAGAATTAGAACCAGTTCAATCTGGAAGATCAGTCAGAACAGCGGGGGAGCAATCTAAGGGGGGGTAAGCCAAGTCAAACAGGTATGTTTTAAAACCAGATCTGAAAGATGATAAATTGTCAGCCATGCGAAGTGATATTGGTAATGAATTCCAAAGCTTAGGGCCACACACTGAGAAACAACTAGTACCAATGACTGCCAGAATAAGGAACAACAAATGAAAGTCCTGCCAAATACCTAGTGAATCAGCCGAGGTGCATTACCAGTAGACTTAATTGCACCCTTTAATGAACTTATGAATGAATGAATGAATGAATGAATGAATGAACGAATACCTACATTATACATGCACAGAATATACACACAAGCATGCAGATATATATATATATACATATATATATATATCCAGATATATTTCTGTAGGTATCCACTTATATATCAAGGTATATTGCTATGTTTGGCATGTAAATAAATGTATGAATGCATTGAGTGTGTTGAGCAATTCAGATGTTTGCCACTTTTGCTTGTGGCCAGATGTACATGGAGAAGTTTCCGGTGCCACCAGTTACGATACCAAGCCTAGTGAGCAAAGAGTGTGACAAGGATGTGATTGCATGCCTTGATTTGATCTTTAAAATGTCTTTCAAGAGATTGGACCGGAAAGAACTGTTCATATTTCGAGTGAGCAAAACTTAGAAATGCTGTGGTAATCTGGAGTTTCTTGATCTGCTGTAACCTTTGTTTGAAAAGACTTTCATGAGTGTGTCTATCTAAGAGCAATGTTGCATTTTTGCAATCCAGAATGCAAGTAATTGTGGCATCATCACACACATGCACATGAATAGTTATTATGGACATCGAGTAAAACGCCATAATTTTAATCTTTGACTGTGGCATAGCCAGGGTGGTTCCGGAATATGGGGGCACATTGACATTTTTGGGTAAATATGTATCCGATGAGCAGAGAAGATGTCAAGGAATTCTTCACATGTTCAAATATTCTCTTCAACCATACTACTTACCCTTCAAAAATTTGTTAATGGTTTCCTGTAATGCCATGACCAGAAGCAGCCAGAATAGGGGGCTCGGGTCCCCGGGCCCCATGGCTATGCCTGTGACCTTTAAATAATTTTGTAATTGCAGTTTTTAGCATTGGTGATTGTTGCTGTTAACATATATGCTTCCCTGTTTCTAATTACTAATTGCTAATATATTCCTGATAAATCCTCTTGTTCCTTTTCCTTTGGAAGGGAAATACGAAGGAAAAGGAACAAAAGGACAGAATCGAAAAACGTGGCTGAAGGACTTAAAAATACTGGACTGGCATCAAAAATTATGGGCAAATGAAAAGAGTGGCTGAAGACCGAGATAAATGGCGACAAATCGTGACTGCCAACCTTCGACTCGAAAATGTCAAACCATGATGATGATGACGATGATGATGATGATGATGATGATGATGATGATGATGATGACATCACTTGCAATCATGCACTTGTGTTTTGTGCACTCTGCATGTATTGTGAATAAAATGTTTGATTGATGTATTAGGACTTTTAAGTAGCGTAAGAGCTATGCTTGACATGCAGAAATTATTTTAAAACACATGGAGTACCTTTGTATAATAGCAGATTACAATGCTAATAGGGAGCTATTCCAGATTTAGTTCTTCAATGAAAGACACCAAAAGCAGAAAAAAATAGCCACACTACTAACCACCGTGACAATGGCAGTCCTTGTAATTTGTACTAATTTCAGTAGAACTTTGCCACCCATTGAATTTTCATGAAGCTCTTCCCCATGAAATGCCTTCTTTGCAGTTGGTTGAGTGAAGTTGGAAGAAACAGGGCACAGTGAAGTATTTTGAAAATTGGAAGGACCGCTACTGCCTGACTAAACATAAAAAGTTTTGCAATGGGAATAGTCCAGCCCCCGTTTGGTTGGGTACGCGACAAATAGATCCCGCCGATTAAGTCTCAGACAAATAGGTCCGGCCATTTAGGTTCCGGTACATTTAGGTCCCTGGTCAAATGGGTACTGGATGTTTAGGTCCCGAACCATTAAGGAAGAGAGAATGGTTTTAAAGTTCTTTTACCGATCTTGCAAAAAAACCATACATAAACAATAGCAATATAATGATATTCAGATCATCATCCAGCTTCATGGGTGCTGTACCCATCGGTGTCGACAGCTTGATTCACAATTTGTCTTCATCTTTCTCGGTCCTGTGTTGCTCTGGTCAGTGTGTACAGCTCTGTGTTCCCCCATTCTTCGATATCATCCAACCATTCTCTTCTCGGTCTCCCTCTTCAATTTTCTCCATCCATTGTTCCCAGCATGATCTTCTTTACCAGTCTATTGTCTTTCATCCTGCATATGTGCCCAAAGAAGTTCATTTTTCTCCGTATCAATATTTGCATAATGTTTGTTTTGTTCTTAATTCTTTCTCGTATCATTGTGTTCTTTATTTTCTGTTGCCATCTGATGTTCAAAATTCTCTTATAGCATTTCATTTCAAAGGCTAGTAATTGGTCTTTGACTCTTTGTCCTTCTTCTTTATGGTCCAGGTTTCTGATGCATATATGATGCTTATAGTAATACCAGTACATAAATGATACTAAGCATATGTTAAAGTTCTTTACCAATCTCCTTACTATCACATGCCAACATACAGTAACTATGAATTCGAGTTTAAGTATCTGTCACTTCATGTAATGAATTTGGACTCAATTTTAAGCATGACCGGACTTGAAGAAGGCTGTCAAAATTCATCCATAACAACGAAGCCGCATTTATTAATAAGTTCAGAATTACCATAAACAATCATTAACTAGTATAAATATCTCTCACTTCCCATACCGAATTTGGACTCAAGTCTTACGTGATTACTACTACTACTACTACTACTACTACTACTACTACTACTACTACTACTACTACTACTACTACTACTACTACTACTACTACTACTACTACTACTACTACTACTACTACTACTACTATTGTTATGAGTGTATTAATTTTTGTTGCTGGTTGTTGAAATTCTGCAGAAAGCAACTGCATTAAATCTCTGAAGTTTCACTGATATTATTATTATTATTATTAGTAGTAGTAGTAGTAGTAGTAGTAGTAGTAGTAGTAGTAGTAGTAGTAGTAGTAGTAGTTAGTAATATTTTAAAATTGGTTTTATTAGAGTTTGGACTGTTTTGGAATAGATAGACATAATGGACTGAAATGCATTAATTATTATGATGTGATGTGGCGTGTGACTTGTTCGCATGCTTTGCATTTGCGTTGTTGATGATTGATTTTAGACGGCTGCAATCTACTACATGTGTTGGTATACAATGCTGGACAGTATATCACTGCGATACTTTGGAAGCAGCTGCCAAGTGCCATTCCGTTTTCTTAATAGGACGATTGACTACAGGGGTTGGGACAAACATCCGTTCGAATGTGCGCTGCACAACTTCTGCCCAGGTCTCTACTTTGATGTAATCACTGACTAAACCTGCCCTCTGTGTTTATTAGCCATGTATATTTTATCATCTGTTTATTCGGTGTTCGAGAATTCAGCAAGTCCGGTTTTGAAATTCTTTTAAATTCAGCAATAGTGCCCAACTTTGGTTGGGCTACTTTTGCAATGATGATGTTGAACTTAAACAGTCACAATAGTCTGAATGATTTGACTCGTGGATGGAACTGTAACTAAATTACCGGTAACTTAGAAGTAACAGACTGAGGGCAAAGTAGTGCTGCAGCTGATTGCTGGAACCTAAATATGTGAAATTGCATTCGCTTGATTACAAAGTGAATCATTTGACTTTGTCAGAGTTATTCAAGTCATTTTCTAAAGAAATTTTGAAATTCCTACTGAATTTATAATAAATTCAGTTCCAATTTTAAAATTCATAAAATTCACTTATTTCAACATTTTTAAAATTCATAAAATTTAAATTCTTGAACTTTGTGTTTATTAGCTTATGTATATATTTTTATCATCTGTGTTTATTGGCTATGTATTTTTATCATCTATATATATATATATATATTGCCTATGTTTTTTGTCATCTGTGTTTATTAGCTAAGTATTTTTATCATCTATGCTTTTTAGCTACGTATTTTTATCATCTAGGCCTATGTTTATTGGCTATTTTTTTCATGATCTGTGTTTATTGGCTATGTATTTTTATCATCATGTTTATCAGCTATGTTTTTTCATCATCTATATTTATTGGCTATGTGTTTTTATCATCTATGTTTATTAGCTATATATTTTTATCATCTATGTTTATTGGCTATGTTTTTTCATCATCTATGTTTATAGCTATGTATTTTTGTCATCTCTGTTTATTTGTTATGTATTTTTAGCATCTCTGTCTATTTGTTATGTATTTTCATCACCCGTGTTTATTGGCTATGTATTTTTATAATCAGTGATTATTAGCTCAATATTTTTATGCTTTCACCTGACACTTGAAAATCTGGTTTATTTAATATGGATAATATATGGGGTATTTGTTTTTTCTATGAAGGGAAACAGGCACGTCAGAATGAATTTTTAGCAGGGGGTGCAGTTTTTACAGTAAAAGTCCTGCCAACCAAAAAACGGTCATCACCCTTCCAGGTCATCACTTTTCCTTTAATCCTTTATCTTCTTTTCAAAAATCCTGACAGGTAAAAAAGCTGCCTCATCTTCCATGGGGAGCAGCACACCCCCTAACTTATAAAAGTTGCTTTCTTTGCTTGCCTATATATCATGACATCTTTGGAATAGTGTCTGTTCTTTTGTGGTGGAGTGACAAAAAAATGAAAGAACACACTGTTTCTTTTATCTTGAAGACAGAGCATAAATTCTACAATTTCATCAACTTCTTTACTGATTGTAGAGTAATATTGCACCTTTAAGCAAAGGCACCGTATGCAATTATGCATCCTTTAGCTCTCAATCTCAGTCATGAAACATATTGTTATGAGTCCTATTGCCCATATTTGCATCAACATGCAGGTAGTCATTTCCTTTTAAAATATCCTATTTAGTTGCATGTTTTTATATCAGTATTTCAGTGGCAGTACTGAAGGTGCTTCTAACTTTATTTTGAGTGTTGCAGATCCATGTTGTGGTGGGTACCAGAAAGTGATACCAGGTTTAGTTTACCATCACTGGCAAGCAAAGGAATATCCAAAAGGGTTTGCTGCTAAAAGGAAAGACTGTGAGCAATGGAAGGGTTTTCCCTGCAGCATCAGCGCCCATACGTGTAGCCTCCGGCGCAGCGCCAACAGGAACTTCAAGGATCTCATTCTAAACAAACTGAATGCCACTTGCGAGTGTTCAAGGATCGGCAAGAATTATCGATGGGACCCCACGTTTAGAATGTGTACTGGTAAGTTGAATATTGTACGTGCAGGAGCTTAATTTCCGATCCAACCAAAGAGACCGTAATTTCCGATCCAACCTAAGAGCTTGTAATTTCTGATCCAAACTATGGGACTGTATTTTTTTTCTCCAGCGTAGACTGCCATTTTATTCGTGTTTATTGATTGAGCTAACTATGGTAGTTATCATTTGTTGGTCCATATTGATGTTGATGTTTGATTGTAATTAGAAGTCATGCTAATGTGTGTGTGTGTGTGTGTGTGTGTGTGTGTGTGTGTGTGTGTGTGTGTACACCAGGTACAGTATATGGATAGGTATTTTAATGTCCTGCTGTTTCACATGTTTCTGCTACTGCAGGAACATGGGTATAAATGCATTCTAGTGTTTTATTCAGCTGCTTGTATATAGGTGCTATAAAATTTTTAGAAAATGACTAATAGGCATTTTCTGTTTGTGAAAACTTCTAGAAAGAGCTAGAATGTCTGGCAGCTAAATATGCACAGTCAAACTTGCATTTGTTAGAGGTGCAAGGGGTGTTCAAAAAACTTTTGCAACTTGATACCTTAATTAATACATGGATGAAATTCGATTGCAGGGTGAAGAAATACAATCCTTAGTTACTTAATGTTCACTGATGAAATTGTTTCAGCATTTGCCATTATGGTGCAATTGTGACATTGTTGCTCATCTCTGGCTTAAGAAATGCAGAATTTGAAATTGAATATCATGCAGCAATAAAGTTTTTAATGAAAAAAAAGGTGCAATACGATAGTAACCCATCAACGTTTGATGGCTGTGTAAGTGTGTATGGTGACTCTGCCCTTCAATTAATGTACAGTTACGGTATGGTAGCCTCGGGATCTAAGAGCATTTGATAGTGCAAATTTTTGTTGACTTTGAAATTCTTGCCAATGTCAGTGTTCCTTTGTTAAATATTTTTGAATAAGGGCTCATCCATATAGTACATACACAAAAAGGCATATTTTCAACCCCTACCCCGTTGCACACACCATACATACGAAAAATTCTCCAAAATCCAACCCTCCCTCCCTCCCCCTCAGTGTGTACGTACTAGATGGATGGACTCTTATGTGCATAAGTATAAAGCAAGTTTTTCGTAAAACACATAACAGCATCGATTGAATTTCTGCTTATACAGACTTGGACGAGTGTCGTGAGGGGATATACGACTGTGAGACGAACTCAATATGTCGTAATGTAGAGAGTGACTATTACTGTACTTGTCGACTTGGATACGTTTTTGACAGCCAGAGGCAGGAGTGCATCCTCGATCAGCACTTCACGATGTCAGATGTCCTTTTTGAACAGGCACTTCAACTTGATCAGCATCTCATCCGAACGGTGCCACCGCCTAAGAAGGAAATAGACTGTAGGCATTCTCCTTAAATCATCTTTGCTTTACCTCAGGAAACATACATACTGTGCATGTGTAGATATATCTTATCAACACAGAATCTCATGAATTTCTGCAGTTCCAATCCTTGTGCTTTGGGGGTCCATCTTCTCTTTAAATCATCTTTGCTTTACCTCAGGAAACATAACTCAAAATATAATGACGATAATGATAATGATAATGATAATGATAATAATAATGATGATGATGATGATGATGATGATGATGATGATGATGATGATGATGATGATGATAATAATAATAATAATAATAATAATAATAATAGCTTTTTATATTTGTAGTGGCTTATTAGGATTTCTCATGACTTGAAAGCTGCTGTTTTATGTTTTAAACTTTAAAATAGATTTTTTGAAAGCAAATTTTCTGAAAATAATAAGACTTAGATTAAAATTTGCCGGTTAATGTTGAAAGAAAAGCACAGCTGCATCATTTTTTAGCTTTATGTAAGTGGAACGACTGCACTGTTGACGATAAAGCACTTTCATTTCAGGAATTATTTTTTTCTAATATTTTGACTTAAAATTAATCAATTGTTATGTTTCGTTAAAATGTGTGCATGAGAACTGTGGAATCCAAATGAGACTTGAGAATAGAACCTGTATTGTCTGTAGGTCCCTGGCACAGCTAGGGTCCAGAATGGAGAGCCACCTAGGTGCCTACAGACCAACATTTCCAGATCGGACTAGGGGTATTGGATTAGTGGGGAGCTACCATAAAGGGTCTGCTAGAGAAATTAAGATAATATTAGATTAAAACATTGAAATTTTGAGCATGTTTTCAGATTATACAACATCATGTCACCTAACACCTACCCTGCCAACTGATAAATTTTCTCATCTGTTTTTCGCAATTCTCACTAGTGGTCTAGACTCAAATAGGGTGCCAGACTCCTTGTGCATCCCTCATGGCTAAGCCAACAATGCTCATTTAATTTATTTACTGTTTCAATCTTATAATTTGTCTACAACCGATTCAGTTAAAAGTTTTAAGTTCTGTTGTTTTAATAATAAAAGCACGTCTTGATTAAAATAATTAGTTAGTTTCTTGAAAATGACTTTCCATTTGCTCTTTCATTAGAAAATCTTTTTGAGATTTCACCCGAAATTTACAGAATACATGTTCGTGAACTTTATTTAATCTATGAGCAGAGTAGATCATGGAACAGATGTTTATTTCTTTTGTCATATTTTCATGTTTCAGGGGATCAGATACTTTCAGTATTGAGAGTATATTTCACCTGGATTGTCCAAAAGAATGATGCAAGCACTGGAAGATGTGGCATACTTCTCACCCTGTGGTCTATTACACTGACCTGTGAATTTTTGTACCAATGCCTGCTATTTTAGCTGTACATTTCGCTGAGCTTGTATTTTTTAAAATAAGCTGCTGTGTTATGTTGCATGCCTGATTTTCTTTTGAGTATTGAATTGAATTGAATTGATGAATTGAATTGAATACAATGAATACAACATTGAATACTTGTTGATTGTTATGCATATTGTGTGTTTTATTGAGATTTTCATGATTGCTTAAATATTTTGGCTATATTTTTGATAGATGATGCCATATTTTGTGTCATAGATGTTCAATCAGTTTAGCTGAAATAGTGGTCAGAATTAGTTTTTCATACTCTCCTTGTAACAGCGCTGAAATTTGGGTTGAATAAAAAAGTCTAGTTAAAGAGCATGAAAGGTTGTGCCATAGATTTTGGAAGAAAATTTAAAGCATTTGACAGTAAAGTGTAACCTTTTGAGTTTAATTCTAGGAAATTTTACAATTTTCCTATTTATGTTCCAGCTTCAGAAATTGATGTCAAGTGCAAGCAGTGCATATCTAGGGAGGGCAGATGCCCTGGGTGCCTCTTGAAGGGAGCATGGCACCAAAAACCCTCTGCAATCTTGCTCTCTACTCAATGTAGAAAGAGAGGACACTGAGAAAACTGACTTGAACACATTATAGACCAGTTTGCAACAGTGAACGCAAGAAAAGTGCCTTTGTAGTTTTAATCTTGCACCAATAAAATGTCATGATTTGTTAATTAAAGATTTGTTAACATGCTAATATAATTTTCTAACCCCCTCCATGCCATGGGTGCCAGATACCCTAGGACCATGGTATGCACCTGACTGCAAATCTACAGGCATGAATTAAGTTCTTTCTAAATTCGATAGCATGAATTTAGAACAACACTAAATAATTGTATGTTGTTGAATGGTATGAAATGGATTTGGGAACATCTTTTTTAATACTTAGCAGTAGTTTCACATATTGTTGGTTCACCACAATTTATTTCCTGTTTATATTTGAGCAGATAAATTGGTGAATATGAAATCATTTATTAATTTAAATTTGACATTTGGCAAAGCAATCCAGTGCAGTGGGATTTTATGTAAAGCAATTATTAAGTACATGTATTTAGGTTGATCAAATACAACTGTTATAGCAGTTCCAAAGGATATTTATAATTTCAAGTAAAGATGTTTGCTAGAAATTTTAGTTTTATATTTTTATTTATAATTTATTATTACAACATAAATTTGACTGTATGTCAGTTCAAACTAGTACCGTACATTGTTTAGAGGTTTTAAGCATATTTTGTCATTGATAAAATTTTCTGATTTGTACTTTGTTAGTATGCAATTTTATGCCGCTCAGAAATAATTCATCTGTGTACACATACAGATGGGTCTTCACATAGCCAATGTTTGTGTTCAGTTCCCATTGAGTTTATAAACTTCACAATTTAAAAACTAAGAAATTAGATAAAAGTCTAACATTGTAATATTTATGACAATTTGACAATTGATGCAAAACTAGGATCAATCTTTCCAATTCCATTCATAAGCATATATATATATACATATATATAATGGGGTATATATATACATAATAACATTATATATATACATATATATATATATATATATATATCTATCTATTATGGGGAAGGGAGAACTCTGGGAAATTGCAGTTTTCCTCCTCCCAATGGTCTGGCCCTCATATACCACCTGGTTTATACTGTAAGTAACAATCTTCTAGTCTGGTAGCCTAAATTTGCTGCTAGCCTGCTATGGTTGCTGCAATTTGGGTGACTGCAATCGCCCAAGAGTGGCAAACCAAGCCCTATCTGCCCAAGAAATCTCCACCCCAAATTTTGACTGCCACCGCCCTTAAAGGGGACAGAGCCAACAGACCCACTCAACACATCAATAACAATGGTTATTGTTCTTTAATGTTTTGGTGGAATATGTGAAGAGTAATGCTTGCATTGCATTTGTTAGGATATTAAGTTATTGAATATGTAGTACTGTATCACTCATCATCAGTGTTTCTGTCTCTCGACAGGTCCAGGTATCCAGTTATTCCACTCCGATCGATTGCTTGCTTCTTCTTTGAGTTCCTGATATCCTTTATTCATCATCCACTCCAACATCATCTTTCTCGGTCTACCTCTCACTCTCTTTCCCTCTATTTTTCCTTCGATTATTGTTCTTAGTAAAGAGTCATGCCGGAGGACATGTCCCATCCAATTTCTCTGCCTTTTCCGGATTGTATCTATCAGGCTTCTTTCTTCTTCTATCTCCTTCATGACTTCCTCGTTTGTCTTATGCTCTGTGTATTTTACTTTTAGCATTTTCCTCCAAATCCACATTTCAAAAGCCTCTAATCGTTTTATATCTTCCTTTCTCATTGTCCACGTCTCCGCCCCATACAACGCCACACTCCATATCAATGTTTTTACCAATCTCTTTTTTAGGTTTAGTTTTAGTTTACTTTGCATCAGCTCCTTTCTCTTGTAAAAAGCTTCTTTTGCTATTGCTATGTATCACTTATCTCTTTATTGCATCTGGCATCGTTTGTTATCAGACTTCCTAGATAGCTAAATTCCTTCACTTGCTCTATGATCTGTCCGTAAACCTTTATTTCCACTCTCATTCCTTCTTTTTTACTTATTACCATAACTTTAGTCTTTTTTGTATTGATTCTCATTCCATAATTTTCTGACACTTGTATCAGTTTATCCATTACTTCCTGAAGCCCTTTTTGATTGCTTGCTAGCATGGCCTGATCGTCTGCATATTTAGTAGTACTCCTCCAACTTTAACTCCTTTATCTGTATTTTCCATCGCCTCTTGTACTAATTCTTCGATGTATATTTAAACAGCAGCGGTGACAGTGGACATCCCTGCCTTACTCCTCTGCCAATCATACACGATTCACTCAGTTCTCCCTCTATTCTCACCTTCACTGACTGTCCAAGGTATAGGTTTGCTATCAGTCTTCTGTCTCTCCAATCCACTCCCACCCTTTTCAGTGCTCTCATCAAAATCCTCCAGTCTACTCTGTCAAATGCTTTTTTAAGAATCCACGAAGCATATATAGATATTTTTTCCATTTTGAAGTCTTCTCTCACTTAGCATTCTTAAGCATCCGATTGCATCCGTGTTCCTTTCCCCTTCCGAAACCCAAACTGATCCTCTCCAAGGAATCCTATTACATCTGTTTTCGCTTGTACTCTTTTTGTAATGACCTTGAGTATTATCTTCGCCGCATGGCATAATAGACTGATAGTTCTATGGTCCTCGCATTCCATTGCATTTACTTTCTTTTAATCGGAATCATTATTGATTGTAGAAAATCGTTCGCCATTCTCCTGTCATATAGATTTGTTGGCAGATTTCACCAGTTCGTTTGTTGCATTCTCTCCTAGTATCTTTATTGCTTCTGCTGGTATGTGGTCCACTCCTTCTGCTTTGTTGTTTTTCACCTCTTCTAATGCATTCAGAATTTCTTCTTTCATCAGTCCTGGTCCTAGTTCTTCGCTTTCAACTGTTTGCTGTTCCTCTATATCGAGTTCCGTTGGTTTGCCGTCTTTCAGGTATAATTCTTCTATATATTCTCTCCATCTCTCTTCCACTTCTCGTTGAGTTGTGAGTGTATTTCCTTGTTTGTCTTTAATACCCGCCCTGCTCCCTTGCATACCTTCTTTTTGTTAAATCTTTTACTTCCTTATATACTTGATCATGTTTCCCTTGTCCTTGTAACTTTTCTATTTCTTGACATTTATTCTCCCACCATTTCTCTTTACGCCTTTTCTGTCGATCTTCACATTTAGTCTCCTATATTCTTTTTGCATATTCTGTGTTCTGCTTCTTCCATTTTCTTCTCTGCTCCATGTCTTCTATCATTTCATTTGTCACCCATGGCTTTTTAGCTTTCCTTCTTTTCTTCCTTCCTACTTCTTGCTCCAGTTCTCTTACTACCACAGCTTTTAGTTTTTCCCATCTTTCTTCTGTTGTCCCTCCTGTGTTTGTTGTCGTCACTTGTTTTTCGATCTTCCCCATAATTTCTGTTGCCTTTTCTTTGATTTTATCCCTATCCCATTGTAGATTTAATTGTTTTCTCTTGTTTATGTATTTCAGTTGTATTCTCACCTTCATTACTACTGTTGTGATCTGTGTCTGCATCTGCTCCCGGTAAGCTCTCTCGCATTTTTTACACAGTTTCTATATCGTCCATTTACCATAATGTAGTCTATTTGGTATCTTGCTATGTCTCCGGCATCTTCCATGTATATATTCTTCTCTTTTCGTTTGTAAACCAAGTGTTTGTTATCATCATGTTTCTTAACTTGCAGAATTCAATTAGTTTTTCTCCTCTTTCATTTCTAACCCCATCCCATACTCTCCCACCACACTTCCTTCTCTTCCCTTTTCCCACTACTGCATTCCAATCCCCATCAGAACACAAAAATTTGTAGCTCTTATCCTCTCGATTTTTCCTCTAGATATTCATAAATTTCATCCACTTCTTCTTCAGTATGTGTTGTTGTTGGCATATATACCTGTATAATTGTCAGATTTACAATTGTCACCATTATCACTCTGTCCTCATATCTCTCTATGTTTGTTATGTTTCTGCTCAATTCCTTCTTTAGGAGTAATGCCACCCTCTCTGCCTCTCTTTTCCTCCCGCATAAATAACCCTGATCTCCTCCGTCTCCTCATCTGTTATATTACTGGTGAACTCGCCTCCTTCTTTCCATCTCACCTCTGCCAAGCCCAATATGTCCAATCGCGCCTTTCTCATTTCCTGTATGATATTTGCTAGCTTCCCAGGTCGTAACATACTTCTAATATTCCACGTTCCAATTTTGAGCTTTTTCTGTGTTCCACAGGGATTTCGCTTGTTGACGACCTTGGGAGCCCTGTTACTCCCACTGCCGGACGCGACTCCACCAACTAAGTCAGTGGCTCCGTTAACGCGTTCGCTGATTTCTCTTTTACTGGATACATTTGCACTAGGGATGTTAGTCAGGTGGGTTCCCAGTTCCTTCCCTGCGGTGTTTTTCTGGAGACACCATCTCTTTGTCTAAGCGCTCGCCGCAGAGTTTAGCCTGCTCTTGGGCAGTTTTCCGGGGTACCACGAGGAGGTACTGCGCGATCTTCTACTGTCAGAGCTGCCTCTCCTTTCGCCCCCGTAAGGGCTAGTTGGTGATCGATTTGTCCTCGGTCTCTAGGACCTCTTCATCGATACTTGGACGCATCGCACGATTATCCCCCCACTGTATCACTGTGTACTGGTAATACCAGTAGTAACTAGAAATTTCATATTATAAAGGTAACAAATGAGCAAATCATAACAAAGTGCATTGAGTTTGATTAAAGATTATTATTATAATTATTATGCATTTAAACTGAAATTTATTAAAAAAGATTAAATGAAGCATTTATGAAAACTTCGGTAAATATGTCAACAATTACACACACACATTTGTTTAATAGCATTTATGCATCTAAAATAAAGACATCATAAAATTGATTTTCACCAAAAGCTTTTGTGTCAGGTGGCTAACAGGCATTAGTTACATGTAAATGAATGCTAGGTCTCTTTACCTAATGCATTATTTATTAGGCTTACAAGGGAGTAATTAAAGAGACTTTTCCTTAATGTGCACCACTTAAGCAAATTTTTTTAAAAGTTCATGTTGCAAAGGCCATCTCTAAAGTTAATGTAATCCATGTCAGATTAAAACCTGTGAAAAATGTTAACGGTATCTTTCATAGGCTTATTTCAAGATTCGACAAAGAAGAATATTTCAACTTGACAAAAAATAGATTTTATTTGTGGAATTTTAATGCGGTGAACTGTACTGCACCTGTAAATTTATATCTAATCTGTAAGAGCAGAAACATCTTAAGTGAAAGCCAGTTCTGAATGGCACCTTCTCAATAAAAGCCTACAGAAAATGAATTTTAAGCAGACCGAAATACTTGGCAAATTCACATTTCTTCAGAGCCTTGAACAATTTTTCGCATTCTTTCTGCATCAGCCCGGAGGTTTTCATCGGTGGGTTTCAATTTCAAAGCAGCCTCATAGTCTTTCAAAGCATCGACATAAAATTCTAGGTGGCAGTATGCAGTGCCACGCCGTACGTGCGCCTTCAAGCGACTTTCCAGATTCTGTGCAACCGCTGGCGTGAGCAATTCGAGCGTCTTTGAGCAGTCGTCGATGCATCGAGTGCAGTACTCGAGACGAGTACTTTCGCTCAGTTCGTGTTCGTCAAGTTGAGCCAGATAGCAAAGAGCGCGGTTTGAAAAGAGAGAGGCCATGTGACAGTCAAGTTGGATGGCATGGCTGATGGCGCTAATCGCCGACTTGTAGTCGCCCAGTTTGATGTATGAGATGCCTTTGTCTCGCAGCCACTGCGGGTTGCGTTCTTCCTCTCGCAGATCCTTGTTCTGCTCGTCTCGAATTCTCTGACTTTCGGCAACCTTTTTTAGCCACTCTTGTTCCTGAAGATCTGTAGACTCTCGCGTCGGCGTTGGAAAGCTTCGCGGTGTGAACGAAACATCAATTCTGCCAGATTCTCGAACACAGTTCTTCCCTGAACGGTCAGAAAATATGTTGGATTCTTTCTGATTGTTTGCCGCAAACCATTCTCGTATAGTTTTCTTTTGACACTGTTGTTGTGCCTCGGCTCGCTTAGAAAGATTCTCCTTAGCCTCTTCAGCTAACCGGATCTGGTGTTCCTTCCACTTTTCCAGTTCCTCTGTGGCTTTCTTTCTTTCGCTCTCTTTGACGTCTTCGATCCTCTGCCTCTCCTTCTGTTCCAGCTTCATCTGTTCACCGACCGCGAACCTTCCGAGCTCGTGCTTCGCGGTATCTCGCTGCTTCTTGTCCTCCTGGGCACGCTCTCCGTAGCGCCGGACCGCGGCGTCCCTCAGCGCCTTCTGTGCCTCTTTGGTCTCGGCGTCGGGGCTGCCGAGCTGCGGCCACAGTCCGGGCTCGGTCTTGGTCAGCTTGAAGACCGCCTGTCCGTTGCCGATCTCGACCGCACTCAGTCGGTCATCGACTGATCCGAACAAGAAACACTCGAAAAAGAAGGGCACGAAATTAAGCTTAACGTAGTTCTCCGTCGATAGAATGTCGACTTTCGTGCGTATAACGCCCTTCAACGGCACCGTGATGTAGACCATCGACTCCGTTTGAGTCCAAGTAAAGTCTTTCACAATAATCGGCATTTTAAAGAAGCATAAAGATTTTAAAAATCCGTTAAAATTACGAAAATTCTGTTCAGAAATCCAAGGACGCCTTCGACCAAGAAACGGTCGCTATCCGTGGCTATTGTAACACGCTAAAGGCAAGACAGACAGAAACAAAACCCCTAAATTTCTGCTGCTGCTGACATTTTACAATAAAGATCAGTCAGCCAGCCAGCCAGCCAGACAGTCGATCAATCAATCAAAAAACTTCTATTGCGTCACTATAATAATGCCCAGGGCAGACTAAAAGGCATATTTAAGCGATACCCACAAGATCCAGGCATCTAAACGGTGACACTCATACTCACATAAACCGAGAAAATCCAAAGAATTTAAAGAAAATCTAAACTGAGATATGAGCAAGAGAAAGAAAAACAAGAAAAAGAAGAAAATAGAAAGAAATAAAATGAAGAAAAAGAGCAATCAAAGCCCTAAGACAGCAAAGGCCTAACAGACAGCCATAGTCTACTGACGGACGCGTCTATAAACAAATATGCAACACACACTCAGTTACCTTCTTTGAACCCGTATTGTTCTTCTGACACTATCTCTCTCATTTTAACTTTTGCCCTATTCAAAAGTACTTTTAATTGTTAAATAGCGCTACATGCGTTTAAATGCCAAAGGAGCTTAGTCTGCTTCCCGTCTGTTCATTGTCTAAGTTCGCTGCGGGGTAAGACGCCAGACTACGGACGTCTATTGTTGATTGATTTTTGAGAAAATTTTCGATCGAAACTCGGCGAACGACAGCTGGACATTCACGGAAATAATGTGTCCGACGTAGATGTCCGCGTTGTCCTTTCCGTTGCACGGGTTGTCAGCGCGCGCTCTGATCGTCCATAGACAACGACCACGACCTTGAGAGTTGAGGTGAGTAGACAGTGCGCGGTAACGGGGCCTTTCACTCCTCTTCTCCCTCCCATCTCCCCCACCCTGCGCTCCCATTCCCATTCCTCCCCCCCCTTTCCTCCCGCCTGCTCCTCCTCTCTCCTTTCTTCACCTCCCCTCGCCCCCTCCGCCCCCAGTATGAACGATATCACTACTGGACGAATCGCCCTCGGGACGTTTCGCCCCAACCTGAACGATTCGCCATCCACGCGAGTAAACGTTAATATTTTGGCGTTCTTAAGAAAAGCACAAGTGATAGCTAGAAAAGTAATAAATGAACTTTCATAATAAATGGCCTGGTTAAAATTTTATCTCTCTGAAGGCCGCACGATTGATTGCATCACTTGGTTCTACCCACTTTCTTAAAGTGCCAGTCCAATGTGGAGTCCCCCAGGGTTGGGTCCTTGGGTCGATTCTGTATATACTATATAAGCAGTTCTCAACTTTTATAGTGTCGTGACCCTTTTAATTAAATTCCTCTTGATGTGGCGACCCCAACTGTAAAATTATTTTCTTTCATAATGAAAATTGTTAAAAATAATAATGCTATGACAATTAAACTGTTTGAAATCATTCTGATTCAATTGTCTGCAATGTTTATTCTCAAGTGACAATTATAATAAAAAAATTAGTAACTCCCAATGAAGAAATTTTGCACAGTAGCAAGTTTTACGCATCAGGAAAGAGACAACTCCATATTTCCGATGGTCTAAGACGACCCCTGGCAAATCATCATTCGACCCTCGTCGGGGTCGTGACCCACAGGTTGAGAACCACTGTACTACATACTGTTGATGTTGCACGCCTGTTTGCTTTGTATAATTTTAAAATGCATAGGCATGCTGATGATATTCAGGCCCATTCACATTCCAGCCCCACTAATGCACTACAGATCACTCAGTGAATTTGTTGAAGCCTCTGACTTACATCATTCATGGATGCACTCAAATCGTCTTTTACTTAATCCAGCTAAAACTCAGCTCATCTGGTTTGGTACTCGAGGTCAGATCTCAAAAATTGATCATCTGTCTATGCAGTCTGCCTTCCCTGACCTCTCTTTCTCCTCTTCTGTCCGCGATCTTGGTATAATTCTTGACTCTGAGTTAACCTTTATGGAACATATTAACTCACTTTGTTGCAGTTGCTTCTATCATCTCCGCCAGCTTAGAGTGATTTGACGTACACTAGACATGCCATCCGCTTCTACTTTGATTCATGTATTTATTTGCTCAAGGCTTGACTGCCATGGTTCACTTTTTACTGGCTTTCCATTGGGTGCAACTTGATAAACTCCAGATGGTTCTTTGTTCAGCAGCTGGGGTTCTGACCATGGAAACCTAAATGTTTGCATTATCTAGGCTTCCATGGTTCTGACTGATCTGATCTTTTTGGCTTGGCCTAGATCTTATTCAATTTGGATTTGGTGTGTGCCATTGGCTGATGCCCTGGGTATTAAGATAGTGGCGCCATAGAAGCTGATTGATTGATTGATTGACTGACTGACTGATTGATTGATTGCTGGTGTTAGAAGACATGATCACTTTAGTGAATAGACATGTGTGTTCTGGTTTAGGTCAATAATGTTGCACACAAAAGATCGAGATCTAAAATGTCTTACATATAATGTTGCCCATTAGAACACCGATAAGCTAATAAGATCACTCCGTTTAAGATCGCGTTTAATTAACATCGTTTAAGTCAAGTTATTCATGTGAAATGTACAAACTGTACAAGCTGTATCAGTAACAGTACAGTGACAGGCGGTGGAATATTCTTTAAGTTCTCTGCCCGGAAGCAGGTCCTGGTTCCCATTGGCGCCATCTATCTCTGTCAGCAGCTTGAATCCTTTGTATCCGTCTTTTGTCATCATCCAGTGCAAGTGATGTACAAATTTTACTCCCCCATGTGCCCTTTCCAGTATTGTTTTGAACAAGCTCCTCTTAAAATGTGGCCCATCCAGTTCCTTTGCCTTTGTTTTAATTCTTGTCTTTTCTCTTCCAGTATCTAGGACTTCTTTATTGGATATATGTTGTGTCCAACAGTGACATCTCGGCGCCTCCAGTCTTCTGATGTCGAATATGTCTCTGAGCCATATAACACCACACTCCATATCAGTGTTTTAATCATTCTCTATATTGTACATTTTAAAAGCTATAAGGAAGATATTTAGTTTTATATAATCATTAACCGGTGACATGGAAATTATTAAAACACAGAAGGGACGAGATTTACTTGTGTACAAAGGATATTGTTTTTTACGGGGGAAAATGGATTACAACTGCCAACTGGAAAGCGTGTATATAAAGACTGCAGAAAGGATTAAAACACTTGTATCTGAATATGGGATTCGACCGATACACGATTATCTTCGAGGGATAGCTCACAACTTTAGTGTGCAAATATAAAGGGGAACAATGTTTTTTACGTTGCACATTTTGGAAATTATTTATTTTTTAGCAATCAAATAGAAGGCGATTTTATTTATGCAACGCTCTTTTAATTGGCGACATATTGTGTGCGACTTCTTTATTGCACGACTTTATTGAAGGATACCGTCTGTTTTACACTGGCTGCCTTATCCTGCTGAGTTCCATGTGTTGAGAGTGGATACTGGATTCATTCTGACAAAAGCAAGCATTAACTTGGCTCAATTCAGTTGCAGCACAAGCATTCAAGAGATAGATGGGACTCAATGATGGCAGCTTGTAATAATAATATGGGATTTGTAAAAAATGTATCTGTATTTGTATTTTCCATTGCAATAAATAGTATTCCATGAAATTTCCTATTTTTTGATTATTTGTAAAAAATGAAATTGTTGACATCAACTTCTCTTGACACCTCTCCCCCTTGTCAACAACTGTCAAACTTTTTTGAGCCCCCACCCATTTTTTTGATGTAATTAATGGACAGCCCCTTAGGTTTGATATTTTTCAAGATAATTTTTTGGTTGTTGAGAAATTTGATTGAGATCTTAACTCCCAATCTGCCTTTCATTTGTGAGCTTGTTGATAGCATGCCTATGGGATTGTCTTCACTACGTGAGCATCAGATGGGCAGACAAAATGGCATGCTCTGTTTTAGCGGCATTCCTGAACTGTGTTATGACTATGCATATTATATATCGGGAATATGCATATTGTGTTACGATTGGATTCCTGCTCTGTTATGATAGCACATTTTATTAATTCATTTGCTATTATTCTTTGAATGTTTAGCATTATTTGCTATTGTGACCATAGTTGATGCATAGCTTGTGTTTTTGGAATGTATTATGGATAAGGACAGAAGCGCAGAAGAAATGGCAATGGACAATCTCTGCGGATATGTTTCCGAAACAATCAAGGGAGGATCTTTCTTGCGGGAAGAGAAATTTGAGTCCGAAACATATAGAGGTCCCCACCCGGGTTATTCTAAGACAAATGTTATATAATTATTATCTCTTATCAAAAACTGTTAATTTCTGATGATTAATCTATAAAAAAAGTACAGAAGAAGTGGCAATGAAATAACAAGAAAAATAGTGATGGGTATACAGGTACAATGGGAAGTCTGGATAAAATGCTGAAAGACAAAGATATTAGTGATATTAACCATAAGAAGAATTATAGAGAGAGCTTTGAACTGGGAGAAGAGAGAACCACAGAAGAATAGATGCATTTGTTAAACAATGGTTCTGGAGAAAAATGTTAAAAATACCACGGACAGCTAAGAGAACAAATACATCAGAATAATAGAATAAATCAAGCCAGAGATGCCACTAGAAGCCAGAGTGCTGGAGCAGAGATTGGGGTACAGTGTACTTTGTACTTTGGAGGTTTATTTTGACGTAGTTAGCATTGAGTTTTGGTTATCATGGACTCCTTTTGCCGTCCCATTGAAGTCTGTATTAACATGGTTCTGTTGAACTTAGCAGAGGTTTAAGCAACAGCATGATGAGTTTAGTCCAGGCCCGCCCGATGTGGGGATGCAGGGGTGCAGCTGCACCCCCTGGAAAAATGTAGTGGGTGCAATGCACCCCCTGGAAAGATGATGGTCTGCACCCCCTGTATCATGAAATACAGGGGTTCAGAGGGGGTACAGAGTGTGCAGAGGACCTTTTTTTGCTTGTCAAGCTATTTTATATTTTTAAGGTAAAATCGAGCGCTGATGACCTTTTTTGCTTGTCAAGGATTTGAAAGAGAAAAATTTAACTTTGGAAAAATCTGCACCCCCTGACCAAAATTTGTTCCGACGGCCCTGGTTTAGTCTTATTGCTGTTTGCTTTTTAGCAACCAGTTTTGTGGTGCTTTGAATTGGAACCTAAACAACGGGACATTTTCAAATCGAATGCTTGCTTAGTTAGAGGATATTCTAAGAAATCAAAGGCAACCAAAGCATCATAAGTGTAGCTGCTGGAATGTGCATTTGGCAGAATTTTCTAAATTGTTAAGTGCCGCAAAGTGTTAGCAGAACTGGAGAAAGTAAGAACAGTCGAAGTGTAGGCGAGGAGCAATAACTCTGCCATTTTGAAAATGCCTTTATTTTTGGATGGATAAGCCTGTGGCTTAGGTACAAAGACAGACAACATGGCTTGAGTGTTGAGTGAGATTCTGGCAGTGTGGAGTCCTGGTTAGAACAAGGGAGGAGCAGTAGTTGTGTCCAAGGTATTTGCATCAGTGGAGTATGCTGCCTGGTTGTAACTGTTACTGTGTTTGTTTGTTTGTTTGTTTGTTTGTTTGTATGGTTGACTCCACCATTGGTGACTTGTGGACTGCTTGACAGAAGGCTGAACAGAAACAGTCTGTTGCCAGACGCTAAGCCATCTCCCTTTGCAGGCATCTAATTATCAGCAGCAGTTTTTGTTTTTCTGGGTGATTTTTGGCATCTGAGCCCCCACCCCTACCCACTGGTCAATCCCTGGTCTAAAATGTTGACTAATTTGGTCTGACCACCCATCAAAATTAAAGGTCTGCACCCCTCGAAGGCTTAAAGGGCAGAGGCTGTCCAGCTCCACTGCTTTTGTAGGAAGGCCAACCACTAAGCAGGCATAAAGTTGCACTAGTGTTGTTTTTGATGGCAGTCTATCAAACACAGTAAATAAGCAGAACATTGTGAACTGTAGTCTGCTAATGACCGTAATAACATTGCACACTTTGAAATAAGCACTTGGAATTTATACAAAATGTTGATGGTTCATCCTTGATTTGTTTTGTACCTCTTTGTTATTTTTGTATACATCTGCATAAATGTGTGTGTGTGTGTGTGTGTGTGTGTGTGTGTGTGTGTGTGTGTGGTTTGCTTTATGTCAAAAATTGTTAGGCATAGCCATGGGTTTTTAACACATGGGAGAGGTGCATTGCTTGCTTGCTACAGGCTATGAGTACTGGTATGTAATTGCCTATAGATGGCTTTTTCTATGTAATGGAGTTGCTATTATCTACAGCAGTTTGTTGTTCCCACATTTGGTTTATTGGAGTTAAATGGTGATTGAGTTTTTTGTGATGATTTATTTCTAAACTTTTGTGGCTATTATGACTTGAAAGTTATTGAGCATTGTCCCTTTTTCTTCATCTTATTTGCAGAGTTCATTGCATTGCCCATTAAGCTTAATGGGGTCTTATTCACAGGAAATGCACAAAACGGATGAATGCATGAAGTCTTTGAAGTTTTTGTGTTTGCTTTCTATATTGGAATAGCGATAACACAGATGACAACACCGGCAGGTCATACTGGGACAGCTCTTGGTTCTCATGCCTTCTCAGTGGCCGCCCCAAAACTCTGGAACTCATTGCCTCAGCCTCATGTGCACACTGCAGATTCACTACCAATTTTTAGAACATGATTAAAACCTCCATCTTTTTCTCCTAGTTCATTCACTGTAGACTATCATGTGCAGTGGCGTAGCCAGGATTTCCGGAAAGGGGGGGTTGGTTTTGACTTTTGGCCGTAGCCAACTTTCGAAAAGTCTTGACAAGCAAAAGAAAAGGCCAACCTATGTATCTATCCTATGTCTTTCCTTCTAAAATTTTGTCCTTTCAGATGCTGACAAGCAAAAAAAGGTTGTCACACCTATGGCGCTTAAAAATTTTGGTCAGCAGCCCCAAGGGGGGTTTGACCCTCAAAACTATGTCCAAAAATTAAAAATGCATGGAAACACATTTAAAAATTTTTCATCATCGCCCAAGGGGGTTTAACCCCCAAAACCCTCCCTTGGCTATGCCACTGATCATCTGGATGTCTGGTCTGATATCCTGGATTTGACTGGATCTTGTGTGATTATGACTTGATGTGCAATCAGCTTATGCTTCTACCCATTATGAAATGGTGCTATAGAAGTACAGGATTAGATTGGATTGGATGTGGTGCATGATCAAGATTGCAAACACCTGTGGTCGGTTTTGAAGGTCAAGAGGTTCCTACCTGGATCTACAACCTTGACCACCACGGACTATGGATTACGGACTATGGATTTCACCCAGATTGAGCTTTCGTGATTAAGCTGGTGCACTGCGCCAAGCTTTCGGGCAGTGCTTTTTTTACTTACTTACTTACTTACCTATGGTATCAGTTATCAAAAAGGCCTTCTGCCCTGATTTGTTGCCTGTGTATCTGGAAACCAAAATTTCAGTTCAATTTCAATCCCCCACCAGGGGACGGTTGTACTCAACCAGTAAGGGAATCAATACATTGACGTGTGACAAATCAAACATTGACATTGAAGAGGCAGCAATCGTGGCTTTGCTGTATGTGAAAGACTTCTGGAGTTCTGAACGGTTTAACTTTGAACTGAAGTTAAGAAGACCCCAGAGTTCAGCTACTGCTGCTACAACTGAGATGCCAATCAATAGACATCTCCGTCTCACTATCTGTCTCTGTATTTGTCTGTCTCTGTCTCTTTCTCTCTCTGTGTCTGTCTGTCTGTCTCTGTGTTTGTGTGTCTCTCTCTCATTTCATTTGAATTTCATTGTATGTTCCTGTGCATATGTCTTGTATAGTTGCAGCATTCGTTTGTATGTCTGAATGCTTACCTTTGCTGTTTCCTTACCCATGTCTCTCCTGTTTTAATCGGAATGGCTGTGACATTGTGTGTAGATATTTTTAACTGACTTTGCTTTATCTTTTGTATATATATATACATATATTTATATATATATATATATATATATGTATATATATATACACAACATACTATATCTGTTTTGTATATATATATATATATATATATATATTTATATATACATACAGTATAATATAGTTTGCTTAAGCAAATGGATCTGTGTTTATCAGCCATCGATGCAGTCGTGCCATTGCTGCTGTTGCCATTTGTGCCTGGTGAAGGGACGAAGGGATATGGTAATTTCCAGCCCCACGTACAGTGTCCCATTACCCTTGCCACTGTTGCTGGTAGGCTCAGATGGCTTTCCAGATAGATAGATTACCGCCTCGAAATACAGAAACCGGTGGATGTTGCTTCCTGTTGTTGCAGGATTTATCGATATACAAGACATGATTATGGTGGTGGTGGTGGTGATGATGATGATGATGATGATGATGATGATGATTATGATGATGATGATGGCAATGACGATGACAATGATGTTGATGAAGATGATGTATCATAATGCATTGTACAATTTTCAAGGTTATCTATGATACTTTTGTGCAGATTTTGCAAAGACATGATGTACTGTATGTATAATGTATTACTGCTTCTCTCTTGTTTTAAGTATACTGGTAGTCAACCTGTACAATCAAGCCATTTCCATTTATTATTATTATTATTGCTCTTATATTTATTTTTATTATTTTTGATATTATTATTTTTATTATTGTTGTTGTGAATGAGTACATCGGGTGTTAACTCGGTGAAAGGAAAGGCGGTGAGGTAAAGGCCGGCAATCCGCCCTCTTTCAGCTGTTGCCATGTAAAACTGAAGACACTAACCCTTCGGTTCCCGACGGTCTGCAATGGCTTATGGAGTGTACCTTTACCTTTACCTGTTGTTGTCATTATTGCTATTGTTGTTTTTATTATTGGTACCTCTATAAATCAAAGTCAAAGTCCTTCCCAAGCCTCATGGGGTCATAGGGCGGCACTGATCTCCATTGCTATAGCCCTCAGCCAGGTGTGCAATGTCACAGATATGGGGCTAGTGTATTGTGAAGCGTACCTGTTTGACTTATTGCAGAGATTTTTACTCCTGCTCCTCATTTTACCACCGCCCTCTAGTGAGTAAGGCTGAGTCAACTTTAGGGCTCCTGTGAGACTCTAACCTGTGACCTCCTGCTCTAACATCCAACGTTGTTATCACTCTGCTGACATCCCACCCTTACCACTATTATTATTATTATTATGAGAAAATAATATAATATATAATATGTGAGAAAAATAAAAAAATTATTGATTATTTTCATCATCATCATTATAATATAATTATTGCTATTATGTTATTATTGTTATTGCTATTATTTGTTATTAATTAATTATTGTTACTTGTTGTTTTATCTCACTTTCTTAGGGGCTGTCAGCCTTAGCGAGTGATGGCAGAATTGACCGACGTGCAGGGCAATGGTGATTCGACCAGGGTCGCTGGCCATTTCCGGCCATTCCTTCGCCGGACGAGGTACAGAATGCCGGCGTCTGCGAGCGCTTTTGGAGAAAAGCTGGTCGGATCCAACAGCAATCTATCTGTTCTTTCAGGTTGAAAGTCTATTTCACCGTCGTGCATTCACAGAAAATGAAATGCCTTCAAATCGATTCATGTTGTGCATAATTTGAATTAGGATTCTTACAGAAGAACTTTGCATGCTCAGTTATAACATAGCGCAATGTGATGCACTACTGTATTGGATGGTATTGGATGTAAGGTACCTTTTTTTATATGACATACCAAATTTAACAGATCCACTAAGCACATTTTAACAGAGTTTTACTGTATAGACCTCTCTCTCTCTCTCTCTCTCTCTCTCTCTTCTCTCTCTCTCTCTCTCTCTCTCTCTCTCTTCTATCCTGTCGTGTTCTTTCTGTTATATACTGGTACTCTTAGTAGAAACTAGATCTATTGTGAGCAATCAACCCACCCATCTACCCACCCTTGCCTTATATCTTTTTGAGCAAATTGTTGATAGAAAAAATTGCATATTCTTCATTCTTCATTGTTAAGAGATAACTTAGAAGTAGTAATCTGTTTCCAATCTAACCCAAAGCAAAGTTAAAGCTGGCAAGGTTCAGTACTTGTATGGGGAAGAAAATGGCAGGAGCAGAAGGAGGAGGAGCAGGAGGAGGAGATTTTGAACCAATGATTAGGTTGATATGCTTCTTAGGATTGAATTATTTTAAAAACTCACTTGAACTACAGATGATGTAATATGGGTGTACTTAGAATGCCAACAAGTTTTGTGTGTTTTGGATAGACTTGTTGTTGACTGGTATTTGAACTATTTTCCTATCTTTGCCAATGTAGTTTATTAGGCAAGGTTTCCTTAAGAGAACTCAGTCCAGAGGGGTTTTGTGTAGGCTGTCGATTGACCGGGTAAATATAACAATGGAAGAAAAGTTTATTTCTGAAAAATATTAGCAGCAACTGCATTTTCCAAATTGCTTTAATATAGAGATTTAAACTCAAATCATCGTTTACTTAATCCAGCTAAAATCCAGTGCTAAAAATCAGTTAATCTGGTTAAGTACTTTAGGCCAGATTTCAAAAATCGACCAACTCTGTATTTGTGTTCTACCTTGGCTGACCTCTCTTTGTTGACTTCTGCCCGTTATCTTTTCAGAATTCGGGAGTCTGAGTTAACCTTTAAGGAACACATTAACTCCCTTTGTCGCTCTGTGGTGGCCTATTGTATTGCCAAGTACAGCTGGGACACCTCGCAACTGAGAGATAAAATTCTAGATTGGCAGATTCAACCAGAGGCGTAGAGGAACTGAAGTAGCATGGACCGGTTTATTTGGACCAGCCAAGACTCGGTTATCATAAGGCTTGTCCTTAACACGGACGCTTGTTTCTGCTCTCCAGAAGTAGACTATTAGCAAGGTTCTACTGTAGTTTTCTAAGTGGAGGTGATATTGACAGGAGGCAGTGACTTGTATTTGCCTGAAGGGAACCCGGCAGTGAAATGCTTAAGCTTCAGAGGCAGTAGCAGAAAGAAAAAGCATTACTACAGGGATTGCTGCAAAAGGTGACTGGGAAGATTGCTCCAAGGTGACTGGGAAGAACACAATGAAACCCGACAGAGACCCGGATGTACTGTTAACTTTTACTAAAGCATGAAGAGCTAAGCTATCAGGTGGGTATAATAGCTTGATAATGACAAAAAAAATTAATGCGATACTTCTGAAAGTAACGAGTGCAATAAAGGAAGAAATGTCTGAAAGAATTACATGGACAAGTTGTTATACGAGAACATTCAGTCTCGTAAATGTTAAAGGAACAGCTTAAAATAGGTTCTGAGGAAGATGAAACATGGCTGAAATTGCCTGCAAGCTGTAAGTATTGGTGACGATTATATAAAGGTGCAAACGGTAAATGTACGCTGAAGATAAAGTAATGTAATACTTATATTATGCCTTTGCTATTTTTTAATCAGAGGCGCTCCCAGTTTAGTAGTTGCTTGGCAGAGAAACAAGAATAAATTTCATGTGAACTTTCAGAGGTGGTAGGATTGAGCGGACAGTCAGTCAATTTCAAGAAAGTTTGTTAACTTTTTAAACGTTCAGCGCTCTGTAACATTGGCTTGTGATCTAGGGACGTGTACATTGATACAACGTGAATAGTGGTGTGGAGTGGTTTAGGGGGTGATGCAAAAATATCAGTAGCAGTATCAACTCTTCAGTCTAGAATCTCCATGGTATGAAAGTCATCAAAAGACTTCTTGAAAGCTGAAGACAGAAATTTATGACAAAATTTACCGTAGTTTGGATTCAAAATTCTATTAAGATGATTCTTTGTTTTACTATACAATTGCTGGAAAAATTTGTTATGATTGAAACCTGCAACTCTTTTTCTCTGGACTTTAGGAAAACAGTCCACATGGTCCCACCCCCCAGGAGATGGTAAAAGGTGACAGTGACAATATATTGCAATGCATTGTAGATGGCTTTACGGCATATAATGGCTTCAGTCTGTCGTAAGCACTTTCATATTCATTACTGTGATGGATATCATTAGCAGAAAGACAAACTGTTACCGGTACATGTAGACGATGTTGCATTAACAACATCAGGTGCTGTGCAAGAGCTAAAAGCATGGTTGATAAGGTGGACTCTACGAGGTTGAAAGTAAATACTAATAAAGTAATAAGTTGAAAATGGAGTTTAGTCGTGGAAAAATACAACAAATTGAAGAAGAGAAAGTGGACTGGCGTGTTTGTTTGCATGCAGCAAAGGACAGAAGCAGCTCGGGTTTTGAACAGAACGGGCAACAAATGACTACGATACATACGATACATAACTGTAAAATGTAGTGGGAAAAGGGAGGTCTTTGAATGATACATCACTCTGCCTATCTAAGTTGACTTCATCTAAACACCCGTAATGATAATAATAAGCCTAGTATTACAGAATATGGGTGTCTTTGAAAAGAGTGCATAGCATCGGTTACGTTGTAGACATTTACGTGTCTAGTGACACTGAATAGAGGTGTTGGCTTCTATAAAAATCCGATGGATTGATTGAATGATTGATCAGTTGATTGGTTGATTGATTGGTATTTGTGTGCTCATTAACAGTGATGGACCTACAGCAGGAATGCTCCATATATTTTTTTATTTTATAAACATTTATTTAATATTGGATACAAACTGTGTTTAGTGCTCTTGTTGTAGGCCTTAAGCCTTGTCTACTGCACTATATAAATTGTCAATAAATAAATAAATAAATAAAAAATATATAACTAAGAGTGGTCGTATTGTTTTGTTGCGTTCTGTCCTGGCATCATTTTTTTAAATATATTGTACACATGATTGTTTTTCTAACCTAATGATCTGGTTAAAGTCACATGACCACTTTTAGTATTGCTTTAGCTGCTTACTCTTAGACAGTCTAAATTTGAAATAGCTGTAGTCAAAAGTCGGGTCATCATTCAGGCAGGTCATTTTATCCAAAGGGTCTTTGTGGTGGTTGTGTATTTCTTGTTAGAACATGTAATTAAATTGAGATTAAAAGTCTGTTTAATTTGTACTGAGGGTTAAAGAATCAAGTGAATTACCTTATATGATATTTCTATTCATTTAGTAAATATCATAGACAATCTAATTCAGGCTGGAATGGATCCTGTAAAACTGCTGGTTGTCCCATACAAGCCGGGGTTTAGTTAATCTGGTGCCATGTTATGTGACGTTTTTTTATGTTACATGTCATTGTGAGATCAGTGAAAATGGCTACTGGAATTTATGCCAGCAATTGTAAAACTCATGAAAGAAACTCAAGTTGGAAGATCTTGATCAGAGTGGTATTTGAGAGTTATACCAGTGAAAGAATTTTCAATTGTTTCATTATGCTAAAAAGCTTATTTAAAGCATGAAACTTCCCTCTTGCTGTGTGTAGAGTGGACCAGTGGGGGAGAGTCAGTAAGCAGTGAACTGGAATTCCCCTACGAATACCACATTCCATGTGGCTCTCATAACACTTCTAATACACAATTCTCTAATACATTATTCTCCACAAGCTGGGCAGGGCAAGTTAGTCATTTGTTTTAATTACAGTCAAAGTTTTGTGTATGGAGAATTTGTGGCATGTAGAGACAACAACAGTAAATAGAAACTACCAACCTTAAGACTTGAAGTGATGCATTTCAGGTTCTCTGAATAATCTTCTCGATCCGGCGAAGATGATGTCGATGCAGGAGGACGCTCAGTCGCGCAAGATCTCGTCAGAAATCATGAAGCGCTGCCTGTACAAATCGGTTGCAGCACCGTGCCGACGGCGCATCACGAACCGTATGAGCTGCAACCTGACTGCGCGCGACGGTGCCTCCGCGGCCGGCACCTTCTTCTCGCGCAAGATGCTGTCGCTGCCGATCACTCCGATGGAGAGCCAACGCGTGACGCCGTCGCACAGTCCGACCGAGGACCGCCGGTTCTTCTACGGGTTCCTGTCGCACGGCCCGACGCCGCGCAGTACGTCGCCGGTCCCGTTCGACGACGAGGAAATCGAGAACGCGGGAACCGAAGACGATGACGGCGACGAGAACAGAGACTGCAAAGGACTCGCGAGCCTCTTCAGACCTCAGCCGCGCTGCGTCATGGCCCGGGTCTGGTCACAACAGGATTGTGACGACATTCTGAGCGCTCGAGGTGAATCGAGGCTTGAGGGCAGAAATAGGTCGGCCAAATGCAAGCAAGTTTCACCGCCGACCCAGTTTAATTATTAGTCATATAGTTGTTGACGACGTTAAATAAGCCAGCACCCCCTCCCCCGCATGGTGCGTTTTTATAACATTCTTCTACAGAGAATTAGCATATGAATGCTGTTTGTTAGATCGTTAGACCAGACGACAATGGCTTGGCCGTGAATTTGTTTACATGTTTGAGTGAAAAATCTGTTGCATGCTGTTCGCATCTTTATATAAATACGTCTGTTGTAGATGCAGTTGACAATGTACCATTGAGCTCACAAAATTGAATATGCAAAGATGTCGCCGACTCGTTTGTGAAAGCATTGTTTGGCAAATTAGTTGAGTCTACACACCGCTCATTATTTCATAGGCTGAATGGTTTGACTGTCTGTACGATGTAACATGTAACATTCGTCATCATATAATGGAAATCCAAATGTACCGGTAATCAGTAGTTGTCAGTGGCGTTTCCACGTGGAGAATGAGTGGGGATGCATCCCCCACCGGACTTCCGGACTTTTTTTGCTTGCGAAATCTACTTTTTGGGTAAAAGTCTAGTAAAAGTACATGGGGAAAACTGTGGATGACCTTTTTTGCTTTGTCAACATATTTTTGGGTAAAAGTGTAGTAAAATTAGGGGAAAAATTCTCTTTTGTCAGGTTTTTTCATCAAAATTTATTGATTTTTTTCCTTCTCTTTTCATCCATCAACCAACTTCATATGAATTCATTTCATCACCCCCACCCCACCAAGAAATCCTGGAACCGCCACTGGTAGTTGTATAAAATCCAGAGAAACAGTTGTGAATGATATATGATCTGTTGCAAGTTTATCATCTAAATTGTTCATATAGCTACTTTTATTGCAGCTTATCAAATCAGAAATCATGGAGATCTTTCGATTTAGGGTTGTCCGAGTATTAGAAAAATAATCTAATTGGTGTGTCTTTGAAGCAGGTGCTTTAGTGCTTAATATTTCTGTAAGCACCTCATTTAATGATGTTGCACAATATACCGTTTCATTTAGGAGCATAGTTCAGTATATTATTAACTAATCTAATCTTAGATTTCTATAGCGCCACTTCGTGATGCACAGGAGCATCATAGTTCAGTATATTATTATCTAATCTTAAACTTCTATAGCGCCACTTTGTGATGCACAGGAGCATCAGCCGACGGCACACCAAATCAAAATCATTTAAGATCCGGGCAAACGGGTGACCGTCTAAATTTACAGTATCATGATAGGCCTACATGATCTGTTGCAAGTTTAACATCTAAATTGTTACATATTAACAATGCAGACACATGACACATGTCACATGTCATCATTATGTGCCGACTTCAACTGGACAGTTGACGGTTGCGGGTATCTCCGTCTGAATCGATCCTATTTTCACCATGCGAAATCTCTTGTCCTGTTTTCAATTCCCATCCACTCTTTCTATTTCCTCCTTTGCATCTGGGACCCGTAGCATACTGTCTGATTTCACGTCTATCAGTATTACTCCCCAGCTCCATGACCTTCTTGGTCTTCCTTTTGTAATAGAACCTACATATTTTCCCTCCAGACTGTCATGTGCTTGTTCTGAGCAGGCTCCTCTCATAATGTGTCCATAATATCAGGTTTTTCTTTTGGCTATTTCTTTTAGCAGTAAATTTTCCTCCCAATTTTTGTAAGACTGTCTGTAGACCAGGGTTATTTCTAGGATTGTGAATTTGGGGGTGTCGGAATTTGGAAGTCTCTGCAGAAAAGGGCTGATGAGCAATGGCTGGTGTTCAAGGCTAATTAATATGCATTTTGCATGCATACCATGGTGTTAGGGGTGTGTGTGTAAAATATCCCTGCTGTAGACCTTACTGTATATACATTATACATAGTTAAATTTAGCAGCCATTGCAATTTTCTGTCATTTAATGATGTTGCCAAAACCGTTTCAGGAATAGTTCAGTAAAACAATTTAGATTTCTATAGCGCAGTGATAAGGAGCATCATAGTTCAGTATATTATTATCTAATCTTAAACTTCTATAGCGCCACTTTGTGATGCAAGGAGCATCAGCCGACGGCAGCGCAGTAAAAAATCATTTAAGATCCGGGCAAACGGGTGACCGTCTAAATTTACAGTATCATGATAGGCCTACATGATCTGTTGCAAGTTTAACATCTAAATTGTTACATATTAAAATGCAGACACAGCAGTAGCTGCTTATTCTTTTCAATTCCCATCCACGCTTAATCTTTCTTGAAATAGCTATAGCCAGGCTATTTCTTTTAGCAGTAAATTTTCCTTCCTTCCAATTGGTTTTGTGTCGGCCTGGAAAAGCAAGCAATGGCTCAATTAATATGTATCTATGAGGCGGTGTGTGTCAGGTTATTTATGCATAGTTGCTATTGGGGGATGTAATACTCAGCTGCATTTCAAATTCAGATAGTCTCCTGTTTATCATTTTATTGGTATTGGGCTTAAATCTGCATTGGCAATTTACCAGGTATAGGATAAAATGTACTTGTGCAAAAACAAATTCAAACAGAGCGTCTTTGGCAAAATCTCTTGTTGACAATGTTAACAGACTCTAGACTGGAAGTCCTCTTGTCATTGTAACTGACGTTTCAAACCCAATCTGTTGCCAGATCTACACTCATTTTGAGTCAATGCTACGTTTTTGGTTCCTTCTGTTATTCCTCTTTTATGTTGAACAACCTATGTTCAACTATATCAACTTATATAGCGCTATAGTAAAGGCAGGCTTAGCGAAGCGCTTTATTACACATTACACTTATACGAGATCTTTAATAAGCGTGTCTTTAGTCGCGTTGCAAACAAATGCAAAACTATACATGTATAATTTTGTTAAACCTATACCCGGTCCCTTTGAACCCAATCAGGCGCATTGAGTTGTAATATTTCCTTAATTGTAAGTGTATCTAGTGTAAGTGATTGGTCTGTGAGATGCAGGAAGATTTGTAAAATTTACCCACAAATTGCAATCTTTATTAACATGGCTCATCGTCATACTTTTGAGAAGTGGAAAAACCTGATACAATGCTGTATTCGCATTAGTAGTTAAGAGTCAGGTAAGTGGGGGAGAGGGCAGTGACACGACAAAGCTTTAAGGAGGCCATTGATGGTGAGCTCCTGGAAACCCCTTTAAACATAAAACGCTGGGCGCTTTTGCAATATGCACATATTTCGCAGTTTTGCACCCCTATTATAAAATCATAATTATAGGCATAATTTTGGTTCCCGTAGCAACAGCTAGCTCCGCCCCGGAACCGCATTTATAGGGAAACAAAATTTGTACGACACCGGTCGTGAGATTTGTGCAAAGCCGTCGAGTGGTTTAGCCGTTTAGGGAGGGATGTAGTAAGAGAATGCGAGAGCAAACGAAAGAAGTTCAAAGATTGACAAGATTACGGTAATTTTTGCTCGTCAAGACTTGTATCGCTTGAACACATGAAAATGTCGATGAACCCCCCCCCCCCACCCCACATTCAGGATCATGGCATGGCCACGCCACTGACATTGGCGTCGACACAGAGGCACCGGGAACCCGCCCCCTTTATTCAGGCTGGGAACGGTCGTCGGTAGTGTGAAAACCCGTTGAGTTGTTTGGGTTGAGGGGTAGTTAGTATGAGAATGAACGAAAGAATTTCAAGCCGGCATTTTTGCTCGTCAAGACACTAAAGTTTCTTATCTGAACACCTGGAAATGCCGATTCCCTCCTCCCCCCCTATTCCGGAATCTTGGCTACGCCACTGAGCCCTAGAACTCAAAAAGCGTTGGCCACGCCATCGACGCATTTGCGACAATTCAAATTGTGTAGGTTTTAACTATCGGCCAACGCTTGTTACCATTAGGTCTGATATATTACTCTTGGACTCATCAAAATCAGGAGCCCGTAAATCTTTTTTGATAAGCTCTCTGTTACTGGTTGAACTCAGTGTTTTATACAGGCCTGTTAAGAGGGGAGATCCCCCTCCAAAAAAGACTCAAAATTCCCTCCCCTAAAAAAATCCCAGCACTTACACAAATTTTGCATTGAACTGTGTCTTTTCCCCTCCAACAAAGTCGATTCCCCCACCCCGAAAGCCTCAATTTCCCCTCAAAGGCCTGGAGTCTGGATAAGACACTGGATATTTTCTCTTTTATCTACAGTACGTTACATTTTGCCTTTAGCTTCCGTTAAGTTCCTTAACTGTTATTAGTCTATCAAGGAACTAAAATTCACACTAGAGGGAGATGGATGAATTTCCACTTTTTTAATTAGGGGTTGGGCAAGTTCATTTGACCAAGTAGGGAATAAACATTGACTAACAGAAATAAGAGGCCGTCTGAGCAACTAGTGAGAAAATTAAGGATAGCGTCAATTTCTTGTTCATGAAATTTAGAAAGTTAAAGCGCTTTCTCGAAACTTAATGTGCTTGAAATCGCTATGAATAGACACAGTTATCAACACTCTAAAATATAAATCATAAATTATTAATAAATAAAGCAAATAAATAAACAAATATGTGTTGAAAGAGAGAGAGAGAGAGAGAGAGAGAGAGAGAGAGAGAGAGAGAGAGAGAGAAAGAGAGTTGTAGCTTAAGTTGTAAACCTACTCCGATTCCTCTTGCCAATACTCTTGTCAGCAGTAGACTTGATTAAATTGCAATTTCCTTTACAGTGGTTTGGCCAAATAATATGCAAAAGCTTCAAGAGATTCAGACCTAATATTTTGCATTATTTTATTATTTTGCTTGGTTAAGTTAGTTATAATAATTATAGCTAATCTAGCTATATGAGCGCGTGGACAGCCTATGCAACTATAATTCATATTTTGCTTCTTTTTTTGCTACCTTAAACCCAATTTTGGCACCCCTCCATCCACAGAATAATAATACGCAATAAAATGTTTTTGGTTGGCCAATTAGAGGGGGGGTTAAGCCTCACCCATGACTACCCCACTGCATTTAACAAGGTTTGCTGATTCATTGTTAAATGTACCTAGAACCAACACTGAAGAGCTTTTTCAATTTCTGGACCAAAATTTTGGAACTTTCTTCCTCTGGTTGTCAGATCTACCAACAAACTGAATGTTTTCAGATCTAAGCTTAATTAAAACACATCTCTTCCAAATAGCATTTCCTCCATAGTCTGTCTTGCTGTCTCCCACTGACTGATCTCTGAAGTGACCTAGTCTATTGTGGATGGATTTGAAGTACCATCGATTGATACCCTTGGGTATTTGAGGTGGTGCTATAGAAGTGCATAATAATAATAATAATAATAATAATAATAATAATTATTATTATTATTATTATTATTATTATTATTATTATTAGGTCTCGAGGTCATAACATTTTTCTCCTTCTAGCCATAATTTAGAATAACGATTTGACTTTCGTGATTTTGTCGCCATGATATGCAAAGCACAAATTGTAAGTTAGTTCCTCTGATGCTATTATTTTGCAAAATCAAATTCCACATATACATTATCTTACATAGCCTGTTGGGTTTAAGAGACTTCTATTGTTAGGTCAGAGCTTACCAGTATTTTCTGACATATTAAGTTGAGTTTGTAGGTATTGTATTGTACATCACAATTATTCATGTATTTAGATTTTATCATGAAAATCGTTAATATCCTCTCACGAAATGAAACCATGAAATATTGTGATTTGCCTATCTCTGGGGCATAACATCTGATTTCTCCTTTTGTTCAAAATGTGGCATGTCCTCCCATTCACGGAGACTTTCTCTCTTCGCACCAACCGGATTTCTTCCGTTTTATAAATTACAACAATCGTTCGAGGACTTGTTGAGTGCGACTGATCTTCTGGAACCCTCGATCACAAATTGCCCATTGGAGCAAGCCGCAGTGGGAACAAAGGACCCACGAAAGGAACGAAGAAGGCAGCCATCAAAGGTCCTGTTATCGAGGGATTGCTGATGGTGCAGTCTGGCATTGCTAGATGCAGAGGAGGTCTCTCAGATGCTGTTAATCACCAAAGCTGGACTGGTAGTCTCTGACTGCTGTAGCCGAAATGCGGCCGTTGAGATGTCATTGAGATCTCGGCAGGATAATGTGATACTGGACACTTGATATCAGGACAGAACATCCCATACGAATTGTCCTGGGGGGCAGTATGTTTTCAGACAACACGTCTCAAGACCAAGCATTCTTATAAATACTTTAAACTGTAAGATGCGGTGTTGGTCATGAAAGATTGACCTAACTTGCTTTTGGCTTGCAGCACTAGAAATAAGATAAACGTGGGTGAAAGGACCATTTTGTGTGGTGATTTTTTGCTTAACTGAGAAGTAGAATTTGACATAATTTGAAAAGGAAGAAAAGAACTTACATGTGAAGAGATGAACAAAAAATTTATGACAAATTTTCGGTGGCAAATGAGGATTTTTTTGAAGGGATTTCTATCAGGTGGCCTATTTACGGTCACTGATTAACTAATTTTGAGAGGATATTTTATGATACACGGTGTGTGAAGCTTAGTAGGGAACAGAAAGGTTATGCATGCTGTGATTGAATTGCTCAAGTTGTTTAGATGTGTATTTTTTCTAAAACGTGCAGTTTCCTTTAATGACAAGAATAGCAGTAACAATGCACGTCAATAGCACCAGTTCTAATGCACTAAACAGATTTCAGTGAATGGTGTTTCACATTAGTTTGCAAAGAGATCAGGATAAACGCCAATAAATATCTTTTAGTGTCTGGGATCAGTGAGATAGACTATGGAATAAATGCCAGGAGAGGAGTTCTTGATATGAAACACACCATGAATTGGAGAATAAAGACAGGATAAGACTGTTTTTTTATAAGACTGATTTTTTTATTCATGTGTACTGCGCTATATAAAGTAAGTCGATTTTAATAATAATAATATAATAATAATAATAATAATAATAATAATAATAATAATAGTAATAATAATAGTAATAATAATAATAATAATAATAATAATAATAATAATAATAATAATAATAATAATAATAATAATAATAATAATAATAATAATAATAATAATAATAATAATAATAATAATAATAATAATAATAATAATAATAATAATAATAATAATAATAATAATAATAATAATAATAGTTCCATACTTTTGGACCTGTAAAGAAAAAGTCTTTCTTGCCAATTTCAGCATTAATTCTACACTGTAGAGTGTAGAAGCATCAGGCAACGAATTGTAAATCTAGTTGAGGGAGAGCGTTTTGATGATACAACATGAATTTCAAGTAGTCAGGTCGGCCAGTACTCACAGTCTTGTTAATTGAAGGACCGTTCTTGAATTTATCTCTGTCTTCAACAGACAACCGGAGTAAATTTGCACAAACAGGTTTACAATGATGATGCTCAAGAGTTTAAGTCACGACTTCCTTACAAGTTCTGAATTCTCAAAGGTTTCTTCACATTGCTTAACGATTAAAGTGGAATATTTGCCAACTTAAGAAGTTAATATCATGCATAGTATTGCATACAGGTATTTCTGACATTGTGATTTAATGTAAAAGAAAATTTCTATGAAAGAGTTTGTGATCATAAATTAAGAGCATGATTTATTATGGTTAGAATAATTATTAAACCGTTGACATTGCTAACTTTGTATGGATGCTTGTCGCTAAGGAACATCTCTTATCCTTGGGATAGTTTGTGGATATTTTGGTTCTTTGGATATTTTTCTTGAAACCGATTATATTATCTTAATAGCAGCTGTTATTGTGGGTTCAACTGACCACATTGACCGATATGACCAGCTCATTGGTATGCTGGCGCCACAGAAGCCCTTTGATTTTATGTTTAATCTATGTTCAGTAATAAAACATGCATTAAATTTTCAGTGGCCACTGGAGTCGGATTTGAGGTCAAATGCTGTTTTGTGGTTCATTAGGAATGTAACAACTCCACACAAGTACGTAATGCTTTTGCACCGTTGTATCTTCTAAGATGGCATTGGGAAGAAGCCTTGAGGAAAGTCTGAAGCCACAACTGTATTCATCATACTGTACAACAGGTCATGCTGCTGCATAGAGATGCTCAATGGCTGAGGAAAGGTAAGCGTGGTTAAGTGTTATTAATAAATTAATGGATGGGTGAACATTTGGCATTTTTGATGTGGAAATTGCAATCTTTGAGTTTAATGTTTTGAATAGAAGCTTCAGGCATTGTGTTAAAACAGGATCACCTGCTTTTGGGTTTTTGACATTTGTTCTCTGAAACTACAGTTACATTTGGGCTGATATAACAGTGTTTATGGCTGATCTTGAATAAAGATAAGCAAAAACAAGCAGCAGAAAATTGAGAAATCTTGGACAATCTGAAATTTAGGCAGCAGTTGTGATTGCTACTTTTTTCCATCACATATTCTAATTTTTGAGACAATATCTATTTTTTTAAATATAAGAGTTCAACACAAACAGTGATAATTAATTTAGCTTGTTTCGACAATTAATATAGAGACAACAACAACAACAGCAACAAATAATAATAATAATAATAATAATAATAATAATAATAATAATAATAATAATAATAATAATAATAATAATAATAATAATAATAATCTGGTTTAAAGTGGTTCAGGAGGGACTGTCCTGTGTTATAACCACTATGTTTCATCCATCCATTCATTTATTCATCATTCGATTCAGCTGAAATTGTAATTGTCATTGGTGGTTTAATGTTATCATATCTTGCTTTATTGGGACATATTTTGTGAATGGGAATGGTTCTTGTTCTACATTTTTCTGTCTTTCTTTTATTGTTTGGCTTGGCAACACTCCAATCTTGTGCTCTGAACAGGGTGACTGTCAATGGCAGAGATGTGATTCCAGCATTTAAACACTTTATGCTTCTTCTGGGTACTGACTAAATGCCAACTTGGTAATGATACTTTCTGCAGCCCAATGGCATGCAGGCTCTGATCTGTGTGGACTGTTTTACATACTTTGCTGGTCACGACCTGGAACCGCGGGTAGTTTTATGCTCTTGCGTTTGACATCCTTGATGCTGCTGCAATCACTTCTTCAATGACTTCTATAGCATTGTTATAATAATGCCCTGGACATCGGTCATTGCTCGTTCAGGCTTTTGCTTTCAGTGGGAAAATTATTGCAAACTGCAATCTTTCGGTTGGCAAACTGGAATATATTTATATTCTCGATTTGTATGCAGCATGTAGGCACTGATGTACTGTAAACAGCGAACCAGTTAAGGCTTTCAGAGTGTATGATTGCTTTAAAAGCCACTACAGACAAAGGCAAATAGATTTCTAAGTTAAGGAAATTGTTGGTCATTTTGAAACATTTGTTTTTGGTTTGGCTTTGAATTTTAATTCATTTCCGAGCCATGAGGGGACACAGAGGGGAACCTCTTTTAACCTGTTTTAGCCTAGACAGGTCATGAGATTTGTGCAAGACCGATAAAAGTATTTTATTAGTTGTGGGGGGGGGGGAGGAGGAGGAGGGTGGTTGCCAATGTGCTGCCATATTGTCTGAAAATATGCTCATCGTCACAAGATGAATCTTCTAAGTTAAAGAAATTGGTCACTTTGAAATTTTTTTCTTGTTTTTGGTTTAGTTTTGAACTTTAATTCATTGACAAGCCATGAGGTGGACACAGGGTTGAATCTGATATCATCCTAAATTTTTCATTGGGGAGCTCATGATGCTTTTCAGACCCATAGCCAGGATCTGGAAAAGTTGGTCTGTAGAATCTTGGAGCCCCCCCCTCCCTATTCCAGAGCCCAGGCTACAATGACACTTTATAACTTTGCTTCTAATGCACAAAGGTATCAGTCATCACATTCATCTTGGTCAATTATAGCCAATTATGGAGGTACACCCTATTAGAAGTGACATGTTTTTAGTCTTGATGTGACAGAGAAGGAGAGTTACTGAGTATTTAGTCAGCAAAAGAACAGTTCTCTTGCCAATTTCGGTGTTGGTTTTAGGTTCATTTAGCAAAATATCCGGCAAAACTTAGCAAATGAGATTTATTTTTGGTGATTTAACATGGATTTCAAATACTGTTTCTGTTAAGTTTTTAATGAAATTAATAGACTGAATGTAAATATGATTAATTATCCATCACATGAGGAAAGTGCCGGTAATTTTGTAAGAACAGAGGCCGGTGTCTTCATTCCTGTGAATTTAAGTGTCGACTATGGCAAAAATGGTTTCAAGTCCTCTGAAACTTTTACATATTGGATTTTATAAAAAAAAATTGTATAAAGAACTACAAAAATCAAGTTGAATGGTAAAGGGCACATTGGCAAGAGGGTTAAGGACTCATTTTGGTTCAAGATGCCAGATTTCTTGAACATCTCTAGTTTGGCTGCCTACATATCTTTTACATATCTTTTACATTTAAGTGGGCTATCTATCTGGGTTTTATTCTTGAATGAGTTGGTGATTTAATATCTCAGAGGGTATTGTGTCTATACCAGTGTGGAGTGGAAATTAAAATGGTCTTTGTAGCGTGTCAAGTTTCTCTGTGCTCTGTTATGTTGGTTGCATGTGGCTGTCTTCCGAGTAGGACTGGTATAAAACTACCGTACTCAAGAAACACTGATACTGCACAACCCCTCCACCCCACTCCCGCCCGCTCTCCGGCTGGTTGTAGACGCTCAGGACCAACTAGCAAGACCTTGAGCATGATGGAACACACTGGAGAAAAGTTGATTCACCCGCATTCAACTTTCATGAGTGTTACAGAAATTACGGAGAAATTACATGCATTTGTAAATTAGCTGTTTTGCGTAATTGATTAAGGTGATCACTAAATGGCTTGGGTTGCACTGACGTTATCAACCATTTGACCTTGACCTACTGTTATCAAATTCCACAGAATTTATGTACCGGTAGTTAATTATTAAGATCGTATCATATTTCAACATGAAGACATTTAATGGTTGATCAGAAAGGGGCACACCTAGGCTATTTTGCACCCATGGCAGAGGGTTAGAAAATTAAATTATCAGGTTAACGCATTTTAATTAATGAATCCTGACATTTTATTGACACAGGATTACCGTAAATGCACTTTTTAGATGCACTTTTCTTGCTTTTGCTGACGTGAACTGGTCAGTGATGTGCTCAAAGTCAGGTTTATCGGTTTCTTCTGTTTCTATGTTGAGTTGAGCAAGATTGCAGTTTTGGGCACCCCTTCAAGTGACTCCCAGGGCTTAAACCCTACCTGCCATACCCTAGGGATGCCATTGTTGATCAGTTTAGGGCTGCTTCCTGAAGACAATGATAATGATAAGGAGGACAATGATAATAATGAGAACAAAAACAATACAATGATGAAAAGAATGGTAATAATGATAGGCCTAAGGATAATGATAACGATGATGAAGATGATTGTAATAATGAAAAGGATAATGATAGTAATTAGAAGGATAATTATAAGGATAATTATATGAATGGTGAGGGTAATGATAATAAGAAGGATAATGATAAACTATAATGAGAAGGATGATGATGATGATAATAATAATAATGAGAAGATAATGATAATGATGACAAGGATAATGACAGCAGTGACAGCAGTATTCATTAGCTTTAATTTCTTCATTGTGTCAGTGTTAAGCACACTGAGTGCCATATCATTAGTCAAAATTTTGGTGTTGGACAGTTTTGTGGTATGCAGTTTGCTAAGAAGAATTTCTTTTGCACCAAACAACTTTGAACTTGCAAACCTCTGGTTACAGGACTTTGGGCATGAATTATATCATGACTCTGGCATCTGGCACTGTGCTCCATTGATTCCATTGCTCTTAGAAGATTCAGCGAAGATGAGGACAATGGCAGAGGTGGTTATTAGTTATAGATGACTTTTGTTTTGTAGAATATTTTTATAATTTAAAATACTTAATAATTATAGAAATGAAGATTAATTAATATAGAAAACAGTGATCATTTACAGAATATTGATGCATTTAAAAAATAAAAGAGATAATTCGTAGTTATTTAAATAATAAAATATGCTTAAGTCATTGTGCATTATTAGTTTAATATCATATGATTTTAGTTAAATTTAGATGAGTTGGAAAAAATATGCCAGAAGGGAACGATGTAATTAATAATCTTATTAATATTAGTTAAAAGTGATATGATAGGCAAAATAATAGTAGCAGACTAAAAGATAATTGGTATATATTATTGGTTAGTCAATTTGATTATAATGTTAGATTTACAATTCAGCAAATAATCTAACATAGTAAGACTTGGTAACTTGTGATCTACTCAGTTGAGGTGAAATATGTTTATGAGACAGCAGAGGGCATTGAAATCTTGGCTATGTGGTCACATCATTCATTTATGGGTAGGACCAATGCCAATGCAAACAATCAATTTAATGAGTGTGCTAAATGCTCGTCTCTACATGAGAAGATGGCGTTAACATTGTGATAATAGCAATCGACATGCATGACAAATTATTTGCAGCATCTTCTTCTAATGACTCTGGCCGAGCAAATGGATCAAAATCCGGTAAATTAATTGTCTCTGGCTGATTGATTGGCCACGGTGAGATATGGCCGATGCTGCAACTATCCAGACCTTGCAGCATTCTGAGAAGTTGCTGTAAATTCCAAATGAGCTCACTCGTGTAGCAAATCTTCTTGACTTCTGCCCCAGCCTTATTGACTGGCGTTGTGCAGATCGATACCGAATATATTGTGCTTGGGACACGACGACAAGGAAAGCAGAAGATTCCGACGGCAATGAGCGTCCAGGATATTCCCTCCAGTTAGGTTTCGGTGCCAGATCCGACGCACGGCGTTTTTCGTCTTACAACATCTTGACTGCATCTTGGCACCGAGCGCTCAAAATTTATTTCGCCCGGGGCGCTTTACGACTGCGAGAGATGCCTTCGCTGCCCAGATCATCTCAACAATCTGGCCTCTGTCTTTCAAGACTGCATGCATACAGTTGGCAAACTGGAGACTATGATGGTAGAAATTGCAGTCAATCGCTGTAATTCCTCCTTCGAAGTCACTCGCGATCTTAGAAGGCACTAGCGCCTTATGATAATGCGTCTGTATCGTCCTTTCTTTGCTTGCAGACAGCATGGTGGTTGCCGGCGGCGCCGGGGGTTTGGCATTTAGCGAGAGGAGAGGCGTTGTTGTTAGCATCTTCTATTGTGGCATGGATGGCTTAATGTCGTTAGTCCGCATTGACTCAGATAGATCGCTTTAATTAGACATGATGGTTGGACGCAAATGAAACGCTGAATGTAATTAGATGCAAGAATGGCCGGCCATTCGGATCCACCGGGCGATATGCTGGCCGCGCGAAATGCAATTAATGATGTCTTAAATGAATTTTGTATCATTACTAGGGCAGCGTTATTTACTGCACGTGTCCAGGACGCGTCGTACGATTCCTTCCTTCTCCTCCGAAGGCTGCAGATGAACAGTCAGATGGAAACGGGGGGTGGAGGGGGGAGAGGAGGGAGTGGATGCGGAGAAGCGGGTCTTCGGATGAATAAATTGCAATCTGCGTTGGTCGACCGCTCTTTATGACCTTGATCAATTTGTGCTTTGTGCGGCGGTCACTTATTTTACTGATTGAAGACTTTACTAAGTGCGGTCAGACGCACCCCGTGATTTATTAAGCAGACTGTTTTAGTGCTTTATCTCAAGAATGTCGTTTGAATTTGAATCACTGATTTATATTAATATAGATCGCAGTGATATGCAGCATATAGTCGAAGGCAACCATTCGTAGCGACTAGGTATTCTGTCGGTCATTGACTTCTGTTCAAATACTTTGCATTGTCATTCATTGTTTGACCTTTCTTATCCAGTTCCTGAAAATCAGAATCCAGCTGCCAATCCCATTTCTGCATTGTTCTGTGACGACTTTACAGTTGTAAATCCTGCAAACCAATTTCCTTTTGAATTGTCTCGTAAAAATTCCTCGTGATATTTGGCGTCGTTTGATTTATTGGGATGAAATATGCATGTGCCATTTCTTGAGAATTACTTCAATTTTCCCAGCTATGCAGCTGTGTGCTGCATAGATTTTCTTGGCATTTTCTCTTTGTGTTTTTATCACTTGGCTTATCGATCTATCTCACTATGGGCTAGACCTTTCTAACGTTTTGCTTTCTGGATTTTATTTTCCAGTCCCCTCGTTTGCCTGTTTACTGCAGAATTTACTGTTGGAGTGATTTCTTGTGTCGCTGTTTCTCGTTTCTTTTTCGCAGCGACGAACGGACCGTGCAGTGTTATTGGTTCGGCTGATGGTAAGGACCATCAAAGTCTGTGAATAGTCAGAAATAAGTGGGCATAATTGTGACAAGGCTTTGCTCGATTTGCCTGATAAATGTGTGCAGCCTGTGTCTCTGTGCGTCGCGTGAGTTTTTATTGGTGCTGCCGCCACGCCAAGCAATTTGACCGTTTTGCACCTATCGGCGATTGTCGGCCAGCCATAACATTTGACCGAAATCTGACAGAGGATGGTTGATGGCATGCCGGTCTTTGTGTGACCATCTTCGGAGGAGATCGGCCTGCATTTGCTCAAACGGACGCGTCAGACAACTTTGCCCATTTCAGCGATTCTGACTCAGCAGCGACCGTCGTGTGCACGGAACTTAGCCGTGCGTCGCTCGCTCTTTCGCCGTCGTCGGATAGAGAGGGCGATATTGACTAACGCTCGGCTGTCAGTCGATCGCCTGACTGTCGTCTGCAGTGCTGCTGGGGACGCGCGAACCCTGTGTCCCGATCTCTTTGAGGATAAAATTTGTGACGTTTGCCTCCTCAGAAGTTTCTCAGTCGAGGAGGAGGAGGAGGATGAGTTACTATCCCGAGTGAAAATTGTGGCAAAAGTTCCGAGTCGGACAGCATTTTGCTACGATTTGTGTTAATCCGAGTGTCTAGCACTGGTCTCTGTATGTACATGGGCTGCTGCTGCTGCTGCTAATGATGGCAACAAGTTTGCTTCCAATTTCCGGTGGCACTGAGCCGGTCGTTTGGTATGCTGTTACGTCACCGATACCATCCTGTCTGCCCACGATTGCCCAGTCGCCCGTTTATCCACTGGTAAGTTTTATAAAAAAGGGACTAAACTCCGAAGAGCTTATAAGTAAATTAGTTGACTCATCTGTTATCTTTCTTGCTATGATTTATTTGATATATCATTTTCAATCTAAACAACTGCAATATTACCGGTATTGTACTTTGAAGGTGAAACATTTTTCTTAGATAATTGATTGCTTATTTCTTTCTCTCTCTCTCTCTCTCTCTCTCTCTCTCTCTCTCTCTCTCTCTCTCTCTCTCTCTCTCTCTCTCTTTCCCTCTGCTTATCTCTCTCCCTCTCTGCATGTAACTATTTCTCAGCAGTCACTTTCATTAGTTTATTTTAGTTCAAATTTTATTTCTCGTTTTTAAAATTTGAAAATCTATTTGAACTGAACTGACCTTTATTTCAATTCTTATATATCGATTAAAGTACAAAGTGATCAGAAATTTTTAAAAATTGAAGATTACTTCAACTCATTTAGCAGAGTAATTACAGATTTTTCAGTAGTGATCAAAAGAAAAAAATTAACAACTGTAGTCATTTCAAGTTCAACTACATGATTTTAGGCAATAAATTATGTTGCATGATAGTTTTTTTTTTGGTGAATTTAGTTCTAGAATTAATTTGTTATATCTATCTGAGCATATATTGTTGTCAGTGGCATAGCCAGGAATTCTGGAAGGGGGGGTTTTGGTTTTGAGTTTTGACTGTGACCAACTTCGAAAAAATCTTGACAAGCAAAAAAGGTCATCACCTCTTGCTTGCACCGTTACATTCTATACCACTTAAACTTTTCGGTCGGCAGCCAAGGGGGTTTGACCCCCAAAATCACATCCCAAAATAAAAAATGTAGCGCCATTGCACGGCACAGTAATGCTATTGCATAGATTAATTGAACAGCCGTTTGACGCTTTTTAATTGTTTTTTACCAGATCAGAACCTCAAACCTCTATAGTCATTTCTCTGCTAAGATATGTGTCTAGAACTGTATCTGTGTTTCAGAACTTGTTAAAACACAGAATTCATAAGATTTCTGGTATGTTCTTTGTTGACTTTGCTGTCATCATCATCGTGTTCTCTGTCCTGGGACAAGTTCATAGGCTCCACTTGTTTCCATTCCTCTCTGCGTCTTGCTTCTTCTTTGATTTCTTTGATTTGAATTTGACTTTGCTGTGTCATGCTTTAACTACAGCTGCTGTGTGCTGCAACAGAGATGCTAGTGTAGAAGATAGACTACTAGGCCCCTACTGTGCTTTTCTCATTGCAATTTCAGTGCTCACATTCAGTTGCAGACTATAATCTTAAATTGAAAAAGCATATTGGCCGACAGCATTGAAAATTAACTTCGTGGATGGAATCTGAATGCAGTTTAGCTACAGTAAAACCTGCTAAATTCCATTCCACTCATAGTATATTCCTCTTATTACCGGTATTGTGCAGTTTAGCTACAGTAAAACCTGCTAAATTCCATTCCACTCATAGTATATTCCTCTTATTACCGGTATTGTAGAATTTAAGACCTAAGACTCGTATATACTGTTAATTCAACTCTATTGATTTATGACTATTCAGTTTGATATAGAACAATTCAAAATGTCTCTTGAAAGGTAATTCAAATGTTTCTTTTTACTGTACATATGATGATATGACAGTTTCTTCTTATCAATTAAACCTGCAGGAGGGTTGCTTCTAAAACCTTTCTGGATTTAGCCCCACAAGCAGCTGAAATTAAAATAAACATCTTCAAGTTTTCGATTAAGAACTGGAATGTTATGGTTGTTTTTAGAATATATGACGTACTGGTAGTTTTTAATTCTGCTAATGTGTGTCTGCTGTGAAATATTCCTCCAAGGAAATATCTTGATTCAGCATTTGAGCACTGTTTCACTGTGGTTCAGACAAGTCAAGCCACGAATCAAATCGCATCACCCTTTGGCACCAGACTGATCGATGTACACGTACTGCTTTGACCTCCGTAGATCGCATTTTGATGAACGATTGTGACAGGCACCGTCTTTGAATGTCATGAGCGTGTAATTGCTTTGATCATATTTGTATGCATTATGCAGTCACAGTCACAAGAGTTTCTCGTTGTTTCTGTTCATCAGCATCATCATCATCATCATAATCATCGGCCTTTATCACTCCTTGTGGAGCATAGGCCACCGACACGATTCTTCCATGCGTTTCGATCTTCAGCTAATAGGGCCATATATCGTCCCAGTTGAGTTCATTAGTCTTTAGCTCATTGTCTATTATTGTTCTTTTCCATGTATTCTTTGGTCTTCCTCTTTTTCGTTTTCCTTGTTGGGTTCATGAAAGCATTTGTCTTGTGTTGTTGTTCGGTGGTTTCCTTAGCGTGTGTCCATTGTCCAATCCATCTCCATTTTCTTTGTTTAATCTGAAGAAGTTTCACTGGTTCTTGCAATGTTGTTTTTCAAAGATCTTCATTGCTACTTTTTTTGGCCACCTTTGGCCACCAGATGCCCATGATCCTGCTTGCTTAGACATCTGTTTCCAAAATTTTGTATTTTCATGTTTTTGCTTTTAGTCCATCTCCAACTTTTGGAGCCATAGAGCAAAACTGATTTTACATTTGACTTGAAAATTTTTACTTTATTTCTGAGGTTCATTTGTTTAGTTCTCCACAGATTATTTAGTAATGAGAAGGCAGTTTGAGCCTTGTCAATTCTTGCTCTTATGTCATCTTCAGTTCCTACTGATGTTGAGATAACACTGCCAAGGTATGAGAACTCTTTCACTTCTTCTATCTCACCTGTAGATAGTTTTATTTTCTGGTTTCTGCTCCCAGTTTATGTTTAAACCAATTGATTTAGCCATCTCTTCCATAAGTGCATTTGTTGTAGGCTGTGAGTCAACAGTGCTAAGTCACCTGCAAAGTCCTTGGAGTCACCCAGTTGTTTGTCTTCCACCTATTTGGTACCACTTTCCATTTGATCTGTTACCTTCAGGATCCAGTCTATGGCCAGGAGGAAAAGGAAAGGAGAGAGAAGACAGTCTTGTTTGATCCCCGTTTCTATCATAAAACTCCCGAATGTCGTTTGATGAAAAATAACTCTAGCAGGCATGTTGTTTTAGCTTGCCTTTACCATTTGAATTTTCTTTTCTGGAATAGCATAATATCTAATTAACTCCCATAAGGATTCTCTGTCTACACTGTCAAAGGCCTTTTCAAAGTCAACTAAGCTGATGTACAGGGAGTTGTTTCATTCTATAGACTGTTTTCACTATGTATCATAAGGTAGCTATTTATCGAAGCATGATGCACGATCTACATTTTATGAATCCTGTTTGATTGTTCCTGAGATGTATGTCAACTGCATCTCTAACTCTCTCAGGAATCACCCTGTTCATTACCTTTAGAGCTGTAGATAGGAGGGTGATGACTCTGTAATTTTGGCATAGGTTCAGGTCACCCTTTTTCGGCAGCATCACAATAAATCCTTCTTTCCATTTATTTTGGATCTCCTCTTGTTGCCAAATTTTCCCCAATAAATTATATATAATTTCAGATGAAATGGTGATGTATGCCTTAAGGATTTCTGCTGGTATGTTATCAAGGCCTGGCGCCTTGCCACCTTTAAGGTTTGATGTTGCCATAGTTATTTCATCAACTGACTGTCTTTCAATGATGATGTCTAGTAGCTGCTGTGCTTTGGCTGCCGTAATTCTTGCTTTAATTCTTGGTTTATCTCTGTTCAGAAGATCTCTGAAACATTCTGTCCATCTGTCAAGTTGTTCATCTATAGTGATTAGTGTATTCCCTGTCTTGTCTTTGATGTGAGAACCTTTTTTATTTTGTCAGCCTGATATTTGTTTTGTGATGTTATACACTTCTCTCCAGTTGTTTTTACCTGCTGCCTCTTCTGCTGTATTAGCTAAGTTGTCAAAGTGGGCTCTCTTGTCATTCCTAATGCTCTTTTTAACTTCTCTATTTGCTTTTCAGTATTCATTTTCAATAATCGCTGTTTCTTTGGATTTGCTGGAGTTCAATTTATCCTTTATATGCTTGCTAAATTTTGTTTTTTCCAAGGTTGATTCTGGCACCTATTCTTTGGCACTATTCCCTTCTGAGTTCCCAATACACCTTTGCAGGTGTTGTTCCAAATATTTTCAGCATTTTCCATTCTGTGTTTATTGTTTCATGTTCAAACTGTTCCATATTACTTAAGATGTCATACCTGTTGTGAAGTTGAACTTGGTATTGTTCTTGTACATCTTCATTCTGTAGACTATTGAGGTTACATTTAGTTCTTCTGGATGTGTTTGTCTGGCTGTATTTGAGGAGTTTGAGTTTCAACTTGGCCATCACCAGATGGTGGACTAAGTAAGGGTCAGCTCCTCTTGCAACCCTGATGTCTTGTAGGCACCGTTGGAACTTTTTTTTACAGCAATATGGTCAGTTTGGTTTCTTGTTTTATGATCTGGTGCTGCCTTGTGGATTTCTTTGTGTGGGAATATACTTTCCCAATAACTTGGTCATGAACCATGCACAGGTTAAAAACCTTTCTCCAGTTTCATTAATTGTACTCTGCCCATGCATCCCATGATTGACTCATATCCTTTGTTGTCATTCCCAATTTTTGCATTCATGTCTCCCATGAGTATAATGTCTTTTTATTTTCTGTCATTTAATATCATATCTAGTCTGGTATAGAACTCCTCTTGGTCCTCAATCGTTGCATCATTTGTTGGAGCGTAAATCTGGATAATTTTCATCACTATGTTCTTATGGGATGTCTTGAAATCAGCAGCGATAAGTCTGGATGACACTGGGTTGCAACTGATTAGAGATTTTTGTGCCTGTTTAGAAAGTATCAAGGCGTCTCCTTCTGTGTGTGGAGGATTTTCACTTTTATGTCCTGATAACAGAATCAACTGACCTGAGGCGAGTTTGAATTCCCATGACAAATTCCATATGACTTCACTTAATCCAAGAAGTTGTAATCAACATGTTTCCAGTTCTCTGGCTATTAGAATTCTAATGTTCCATGAACTAAACTGTGCTGATGCTCTAGGATTGATAAAATTCAAGTGCGTAGTTTCCTTTCGGGTTTGGCTACACTCAATCATTAGCTTTCTCTGAGGCTGTCCCAAATATGTGGTGTCTGCCTCGTTGGAATCATCTTCTTTGAGAACAGTCCATGTATGGAGAATAGTTTTGCTTACAAATCTTGTCCATGTTTTTGTAGTGGTCAATATTTTTCTGGTGAAGGGCTGCTGGCCGGACACCCAACCCCCAGTTCGGAAGACCAAGTTTCTAGTGGTAGCGGTAGCGGTTATTTTCGTATGAGCGATTTCGTTTTTGTTTTCAAACACGCAAGGTACTGGTGGGTTATTGATGCAGGCAGAGTGATTGCTGGTTGCTGGCAGTAGAGGGCAACACTGTGGCCTGGATGGAGTAGACGGGTATGTCTTCTGCTCTGGCATCTATATCGACAGTGGTTACCTGATCGGTTCGCTAAACTGGTACTATCTGTTCAGATGAAATATATTTGTTTGCAATGCAAAAGTCGTCTGGCCTGTCCGTGTGATGTTCTAACCTCAACCCTACGAACAGCATTTAATTCAGTTGGTGCCTGACAAATAGGCACTATGATGCATTCTTTCAATTGGAAAATTTTATTAAGAGCTAACATCAGAAAAACAGAGCTTTATGGCACTCCAATTGATAGAAATACTGGGATCATTACAGCAAGCTGACCTCTGTTCAAATGTGGATTGTAGACATTGCAAGTTAAGACTATTGATGGCTGAGTCATCCATGCATGTGATGTCTGTGATTTCTCAAAAGACCATCGGGCGCAACGCGGAATTTCTCCGATACATTTGCGAAGCCAGCCAAGATTTCTGCCATTAAGTCGATTAGGCGTCGTTCAAACGTCGGCATCTGGCGTCAAAATGAGAAGCAGTTCACGTTCCACAGTGGCGACATTCAGTCGTTTGCACCGGACTTAATTGAAATACCTTTTCCATGCGCTCTTCATTTTATTCATTCGAGTGACAGTTAATCACGAGAAAGCATTGACGGCGACAGAAACGGTCGAGCTATTTCACTGAACGATCGGGTCTGTTTAACGGCTATTGTCTACTCACTATGTGACACGACAATGACCAGTCTCGAATTGACCTCCATTATATTTCAGACTGTCGATTCAATGACTCCGATTTGGAGTGCATAGAGTAAAACTTTTGTTTAGTTTGCCTTGAGTTCTAAATTGTTTCGAACGTCGTTCTTTTCATTTATTGTTTTATGCCAACAAAAGAGCAAAGAGAACATTGTACAAATTTGATGGATGTAATGTAACGTAAAACTTGTATAATGCCGCTTGTATTTCTATTTCACACACACTCCCGATTTAGAATCATTTAGTAAGGAAGTGAAACTTCAATTTCCACAGGAAGCTCTCATAGATGGTAAGAAACAAATAGCAGATAGATGGAGTCAGATTATTCAAAGGAGAGGGTCCAATTACCTTAGATCTCAGAGCTGGGCAAAAGTGGTATGTGATCTAGGACAAGCACAGTCCTGTGATCAGAGTAACAAAACAGGTGGTCTGAAGTAGTGGAGAGAGTTGGTGTAAAAATTTCATTGAGAACATCCAATCATGAAGATTAGATTGTCAATCAATTGAATGAGTATACATAGTATTGTAAAGCGCTCTTGTCTTTGGCCATTTTTGCCATGATTATTGCGCTATATAGAATGTCTAGCTTTGATGATGATGATCCACAAAGGATCTTCTTTATTTATTTCTCCATAATTATTCCACAATTTACATAACATATAAACAGAAATAACAGGTACATAAGCCTTTGTACTTGTCCAATAATAACATTGTAACAAATAACTAATTGTAGCTAATAATGGAACACGAGTCCATTAGTCCAAGTTGCCAAGTTGAATGAGAATGTTCCATGACAGTCATTTGAAGGCAGTGGGAAACGTGAAATGTAAACCATTGAAGGGCTTGGCCAATGATCCGGAATGAGAGTGTCACATGATGGAACAAGATCAACTGTATCAAAAGCACTTGGTATGTCAAAACAGCCAGTAAGTTTAGATGAGACAATTCGGTGGCAGAGAGAATCCTAAGCAAGACAGTTTTAGTTGACTGAAACCGTCTGAATCCTGATTGGGTAGGTGGACAAGAATTATCAGTATTAAAGTTTAAGTTTGGTGGGGCCAGCTGCAGGCTACCACACGTGACCGCAGGTGGCATATAGGGACGTTATTCCAGATGTGGAGGCCAACTGCAATATAAGCAGGCACAGTCTCATACTGACAAATAGGCAGTCGTAGACCACCAGCAGTGGAGCTATCAGAACGTGGAGGCGGTGGACAGGTGGTGTCGTCCATGGTCACAAAAGATCCACAAGTTCTACAATGGCTCCATGAGACTTGGCGAGTCATTCACGTGAAAATAGTGGTCCCAACAGAAGAGACATCTCAGGCCGTGCAATGATAGAGTCATATTGCAGCACAGGGCATCCCACAGATATTTGTGTGCCAGGTCTGTGCCATTGCGCTTCCTGCCTTCCCAGTCCCAAAACGACAAAGTATACAAGGGCACCCAATCTTACCACAACAGTTGGCTGCCACTATTCAGCCTGTTTCAAATCATGATGAACTGCTTGTCCTTGGTGACATGAACACCAACCCTGGTCCACTGATGAATGGAAAGATATACCGGTACTTGGACTTTATGGCATAGGAATGGTGAATGACACCGTCTACTATCGCTTTGCTCATCCGTTGGCTTAACGATCACTGGGTCATGGTTTCAAAGATGCAGCATTCACTAATATACATGGACTTCCAATGATGACTTCACCAGAAAGGAACCGGATCACATCCTGGCATGCCCTCTCAGCATCGTCTAATCATACAGAGTATTTTGTGGAACCATAGCACCAGCAAATACAGACCACTGGATTCTTATCTCCAACGTCAATATCCATTTTCAGCCTCAACGCAGGCATAGGTTCCATCCTGTAATATGATGGAACCTATGCGAAACACTTAAGAGCTGATCTTGACCTTGATCATTGGCCAAGCACTTCAATGCAACATCAACCTTCAGAACAGATTCTCTGCCTTGGACCATCCACCAGAAGACGTGGAGGCCACGTTGTCACAGTTCAGTAACACCATTCTGTATGTTGCCAAGGAGATTGTTGGGTATAAAAATCCCCACGGGCAACCATGGCTGCAGAGGGACACAATTGATGTCTTGGAGGCCAAAGCTCACACCCATTTAACAGGCAACAAAGACAAGCACAAACACTTGCAAGGTGCCTTCAAGGCTAAGAACGAATGTGACAGGGAGTCGTACCATCAATCACTAGCCTCTAAAATGGAAGAAGGACTAAATCAAAACAGTCTCAGGTCAGCTTACAGAATCATCAACAGGATAGTGTCACCCATAGAGCGTATGCCACAGCTCCCATACCAAAAGCTGACAGATCTCCTAGTGCCAATCAAGTTGAGACTCAACAGCGCTGCAGCCCTAGATGAAGTCCACACAGCTGTCCAGAAGCTAAGGCATGCTCGCACAGCAGGTCCGGGTGGGCTTCCACCAGAGCTACTTAAATGTGCAATTGGCCGAGTGAGTTCAGCTCTTCACGAGCTCTTTTTACGAAAATGATCTTCTGGCAAAGTACCAGTGGAATAGAAATCGGGTATCATATTCCGCATTATACAATGGCAAAGGCCCAAGAAACGAATGTTCAAGCCACAGCAGATCAGAGACAGATCCTCCTCCACTATAGCGGGTGAATTGAACATTGCGCTCGGATGTGGTCGCTTCACTAGTGGAAGATTGGCGCAATGGACTTCCGCTGCTCATGTGACTGGATGATGATAGTGAAGTTTAAATTTTTGACGTCATTGAACTTTCAGTGCTCATTGAAAGACATACAAGGTTGGAAATGGGATGGAAGTTGAGGGGTCGTTGAAATAGTCGATGCTGAAGGACTTCCACCAGAATGAAACAAATAGGTCATCAAGTTCACGTGACTTCAGTTTAGTGGCTTGTTGTGACAGATTAAGCTCCAATGTAGTCACTGCATTGATATTTCAAACACTGAACTTGTTTATCTAATTTAATCTTTTAATCCTATGGTTCTTCTTCTTCAGGTGCTCTGTCCACAGACAGGTTCCATACTCTAGCGCTGCTGCTCCCCTCTATCTTGAGCTGTTGGTTTCAGAGTTGAATACTTGTTTTTTGCCGTAGTGTCGAACATCCACTCTATGGTGCCACTTTATAATGCACAGAAGCATCAGCCAATGGCACACCATGTATCAAAATCACTCAAGACCCTGGCCAAATCCAGGTGACATTTTATGGTGGATAAGCCAAGTCAAACACATGGGTTTTTAATCCTGTTATAAAATTTAATAGTGAATTTGCAGTATGCACGTGAGGCTGAGGTATTGGGTTCCAGAGTTTGGGGGTGTCCACTGAGAAAGCATGAGTACCAAGAATGGTCCAAGTATGAGAGAGAGAGAGAGAGAGAGAGAGAGAGAGAGAGAGAGAGAGAGAGAGAGAGAGAGAGAGAGAGAGAGAGTGAAAGAACTAATGCAGATGAAGATCCAGTTGAGTATTTGCTTGTTTGCAAAGAAAATTTTGAAAATACGAGTCTAGGTTCCTTCTAATAAAGGTTTTTGCATACCAGGAAGAAGATTTCAAAATACATGCTTTCTTTAGTGGAGACCCTTATAGACTGGGTTTATGTGATCACGTTTATGGCTTTCCGGTTAGTGTCAGTGTGCTCTTGTTGACATTCAGTAGCTGTGAAAGTTGGTGGCTTGATGCATTTGGTTGCCTGTCGAAGATAGAACGAAGATACATTGACCAGAGTTGTCACCGGCGGTCAGGATGATGATTTATGAGAGTTTCCCAGCAGTTGGATTCTTTTTTTGGGGTGGGTTTTGTGGAGGTTTTAGACGAAAGTAATCCACTCTCTGTGATGACCAAGTTTGTATGCATGACCGTGCGATTTGGATGATTGCTGTTTCTCAACATTACAGGAAGCGGTTATGGAGATGTAAAAGGGATCCATGTAAGGCGGATTACATTTTACAAATGTTACAGAGATTAATGTATGATTAAATGCAGCTAATGTCACACTCGAGAAATTCCAGGCACCGTTCTGGTTTAGTGTATTAAATAGAATTACCGGTAATGGGGACTGAATGTTAAAGTATTGATGAGGACAGAAGATTGCAAATTCTGTGACATTGGAAATATTGGCATTAAGTGATTTGACTGCTTCCTATACTTCATGGTTATAAGTCTTTTCGATGCAGTGAAACTGACATAAGAAAAATGGCAGATGGCAAATTTTAATATATTTTTTTAGTAAAGTAGAACTTTGTTATAACGGGGTCAGTATAACATACAGTCAGTTATAAAGCACTGAAATGTACGGTCCCATGTGATGTGCTACCATTTTGGATGGTATTGGATATAACATTCCTCTGATATAATGAACTAAGTTTTACAGACCCGATAATTACGTTATAACGAAGTTCTACTGTACTGAAATCAATCTTTTGCTCAAAAGGACATTCAATGGCATTTTATACATTCCTGAATTTATTTTAGGGGCTGTCCATTAATTATGTCAGCAATTTAAAGAGGGGAGGGGTTTGAAAAAGTTTGACAGTTGTTGACGGGGGGTCAAGAGAAGTTGATGTCAACAATTTCACGTTTTACAAATAATCAAAAAATATGAAATTTCATGGAATACTACTTATTACAATGGAAAAAAGCATGGCAAAAAGGTCATCACCACCACATTTTGACACTCGATGAGCAAAACGGAAAAATGGTCATCATTGCAAAAAATAATAACTTTGTTATTGGGACCTGTCATTGATCTTGAGGGGGGGTTCAAAAGTTTTTGACATAATTATGGGGGGAGGGTAACTGAAAGTTGACAGTGGGAGGGGGTCAAAAATTGCCCAAAAATTGTTGACATAATTAATGGACAGCTCCTTATCAGACACTTCTAATGAATATTGATTGTTTAATTCACCAAGCATTGATGTATGAGCAAATTTTGACTACAATTCTGAGGTGATTGTACTTAAAATACGACCACATTTAAAAAATTTTTGTTGTTGTTGACTGAACTCTGCTTTTTGGGGCTGGAATATTTCCAGAGCAGTTTTTAGTTTGCAGGGAACAGATCATGAATTTACGTTATGTGGGAAGGGACTAAAAGTTACAAACGAGGAGAAAGATCTAGGGGTCATCATGCATAACAGCTTAAAGCCATCTAGGCAATGTGCAGAGACAGCTAATAAGGCCAACAAAATTCTAGGTATGATCAAAAGAACGATAGTGAGCAGAGAGAAGGATGTAATAATAAGACTTTACAAGACATTGGTACGTCCACATTTAGAGTATTGTGTTCAAGCATGATGTCCATTCCTGAAGAAAGACATAGAGACCTTAGAAATAGTGCAACACAGAGCAACAAAGATGATCAAGGAATATCACAAACTAACCTATGAGGAAAGGCTAAATCACTGTGGATTGACAACCCTGGAAAAAAGAAGAGAGAGAGGGGATTTGATCGAGACATACAAAATACTAACAAACAAAGTGGAAATGCCAAAGGAAAGATTTTTTACAATGAAGCAGTATGATCGAACCAGAGGGCACAGCATGAAACTGTTCAAGAAATGGGTTGGGAGACATAAACAGCATTTTTTAGTGCAAGAGTGGTGGACAGATGGAATGAACTGGATGAGGGGATAGTAACGGCTACAACTGTAAACGAGTTCAAAATAAACCTCAGTAGTTTAGGATATTAGATTGGACGGGAGCAACAGTGGTTCTCACACAGGGCAGTCCCTACTGAACCACTTTAAACCTTGTTATATTATATTATATTATATTATTGTGCGTTGTCGTATGTTGAAGAAATGGTCAGTGTAGCACTGGAGCAACCAGTCATTGGCGTAAACATCTATTAGACCTTTAGGCTTGAGTCCCTCACTCTTTGAGGGTCTACCATAGGGAAGGGGAAGGTATATGGGCTGGTCCCCCCACTTTTCATTAAAGTTTATGCCAGTGAGGCCAGTTATAATAATTATGCACTTTTATAGCACCATTTCTAACACTCTGAAGTATAAGTCGATGTACTGTATTTGCTCACTTAGCCTACCATTCCCGGATAGCTTGTTTGGTGGAGCATCTGCCCTGCTTTTAGGCCAGCCATCAACCTGGGTTTGATTTCCAGGCATTCTCTTGTCCACCAGCAATGAGTGGGCATTGATGTTGTCTGTGTAGAGAATTAGGCTGATTGCAAGTGCATTATTGTCAAAATGGTATATTCTTGTAAATTGAACAGAATTTTATCAGTTGTTAATGCTGTTTCATCTTCTTTTCATGTGCTATGCATTGCTGCGTCGGTGACCATGGACTTCCACCTTTCTCGATCTTTGGTATTCTTCAGCAGTTCGATGTTGCTGTCCATCTCCAGTCCCTCTCTTAGTTTGTCTGTGTGTTTTGATCTTTGTTTTCCTCTTGATCTTTTACCCTCCACCATGCCTGTAACTGCCAAGTTCTCGAGTCCCTCTTTCCTCGTCAAGTGCCCCAAACATGTCATCTGTCTTAGCTTGATGGTAGCCATCAGTGTCTGTTTCTCTTCCATCATCTGTCAAATTTCTCTATTAGTTCTTTCATCCGTCCATGGAACTTTTAGCATTCTCCTATAGAACCACATTTCTGCAGCTTCCAGTTTCTTTTTCATAGCTTTTGATACGGTCCAAGTCTCTGTTCCATAAAACAGAACTGACCATACGTAGCACTTGAGTATTCTGAGCAGACGTGTTCCTTTTGAAATTTTCTTGCTTGTCAGTATCTGTTTCCTTTCCATGAGAGCAGATTTTGCCATAATGCCGATTCTTGTCTTAATGTCTTTGTCGCTTCTTCCATCGCTTGTGATAATGCTTCCCAAGTACTTGAAATGCACCACTTGTTCTATATTTCTCTTCCGTTTAATAGAATCCTGCATTTGGGCACTTCTTTGCTTTTGGTGACTACCACAGTAAAAGTCTTTCTTGTATTGGTTTTCAGTCCTTTGCCTTCACTTGCTTCTGCCAGTTTGTCTGCTAATCACTGCAGCTCCTTTTCTGAGAATGCTAAAAGTGTTGTGTCGTCAGCAAATCTTATGTTATTGATATTGTTTCCGTCAATCTTTATTCCTTCCAGATCGTTGATCTTTTCAAAAATTTCCTTGCCACATAGATTGATTGCTGTTTCTAATCTGCTATAAGCTGTTCTTGAAGTTTTACTCTTGTTTATTAAGACAAGTAATGAAATCTCTAGCATCTTTTCTTCTCAGGACATTTTTACACCAGTTTTTGCTTGTGCTTGCATTTCAAATTTAAACGTGATTTTCCGAAAACCAAATTGCTGACTGTGCAAGCATTCGCCTTCACTTTCTAAAATAAACCACAATACTTTTTGATTTATGGGAATAAATACAACATCGGCTTATAAGTACATCAGATATTTCAATGTGAGATATTCTCTGATGTTATTTAGTTCAGGTTAGGGAATGGCCGGAAACCACTCCGGACATTCGCTCCGACCGGATAGTGCTGTATTTGGCCATATCCAGATTCGCCAAATGCTTATGTCATGAAATTACCGAATTCAAATATTGATTTTTTTGCTTTGTTTTTAATTTCTTTGTTGAATGATTTAATTCTGACTTTACAGGTTCCGTTTGACTTTCACTTTGAAATTGTATTTGTGAGTTTTGAAACTTGTCAGGATACATTATACATGTGTGATAGTTTAATGAGTCTATTAATCCTGAGGAAATGATTATCCTATTTATTTTCAAACCCCAGGTAGTCTACCTGCAAACTCATGACTCCCAGGGTCATTCAAATCCTGTGCAGTAACATTCGTTTTGGATCCGGATCAGGCAAATGTTGACCAAAAATATCCGAATCGGGTATCTGGTGGAAAATACACATTCAGTCATTCCCCAGTTCAGGTGACCTTGTGTCAATGTATGTTTTTGGTTTTTTCCAGGATTTGAAAATGAATTGGTCAGTTGCATGTGGAACTCCGCAGCCAAAGCCTGACACAAACAGTAAGTAAGCAGAAAAAACACTTCTACTATATAGCATTTTGGCATTTCGAATTGTCGTTCATTTTCCTACTTCTGCCTCCACTCCTGCTTTGGGGGTATATTTTCTGTTTTGGTTTCTGCCAGTCACGTGATACCGATCTGCCATGTCCTTCCAAAACACAGAGCGAAATGAAATAGAGTGCACTTATTTTTCCTATCAATCTTGCCACGGCTAAGAACCTGTCAAATATTACAATCCCTTTTGTCTATGAGTCTTTTTAAAACTGTATGCTAGATGTTGAAGTGCATTCATTTATCCAAATATTGCTTTTCGATTTTTTTTTTCTTGGAATCTGTGAAATTTACTCTTTTGAGTTGATAGATGTTGACTTACATTCCATGTTGCCCCCGAGTCTTTAACCTCCCAGTCTGAAATTTGACTGATGAGTGATTAACTTTGTGAATTTGATTTTGATAAGAAAGCCATCGAGTTGGATATTATTACTCGCGTTCTTATTATTACTATTATTATGTGGCAGTATTGCTTCATCGGTGTATACGTTGTCATAAGAATTTGCAGCAGAAATGCTGTGTCCATGTATAATGATTACAGTTTACACTTTATCCTAATGAACATCTGTGATTTGTCAGGAGACCTGTTGCTGCTTGCATATCATCAGATAACATACGCAGTGTAAAGTGCCGGCAATGGCCAATTTATGTAGCACCAGTTTTGTAAAATACTCGGAGGTGGGAGTTTTAGTGCTAAAAAACAGCATTGGTCCGATGCTATTTTCTGCCATCATATCGTGTGTCATCATATTGCTCTGTGTTTAATCAGTTCTTCATTCTGGCTGCAGCAACTTGAAAGCTGTCGCTGCACCTTTTCAAGATATCTCTTGGTTTCATGTCGTTGGCTTGAAATAATCAGTTGTCTTAGTGTGTAGCTGTCAACCTTTAGACAACTTTTAGAAGAAAAAACTAGAAGACTTGTCTTTACGTTTTGTAAGAAATCTCTTCACTTGAGAAATGAATTTAATTTTTAACTTTGACAGCGGAAATTTTAAACTTTAGTTTTAGTGACACTTTAATGTGCCCTTGCACCTATTTTTAGGTACTGGCACATAAAAAAATGTCAATTTAATAATGACACAAAAAACCACCAACAATGATAATAAAGTAAAGTAAAGTAAAATCTCGTGAATTTCTATAGCGCCTTGGAAAACAGCACAACAGTAGCTACTTATTCTTAGGCGCTCACCCTTTCTTAAAATAGCGCTATAGGGAAGGTATATTATCAGCCAGGCAATAGTCAACATCCAAATGGCAATGAGGCTAGGTTGTTACAGCTATGGAGGATATGATTTTAGATAGAGGAAGGATTTAAGCTTAGACCTGAAAACTTGAGGAGATAATGCAGGAATTATAGGAAATGAGGATAATATAATAATAATAATAATTATTATTATTATTATAATATAATAATATCGACACCAATTTTTCACTTGTAAAGGTGGTGCCTAATGTGTCGTTTTCTGCAGCCGTCTGCTATTTTGCGATCGCAATGTAATCACGAAGAGCCGTTGTTTTTGTGTGTTGCCAAATTTTTTCATTTGCTCTGCCGTACGAGACGCTCTTCGCAGAAGCATCGCCTGCCACTTGATGCGCTTACGTGCGACGAACGCATCTAGCCGTGAGATTCGGCGTCGTATGTCCTGATTAGTAGGTGTGCATGTATCATCTGCTTTGTTTTCTCCCTCTAACAGATGCCTTGCGCACCGTCTATTCGACTCGTATAACTGCCTCTCATTTGGCTTGCACTCAAATACACCTGAGGGATGGAAAGTCCCACATGTCCTGCGGTTGCATCATGCACTGAATGCGGTATTGAGTGTTGTAACACTGTGCCACAACCATTTTGCCCGTATCAAATGGCACGGACGTGTAATGTGAAACTAGACTTGAGCTTAAAACAGTTCTGAATAGGCCTAATTATTATTGAATTGTCAGTTGCGGGTCTTAATGGCTAGGATTTGGTTCACAATTGGCTTCATTATAATGGATACTATAAAAAATTATCAGATTGGTATTACCGGTAGATTGCATTGATCACGTTGCTGCACCTTCTATTGTGCGATTATGTTTTAACGAGTAGGTGTGGAGAGTGTGATAAAATTTAATTAAAGGAAAATATAGTTGCATGTGAAGCACCTTGGTAATTGGTCCTCGGGCCCCTTCGGTACATTCTCTGTGGTGCTGATATTGCGTATCATTTTTGTTCCTTGTTATTTAGAAAAGGCATATGCATGCTGATGATATTCATTTCTTCTCTCAATCCAGCTCTGTAATTATGCACTGCAAATCACTGGTGAATTTGTGAAAGCGTCTGAATTATAAGTGACCATAGTTCGTGGATGCACTGTTTAATTCAGCTAAAACTCAGCTCATCTGGTTAAGTTCTATAGGCCATCATCATCATCATCATCATCATCATCATCATCATCATCATCATCATCATCATCATAATCATCATCATCACTCATCATCGGCATGCCCCTGTTGGAGCGTAGCCTTTTCCACAAACTGCCACATCAGAGTTCTCCATTTTAGTACGATGTTATGTTGTTATGTTGATGTTATGTTGTTATGTTGATGTTATGTTGTTATGTTGATGTTATGTTGATGTTATGTTGATGTTATGTTGATGTTATGTTGTTATGTTGATGTTATGTTGTTAGGTTGATGTTATGTTGTTATTTTGATGGTATGTTGTTATGTTGATGGTATGTTGTTATGTTGATGTTATGTTGTTATTTTGATGGTATGTTGTTATGTTGTTATGTTGATGTTATGTTGATGTTATGTTGTTATGTTGATGTTATGTTGTTATGTTGATGTTATGTTGATGTTATGTTGGTGTTATGTTGTTATGTTGATTTTATGTTGTTATGTTGATGTTATGTTGTTATTTTGATGTTATGTTGTTATGTTGATGTTATGTTGATGTTATGTTGATGTTATGTTGTTGTTATGTTGATGTTATGTTGTTATGTTGATGTTATGTTGCTATGTTGATGTTATGTTGATGTTATGTTGTTATTTTGATGTTATGTTGTTATGTTGATGTTATGTTGATTGAATTCTTTAGGCCAGATTTCAAAAATCGACCAACTCTGTCTTTGTGTTCTACCTTGGCTGACCTCTCTTTGTTAACTTCTGCCCATTATCTTTTCAGAATTCTGGAGTCTGAGTTAGCCTTTAAGGAACACATTAACTGCCTTTGTTTCCACCATCTCCTCCAGCTTAGAGTCATTTGTCATATAATATTATACATACCATCCACTTCTATTTTGATTCATGTCTTTAATTGCTCCAGGCTTGACTACTCTGGTTCACATTTTGTTAGTCTTTCATTGGTAGGACTTGGCAAACTCCAGATGGTTCGTTGTTCTGCCGCCAGAGTGACTGCTGGTGTCGCAAGATGTGATAACATTAGTGATTATAATATGATGGCTGTTCTACACTGGCTGCCTTATCCCGCCCAAGTTGTTTTGTGTGTTGAGAAAGCGGTTGCGCTTTCTCTCATTGATGCTGTCCCTTAATTTCTGTCAGAGTTACTCCATCCTCTTAGCTTCAACCCTGGTCAGCACTGTCTTTGCTACACTTCTCAAGGCCTCTTCATCATCATCATCATCATCATCGACCATGGACTCAATCACCATTAGTCTATAATGCCATCTCCACAGTTTTCTGCCATTCTTTCCTGTTCATTGCTCTGTGACTAAGATCCTGTGGACTGCTTCCATGCCATTCTTCGATATCGTCTTCTTTTTTAAGATTTTGAACTTTTAAGAACTTTTAAGAATCTTTAGATTGTGGAATCGTATTTAAGACGTGTCTTCTGGTGTATGAAACATCACAGATTTGTCGAACTGTGTATTTAATTTTCATGCTAGATAGCAAATTATTCTCACTGAACAAGAAATTAGAGAGACAATATTTTCTGTTGCCATTCCATAGATCTAGAGCTCTCTTGTTCTAACTGTCAGGTCTTCTAGCAATGAACTGACTGATCGATTGACTGATTGATTGATCAATTTATCGATTGATCAATTGATTGATTGATTGAAGTTTATTAGTATCAAATCAAAATCCAAGAACAATCAAATGTTACAATATTCATTATTCATACAATAATAGCAGAAACCTAAGTCAATGAGAGAGAGAGAGAGAGAGAGAGAGAGAGAGAGAGAGAGAGAGAGAGAGAGAGAGAGAGAGAGAGACTAAATGGAGAGGCAGGGAAGAACACTAATTCTCTGTAATAAATCTGCCTCCCAAAATAATAACATTGAGATTATCGCAACCGCTTTATTCTAAGCATTACAAGGATTTCCACATCTGAAAATAACATTTGAATGAGTACGGTACTTATGCGAATGTGCAGGTTGACAGTGAGAGAAAAATTACAGTGAGAACCTCGATAGTTATTATTCTCTGCATAGAGATGCTTCTTCATTCGTTTACTGTCACATCCTATAATTAGCAAAGTATCACATATACAGGGTGAACAAGTAAAAACTGGCCCCCTTTATTATATTTAATATCTTGGCCGTGTGTGTAGCGATTTAAATGAAATTTATAGGCCCTATACCGGGAATGGTTCTGATGTAATTGCCAAATTTCATGCTGATATATAACATTAGTATTTGCTGAAATATGGCCAAAAAACTAAAGAGACCCACATTTTGAAATTGACAACGGAATATAACGTCATAATAAAATGTATCATTTTAAGTCTAAAATAGTGTCGTTGTCATCGCGCCAGACAAGGTCAATGGTTATTTACGGCCAACAGAAAAACACAGCAGCATTATGATTGGCTGCAGGACTGTCATGATTTGGCAGTTTGCGAGGAGAAGATTTTATATTCCAGCAAGACGGAACACCTGCCCACTCTGCTCTCAGGACCCAGGATTCTCTGTAGCAAAATTGTCCAGATTTCATCAAGAAAGATGACTGGCCACCCAACTCCCCAGATATCAATCCACTTGACTTCCACGTCTGGGGAATCATGCTCGACAGATATCAAAAGTATCAGCCAAAGCCACAGAAAGAACATCACGGAGTTGAAGACGGTGCTGAAGAATATCTGGGAGAGTCTGCCTGAGAACCAGATCAAGAAGTTGATACTGTCAGTGAAGAAGTGCTTGTCGGCATGTGTGAAGGCTGATAGGGCCATTTTCAAAACCTGCTCCCGTAGCAAATCATCTGAAACCCCCGTTAAAACGGCCCTTTTCAGGGTCAACAAATAAAAATAATAATTGTTTATCACTTTATTATGACGTTATATTCCAATGTCAATTTCAAAATGTGGGTCTCTTTAGTTTTTTGGCCATATTTCAACAAAGACTAAAGATATTAGCATGAAATTTGGCAATTACATCAGAAACATTTCCAGATATATGGCCTATAAATTTCATTTAAATCGCTACACACGTGGCCGAGATATTAAATATCATACAGGGGCCAGTTTTTACTTGTTCACCCTGTACGTTGTCACAAGAGACTTCATATTTCTGTTTCAAATGCTTTTAACATTACATAATATACAATGATCCATGCCAATTAAAGGCATTCATCCTAGCCTTTGATGTTGTCTCTCATTCAATCCATTCCAATTGTCTATTCCTCTGGCTTCTAAATACATTTCCTGAATCATTCCTGTAGGAATTTCCAGCTTTGTCTTCAGCTACGAGTACCGGTATGTTGCAGAAAGCCTTTAGTAAAGCTTTGTTGTTTCTCATTAGCTTTAATGTCGCAGTCAAGCTTCCTTGCGTCCTCTCTTTCTTCCTAAGCCGGTTACATTCCACACTTTTGTAGTCTTTCTTTATGACTTAATCTTTGATCATCACAAGCTGTATGACGGATTCTCTTGCACTGTGAATTTTTTCCCGGGTCTTTTGTGAAAATCCATTATGGTTATTTTTAGTCTTCTTTAGTCTTTAGACTCTTGCAAATCTCAGAACGCAAGAGTTTCTGTAATGAGATTTTTTATCGTGTCCATTGATCTGTGTCAGCTGTGTGTGGGTGGGGTTCGAAGATATTCTTCGTTTTCTGTCTTACAATTCTTTCCTTGCTCACTGGCAGAGCGTTGTCAGTTGCAGTCGTCGCCAGGATTGCTTTGTATCTTGTCAGGTCGCCAGAACGAGTCTCAACCATTTTGATCCGCTACCTACGACCTAAGTCCAGTCGAACGACTCATTGACACATGCCCGGCTGTACATGTTCACAAAAGACAATGGCATTCGGTACAGGTGGCTGTATAGTTAGGCGGCCGGCCATCGTGTACATGGTCTGCCTGCAATTCTTTTGCTGGCGATGCATTGTTACTCTTCATTTGACGCTTATAAGTGTGCTGATGTGAGGTTATAGAGACATCCGTTGACCAAGGACTGATGAATAATTAATTCTGAACACAAATTGGAAATGCTTGTTGAGTTACTGCAGTGGATATATATATGTTACAGTCAAAGTGTGAAATCAGGCAATGTTGACATTGCCTGAAACTTTTAGGAAATGTCGACATAAGCCGTTTCACTCGGGCACTGTCGACATTGACTGAAATGTTTAGGCATTGTTTAACAATGCCTGAAATTTGTCCAATTTTTATACACACATTTCCTGAAATCTTTATCTGTGATGGAATAGCATAATAAGCTTAACTTGGACTTAAGAAGATCTGAGGCTTCGCTGTCAGGGCCATATTAAGGCTGATGGGGCTGTTCGCTGTATCCCTATAGCTGTGAATAACTGCAGGAAGTCTTTTTCAAGGTGTCGTCTGTCACAGTTCAACGTCATTTTCAGTTCCGGCTGCTGAAACGTCTGTGACTGCTTCTACATCACTACATCAGCTGCAACCACTGAAACAGCTTACGCTTATTCACCTGCTGCGGATCATACCACAGCCAGTCGCAGTACAGCTTCATCGCGAGCTACAACGGTTGAAGAACAGGCGGAAACCACTAGTAACCAGCAAGCATCAGATTTCATAGATCACCTGCACGATAGTATACAGTCTCATCGCAAGAGGGGTCGAGAAGGTTTAGTGAAACAAGCTAAACGAATGGTTTTGCGTAGTAGAATAGAATTTGCAGCTGGAAATCCTGGTGACAATGTTACCGTCCCTATTCCATTAGTTGATCGAGGATGTGGCGACCCTCGTAATATCATGGGTGTCATTCTTGATCGTAACTGCAACGACATGTATCGTATAGCTGTTAGAGCTGGTGTTCTACAAGGCCGGTATGCACGAAATCAATTTGATTTGTGCACCCAGATACTGCTAAATGAAGATGATGTCATGGCACACAGCGAGATTTCATTGAGGGCTGCTGTTCAGTACGAATCAAAGAGTGGCGGTCAAGGTTTTGCAAAATGCAATTGTAAGGGTTCAAAAAAGTGTGAAACAAATCGTTGTAGATGTTTCAAAGCTAAACTGAAATGCAATAGTCGTTGCCATTCAAGTTTAAGTTGCTGCAATAAGAACTGTTAAATTTTAGCCCGTTTTATATGACTGCTTTTTCCTTTATTGCATTAGAACCTTATAAAGTTTTAGTTGACTTCATTAATGTTGTAGAACTGTTTTATATGACTGCTTTTTCCTTTATTGCATTAGAACCTTATAAAGTTTTAGTTGACTTCATTAATGTTGTAGAACTGTTTTATATGACTGCTTTTTCTTTATTGCGTTAGAACCTTATAAAGTTTTTTGGAATTCATTCCTTTATTGCATTTTAAGTTTTTACAGTTGTACGTATAACTTTTTTCTATTACTGCCTGTTTTTTATTTCATTTGAACCTATTAAAGTTTTTGGCACTTATTAAGGTTTCAGAACTGTTTTATGTTACTTATTATGCTATTCCATCACAGATAAAGATTTCAGGAAATGTGTGTATAAAATTTGAGCAAATTTTAGGCATTGTTAAACAATGCCTAAACATTTCAGTCAATGTCGACAGTGCCCGAGTGAAACGGCTTATGTCGACATTTCCTAAAAGTTTCAGGCAATGTCAACATTGCCTGATTTCACACTTTGACTGTAACATATATATGCATATGTGTGTGTGTGTGTGTGTATATATATATATATATATATATATATATATATATACAGTGTGCATATATATATATATATACACACACAGTGTGCATATGCATGTATATATATATACAGGGTGGTGCAAAAAAAACCGGACTATATTAAATGCAAACCTAAATGTGACTGTCCATTTTTTATACCACCCTGTATATATATATATATATATATATATATATATATATATATATATATATATAACACATCATATATATATATATCATCATCATCAAACACATCATATATATATATGTATATATATATATGATGTGTTTTATTATGCAGAAAATTCGTAATTGAAGTTTTTACATGTGAGTTGTTCTGAAGAAGCAGTTGTTAGTTGATTCTGCTTGTGGGTTGTGGGTGGCGATGGAACTTTTTGCCTTGTGCATTGGAAGCGTTGCCTGAGAGGTTCTTTGGTGCTTATGTGTCTTGAAACATGGCTCTTTTCAGATTCTGAGAGAGGGGAGAAAGATATAGATACACAGACAGACAGAGACAGAGACAAACAGAGAGACAAACAGAGAGAGACATAGAGCAAGAGGAGAGAGAGAGAGACAGTGAAAGACTAACATATATGCATACAGGCACAGAATAAGAGGAGAGTTATTGATGATAAGTTCTTTTCAAAAGAATGTCTCCAGTTGGCTTTGGGACTGCATAATGGATGAGTGCATACTGGAAACTGTTGGCCCCAGAGTCGACTTGCGGGCAGATCAGTCAAGAGCGTTTAGCCCCAACGGTCCTTGCCGGATTGCTCGCTGTACTTTCGGGGAGATGTTGAGCCCACAATATCCACGCATGTCGCGGAATTGCTAAGCATTCGGTCCGCAGCTGGGCCTCGGCTTTTTACGCCTTCGGTTTAGATAAAGACTTGATCAATGCAACCAAGTCTCATCACGTACAACAAATGAAAAATGCACAGAAATAATGAATATTAATTATGTGGTATATATAAATTCTAAGTGTGTGTGTGTATATATATATATCCTTTGAATTTATGTGCAGTTTAGCAAAAATGCTTCATATATGCATGTGTGTGTGTTTTGTGTATTTTAAAATTAGGTAACTTCTTTCAAACCTGGTATTTGAAAATAATTTTGGACTTTGTAACGACATTCTTAAATTATGTTTGATTACATGAAAAGAAATTCAATCAGATGAATGGTATTAGACACATGAACAGAATGGCAACCAATAGACTGTTATTATTCAAATGGGAGGAAGAGGGGGAAGGGAAACTTGTAGTATATCAGTGATGTGATGACCAAGGCTGGTCATCACATCTGGACAGTGCTTAAAGATCCCAATGATGATAACAACCATGACAATGATATTAGGAAGATAGAAAAAATAATTAATAATAACAACAACAACTGGATTTTAAGTGGTTTAGTAGGATTCTTCTTTGTTGGAAATAACCATTATCACATTATCACTCATTCAGCCCTCTATTCCAGCTTACGTCTGTCCACTGCAGCTGTTATCTTTGATTTATAAAAAAATCACCATTCGCAGTGTACAATGCCAAACAACACGCATAATAAATTTCAGTTCTTCACAATTTTTCTAAATATAAATAAAACTAAGGGCTCATCCACAAATGACGTAACGCACCTAGGGGAGAGAGGTTCAGACATTTGTTACAAAGTGTGACAAAGGGGGGTTCCGTAAATGTGACGTTATGCAACACAAAATTTTTAAGTGACGACCTTTTTCTTTTTTTGCTTGTCAGAGTATGTGGAGAGGGAAAATACAAGGATGGCCTTTTTTGCTTGTCAGTATGTTTGGAGAGGGAAAAAAATAGAAGGATGAATGACATTTTATTGCTTGTCAAGACTTTTCGGAAGACGAAAAGGGGGGTCGGCCCATTGTTACGTCATATTTTAGTGTGTCTGACTTTTTGTTACGTCACGTTACGTTGGGGGGGGGGGTAAAAATAGTGCCAAAATTGCATTACATCATTTATGGACGACCCCTAACATATAAATACCTACCGTAATCTAATATCCCAGTGTACTTAAGTTGCTTTTAAAAGCATTTGCACTAGAAGCTAATCTAATCTAATCTAATCTTAAACTTCTATAGCGCCACTTTCATAATGCACAGAAGCATCAACCGATGGCACACCAAATCCAAATCACTAAAGATCCAGGTCAAATCAAGGGTATCCGGCTGGACAAACGGGTGACAGTCTATGGTGGATAAGCCCGGTCAAAAAGATGGGTTTTTAATCTTGCTCTAAAAATTTGTAATGAATTTGCAATGCGAACATGCTGAGGCAATGAGTTCCAGAGTTTTGGGGCAGCCACTGAGAAAGCACGAGAACCAAGAACTGTCCGAGTATGTGGGATGGAGAGAACTATTGCAGACGCGGATCTGGTCGAGTATTTGTTTGCTTGTACAGAAAGTTTTGAAAGAAGGTAACTGGGTTCCTTGTAGTAAAGTGTTTTGTATACCTGAAGGCAGATTTTAAAGTCTATCCTTTCTTTAATTGGAAGCCAGTGAAGACCCTTACGGACTGGGGTTATGTGCTCACGTTTTGGGGTTTTTGAAACTACCCGAGCCAATGAATTTTGAACTCGTTGGAGTTTAGCCAGGTTTGATTTAGAAATGCCAAAAGAAGGGAGTTGCAATAATCAAGACGACTGGACACTGAGGCATTTGCCAAAAGCATTAATGCAGGTTTATTCAGAAATTTCCTAATACGATACAAATCACGAAGGTGGTAGTGAGCTACTTTACAAATGCTATTTGTGTGAGTTGAGAAAGAAAGCGTGGAATCAAAAATTACTCCTAGGTCCCGTGCAGAACTACTTACAGGAATAGTTGAATCACCAAGTTTAATAGAGTTTATAGAATCAAATTTCTTGAGCTGGGGCTTTGTGCCTAAGAGTAAAAATTCAGTTTTGGCTGGGTTTAAAAGCAATTTGTTTGAATCCATCCAGGACTGAATATGAGAGAATGCTTGAGAAATAGTTTCCAATGAAGATTCTGATGAAGACTTATCAAATGAAATAAAGATCTGAGTATCATCTGCATATAGGTGGTAATCTAGGTGATGGTTTGACAGTAATGAGCCAAGAGGAGTCGTGTATAAAGTGAACAAGAGAGGGCCAAGAACAGAGCCTTGGGGGACCCCACAATTTAAAGTAGCTGATGATGAAAAGGTGCCATTTGTGCAGACAGACTGAGTGCGAGGACTCAAATAAGTAGTGAACCAGTGCAGAGCTGAATCAGAAAGACCAAACCAGTGTTGGAGACGGTGTAGGAGGATGGAATGATCCACAGTATCAAAAGCTGCTGATAGATCAAGAAGTATTAATGCAGTGACCTTGCCATCATCCATTGCATTTATGATATGATCGTGGACAGAGAGCAGAGCAGTTTCAGTAGAATGATATTTACGGTATGCTGACTGAAAGTGAAGAAAAAGGTCATTTGAAGACAGATGGGCATGAAATTGATTTGCAACCACTCTCTCGAGAATCTTTGATAAAAAGTTCAAGTTGGATATAGGTCTGTAATTTGCTAAGTCATTTGGGCACAGAGATGATTTCTTTATTAGAAGCTGATGCAATCTTAGCTGGACTGTTGATAATATCCTAGTGAATATTATTGTATTTATGGATCTTGGTTTAGTCAAATTGCCAGCGATTTTCTCTCTGAGTGACGCTAGACTTATAGGCATCAAGTGCTGTAGGAATCTGGCTTTTCTAATGCTGACACAATGCTGACACCACTTTACATTTCGTGTGTGAAATGTAAAGCGCTCTTGACTTTAGTTTTTTCGCTTTGATTACTGCGCTGTATAAATTGTCTGTCTAACTAACTAACTAAATTTTGAAATGTCAGAATTCGTCATCTGATCTGTCAATGACAATGGGCCTTTGGATTAAGTGACCCTGCATGAACGATCCCACCTTTGGCTACAGCTACTTCATACTAAGATTAAGCGCCTAGGAATAAGGAGCTACTGTGGTGCTGCTTTCAATAGCTCTATGGAAATTCATGATATTTAACTTAATTACTTACCTTTGACACTGTAAATATGTTGTGGCGATGTTTCAACTCTCTGAATGAAAGTTTTATGCAACTTTTTTCGCATGGCACACGAATGTGCATGCCAGAGAAACGACACTGACCATGGCATTTGACTATATACCCTGAAGAAATTAAGAAACCTAAGAAGATATTGTTTACTTGATATCAGTCCTTACTTACATTGACTTATTACAATAACATTTTTATAATGACATCTTACATTTCTGCCAAGATACTTATTGATGGAAAATATGTTCTCTTTTGGTATCTTTTTTCCAAATACTTTGTTATTTCGTTTGTCTCTCAATGATTCCCATACTTGTTCTCACCATTTAATGATTTTAAAAATTGATAATACCAAAAACTATCATTATAGGGGTATCCAGTGTTTACCAACAAGGTCCGGTTGCTCCGCCCACTGGTGGGCAGAAAGTTTCCAGAAACCGTAGAAACCATTGTTGTCTATTAATAGACACCAATGGCAGAAGCAGATTTCTTGTCCACCAGCATAGATACTGGCTATGTTGGTGGGCATAGAGAGTGTTCTGGATACTCCCATTGTTAATCAAGATGCCAATTTGTATTATTGTTTTTTTACAAATATTATCATTAATTGGAGTATAACTTTAACTATGTAAACTTAAGAGAATCTGAGCTATGTAATGTGAATTTATTTATTTATTTATTTATTTCAAGACAATTTCTATAGCGCCTACGACAAGGGTGCTGTGTTAACCATATTCTAAATTAAAAAGGTGTTGGGAAATAAACAACAACAACAACAACTATATTGAATAGAGCTGCACAGATTTTTCTTTATATTTCCAAATATGCTTTGAATGTTTTGAAACTGACGAAATTGCTGAGACTTTTTGGATTTTTAGACCTCGACTATGCGCGCCGTCTCCGGCATTTATTACGAAGTGGCGGGACAAATGTAACCGTGCCGTTGTGCTGTTTCAGACTATCGGGCATTAAATAATTCTTGCTTGGCCTGTTCCAATTTTGATCCAAATAGAAGAAAGGGACTGTTTAGTGGCCGCTGGCCGGTCGGTCGTCTATCCTGTTTGTCGGGCTTCATTGGAAGCCTAATGGTCCGTGAAAGTCACCGTCCATCGAATCCGTTGGAATTTAAATCCAAGACGAGAGTTATGCTTTGAAGGGTTTGAGGCCATTTCAAGGCTCCGTCAGACACTCGACTGCGTAGGTTCCATAATTGAATATGTGTGCATGATGCCATCGATAGCAGTTGCTCAGCGGCGAAACAACGCAGCGATTTAAGAAGCTTTAAAGACGGTGTGTTTCTGGCAAATTGTGACATGAAAATGAGTCAGTTGGCTTGTGAATCTGTTCGAGAATGCACGTTTCGATTACCTGGTAACGGTAGTTATCAATGTGATTTATCCGGCTGTGATAGATGCAACATAGATAAGGTTTATATTTATCAATTGATGTAGACCTTCTACTGTAACTGCTGTTATTGATGGAATTTTATTTCTGCCTTCGTGTAGACACTATTGAACTATGTTTGAAGATGTAGAGTTGCCATATGTAGTTGTTCATATCAGCATTGCATATTGTTATTAGCAAACTTTTATAGTACTGTTTTGTCATTGTCCACAGCCCAATGACGCAGTTTATGTATTTTAAAGAACCTATTGCATCAGAATGCCTCTGCTTGTTTGGAACTTAATTCAAAATCTTTGGGAGCACCTTTTTGATATCTGTAAATTGACTTGTTGCATCAGCATTGCCATTTCCTTAATACTTAATGACAAAGGCATCTCTGTAGACTAGACTGTAGAACAAAGCATTGTAGTTGTACATGTAAAAGTAATGAATAAGTAGAGTTACTGCATGATTAGAATTTATGACATTGCAAACTGCAGAGTTTTGTTGCTATTTGTAAATGCAAAGACAAGAAGACAAAGAAGTGAATACAGGAACAAACCTACAAGAGGACAAGAAGGCAAAGAATGAGATTACACAGCAAGACCATAATGTCAATGAATGTATGGGTAGAACATAGTGGTTCTCACACAGGGCAGATTCCACTGAACCACTGTAACTCTGTTATTATTATTATTATTATTATTATTATTATTATTATTATTATTATTATTATTACTACTACTACTACTACTACTACTACTACTACTACTACTACTACTATTACTATTATTATTATTTTCTGTACTTTCCTAAATTTCAGTCTGAATACATTGAGTAAATTCGTGTTTTATTCAATGTTAATCAATTTACTATTAGTAATGTGGACATCAGTCCAGTGGATTTTAGATTTTGGCATACTACTGTACATTGGTATAAACTTGGATGAAAAGGTGGGGGGGGGACCCTACACTTTTCCCCTTCCCTATGGTAACCTCTCAAAAAGTGGGGAGCTTGAGCCTAGAGCTTGAGCCTAATAGAAGTTTATGCCTATTCTACTGTGTGGTTGTTGGTTCTGACATTTCTGAAGAAAAAGCTGCTTCATATTCAGGGTGCCCTTATTAAAGTATTAACCTGTGGTGAAATGATTTCAAGATATTCTTCAGTTAATTATAGCACACATGTTGGCATAGGAAGTTTTTCTTCTACAGATATTGAAGAATAACAGACTAGTTCATTACATTGTGTGATATTGTTGTACAAATTTTTCTTTTACAAGAATGTAGCACAGTCTATATTGTGTTTTGAGCATGATGAGGCATACCACGATAATTGTAATTTAACATTCTTTGAGGTTTCATGAGCACCTCTGTGGTCCACTGCATCAGAACCCTCTTATCAAAGAATTCCGAGGTGTTTCGCTGTTCTGTTCGTTTGCTTGAGATGGCTTTGTGTCGTTCTGTACAACATTTACTGTTGTGGTTTTGGGCTGCAGTAAGGATCTGGAAGATTCTGAGACCCCACGAGAGAAGTTTTGGCTCTTGGTATCGGTTGCGTATTCTTCGATCGGTCAGTCATCTAACATCACAAGATTCTTTTATGCGAATTTTACGTTCGCCGTTATCCGTCGCCGGTCAATCGACCGAGATGATGTGCCGGCGAGTGGCCGAATGAATTATGCACGGCCGCTTGCGTCCTGCGAGTCGGCGTTCTATGTTTTGTCGCTATTTTCTTTAAATGCCGCGTTGCGACAGTTTCTTGCACAGAACACCTGATCCATTGCACCACATCGCAAAATAAAAATGTGAATAGCCGGGCCACTGACCAGTATTTCAGCAACGACAAGTTGGCAGTAACTTTTAAACTATTGTCAGACAGTCGAAGCAGAAATTCTGATCTTGCCGCTGGTCGGTCGGTCGGATGGCAGATCAGATATCGTCCTATTGTGCTGTGTTCGTGTCACTTGTGCATCCCACGGCGCTTATTCAGAAGTCTTGTGCATTTTTCAATCATAAATTGCAACATTCTTGTTATCCGGCGAGATGCTTGCATTGTCAACCGCCCTGAGACACATTTTCCATTCGAAGCAAAATTGGACATAAACGGTAATTGCGGTTTTGCCCTTTATCGCGATTTATTCATTGATTGTCATCCGTAAAACTGATGTATATCTTGATTGCAAGAACTACAGCTCTTGCTTTCGGTAACAGCGACGGGAGAATACACAGACGCGTATATATGCTATGCCGAAATTCCACAGAATCGACCATTTGTAGGGTAGTCGGAACATTGCGAGTGTGCATCCTCGATGTTATTCTGTGCAATATTCTGTGGCTTTTAGTTGTGAGGGAATGTGGATTTTATTGTAGAGGGAGATTTTACAGTAGATGTTCGTGGCTTTTTGCCGGTTTTTGTAGTTTTTTTTCTTTTCTTTTTTTAGTACAAAATGAAAACCGTCCTTGCTGCTTCAAGTTATGTTAATATTCTGAATGCTACTTCATTAGAAACTGTGTAAATTCTTTCTCTCTATCTCTTGTTTACAATTTTGTGTTTAATTTAGTTGATGATATACCAGTAATTATGGTATGTAATTAGTGTCTTTGGTCCACAACTCTAGGTCTCCTCATTGTGCCCCAAGCATGAACCAGCCAGTGTTGGAGTTGCCAGGGGGGGCGGGGTTGAACCCCTCCCCCAGCTAACTTTGCAACCCTCACAAAAATCGCATATCGGGTACATTTAGTCTCTGTCATTCATTGAATTTCAGTCCTCAACCCCCCAGCTCAAATTTCACAACTCCAACACTGGAACCAGCCTTATTCCTGAAAAGAGGTTTTGAATCAGTTGGCCCTATACTCTGGAATGCTCTTCACCCCAGTTTACATAATTTAGCCACTGTTGATTCTATGGCCCTAGTTTTGAAACTACTTAGGGCTCATCCGTATAGCACACCCTGTCTTTCGAGGTGCATCACTAAGCCCTCTCTATTATTGGTGCCGCTCCATCATATTTGTCACAGCTACTCCATCCTCTTAGATCTATCCCTGGTCAACCATGTCTTTGGTCCACAACTCAAGGTCTCCTCACTGTGCCCCAAGCATAAACCAACCTTATTCCTGAAACGAAGTTTTGAGTCAGTTGGCCCTATCGTCTGGAACGCTCTTAACTGCTGTATATATAATTTAGAACTGCTGATTCTATGACCCTCTTTTTGAAACAACTTAAAGCTTATCTCTTTATCGAAATGCAGTAAGCACAGCAGGAGCGCTTCTGAGGGATTCTTCAGAAGAAACGCTATATAAATATTCTGTGACATTACGTTACATAATCGTGAGATTTTATCTCCAGTTTGCTGATTTGATGAGCATTCTGTTTCCAATTTGTTTTAGCACTCTTTTTTCATGTTCATCAGAGTCTTCTGCTGCATATCTTGTATAGTCAGCAATCCATTATGTGATGCGTGAGAGCTGGCAGTTGTACCGGTAGTCTATTGCAAAGCCAGTTTAGTGTTTAGAAATCTAGCCAGAGAGCAGCAATGATTTCGACTGTTTTGAAGTCAAAGTAATATCTTGTCAGTCTTAATTTTTGACATTCTACAACTTTTAAAAAAAACAGCAAGAGTTATCAGTCATGAGAAGCTTTTCATCAAATGCAACATCAATTCAAACTGGGTGAAATTTCAGTGCTAGGACAAAATGTTGGCAGACAAAATGTCATGGAGACAAAATGTCACCCTAACCCTAAACCATGACATTTTGTCCGTAACGTTTTGTCCGCTGACATTTTGTCCATGACATTTTGTCCGGCCATGGAAATTTCAAAATACTTCTCCATGGATTTTTATTTTAACCTACTCAGAAATATTTAGAAATTTCATATTTAAGTGCCATAATGAAGCATTCTCTCCAGAGCTTCGTTATGTCTTGGTATTGTTGAAAGTGCTGGACACAGATATTGCCTCATTCGTTTGCTCATGATCATCTTGTCTGAGGTGCAATTTGATTTAATCGGATGATCATAAGCTGATCAGTGATCATGATCTGAAATCTCCTTAGCATGTAAATCTTGAAAATGACGTTAAGCACTCCACTGACAGTCACATTCTTCTTCAGCCAATAGAATGCTTACTCATTGCTTTGAGAGTAAATGAGGTTTGCAAAAAATGTTATAATCGCAAAATAAAAGAAAACATCACGTTGATTATAATTTCATGAGAATTACCATTTCTGCATTCCGCTCCTTAAATCTCCTTGATTTTCTCCTTTCCATCCCTTAAATCTCCTTGATTTTCTCCTAGGAGAGCAGCTATTAGCAATAAACTGATCGCTTTTCACGGGACATTAAGACATTATTTATCATTGGCAGCAGACTGGAAATCAGCCACTGTGTTCAATGCTGGAACTTCTTGTCATTTGTTAATTTCACTTGTCATTTTTGTGTCGGTGGTGATGATGGTGATGATGGCGACTGTGATCATCATGATGGCAAAGTTGTGAGAAACGTCACAAAATGATTTGTCATTTTGTATCTTTATACTTTACATATTAAGCTCTGTTATTTAAAGAGAATCTCAAGACTCTTCTAGTGTACACCTCATTTTAGAGTGTCCTTGAAATTGGCTCTCACTCAGCTCCTGGTGCTATAAGAATTGTCTTAACAGCAGCAGACAACAACAACAACAATACTACTACTACTGCTACTACTAATATTATTACAACAAATAATAACTATAAAATACTAATTATTATTAGGAGTAGTAGTAGTCATGGTAGCAATAATAATTAGCAATAATAATAATAATAATAATAATAATAATATTATTATTATTATTATTATTATTATTATTATTAATGGTAATATTCTAATGCTAATGCAGTATTTTATCATTTTTATGATACTAATGACAAAATGACAAAATTTTAAAATCATCATTGGATGTTTATATTGATGTCCTCAGATGCTACATTTACAGTAATTGATTAAAATATTAACAGACATCATCCATTTTTAATTTAGAATTTTCAATGACTTGACAGCAATGTGGCTGTAACTTGATATTAGCATTATCCAGTGATAATAATGGTCAGTGTTTAAATACCAGCTTGTGCATCGTATGCAAAGTGAAAGATGAAACAGAGAATTTTATGTAGACAATCTGAACATGAGCCTTGAGTGCTTGGGAAGGACTTTACTTACTTTTTACTTTTAATCTGAACATGGATACCATGAAAAACAGATGAATTGAATCAGGATCTGAACCGAAGGTCTCTGTTGAGACTCAGAGAGTAAAGAGGTGGAAGGCACAGAAGCCAAGTTTCATAGCTTAAATCGATAACATTATATCAATAATAAAATAAATAGAACAATTTTGAAATGTCAGCCTCTTAGAGTGCACCTTGATTTGAAGAGAATGATTCACGTAAATAATAATAATAATAATAATAATAATAATAATAATAATAATAATAAAATAATAATAATAATAATAATAATAATATAGAGAGAGACATCTTTTCTCCTACAATGAATATCTGTGACACTCCAGATATTTAACGCAGTTGCCTTCCACGGAACTTTCACATAATAATAATAATAATAATAATAATAATAATAATAATAATAATAATAATAATAATAAGGTAATAATAATAATAGTAATAATAACAATAAGGTGATTTAAAGTTTTTTAGGAGGCTAAGCCTGTGTGCCGCTTTAATAATAATAATAATAATAATAATAATAATAATAATAATAATAATAATAATAATAATAATAATAATAATAATAATGTGATTTTAAATGATATAGGACAGGGGTCGGCAACCTATGGCACGTGTGCCAGATGTGGCACGCGTAGCGATTTTTAGTGGCACGCGAAAAACCAAAAATTTATTTATGTCCTGCTTTTTACTTTCGAAGTAATGTAATTAATTCAAGACCAACTTTCTTTTTTATAATATTTGTTGCACATACGAGTACTTATGAGCCTTATAAAATGGCTTATAACCTTATATATTTAATAGTGTAATATATAAAATATGGTAAGGTTGATTGGTAGTTGGCACGCTGAAGGGTAGATAAATGGGTTGTTGGCACGCTGAATGAATTAGAAATCCAACTTTGGCACATTATTGCCAAAAGGTTACCGACCCCTGATATAGGAGGCTAAGGTAGTCTGTGTGAAAAACTATAATTACTCTCAACAATTAATCTAGTTTTCCTAAATAACTTTTGAATCAATTTATTGTTTCAACTTTTACTGATTTTTTCATCCAATCTTGTTTCATAAATTGACTCCCCTAACACTAAAATGATATCTTTTCTTGGTCCCACTCTTTTCTTGTACAATTTACATTTGTGACCTCTGTGCTAATGTAAATAATCGATCATACGGTGCATCTACTTTCCCAGTCATTGTTTTGTGTGTAATGCGACCTAATTTTTTATTCTGAGCATGTGTGTGGTGCAGTATATTCTGTGTCCATTAATTAAATTGAAAATGGAGGAAGATGGCAGATTGAAATTGTAAACTCCGAACAGAATCCATTTGAGTAGTTTCACTAGAAAACTTGGTTAGCATTCATCTTATTCAGATGATGCTCTGTCTCATTACTGTAATTTCTTTGTCAGTGATATGTTCTGCATGTCATGTGATATTCCCAAACATTTTTTCTAAAATTCAAGTAGTTGGATGCGTATGTGTGTGTGTGTGTGTGTGTATATATATATATATATATATATATATATATATATATATATATATATATATATATATATATATATATATATATTTTATATTGATATTTTCCTATAGTGACATAGGGTCACAAAAAGAGGCGATGAAAAAAGACTACTCGTTGCAGAAATGAGCTGCCTAAGAAGAATTCTTGGAGTTAGCAGACTTCAAAAACTTAGAAATGAAGATATATGGCAGCGGATTGGGCTAAAGAATACCATCATGGACAAACTCAGAAAAAGGCAGTGATGTGACCAAGGCAGTCCAGTACAAGGCCAAGGCCAAGGCCAAGACACTAACCCTCAAGACCAAGGCCAAGACCAAGACTCTGAGCTTCAAGGCCAAGGCCAAGGCCAAGGCAGTGACCTACAAGACCGAGGCCAAGGCCAAGGCATTTCACTCAAGGCCAAGGCCAAGGCTTCGATCCATTTTAAGTATCGGCATGGTAACACTTGTAATGTAATATACAGGACTTTTTTGTGACGGTACGCGCCGGTACGGCGTACCAGAACCTTTTTCAAGGTGTGAAAAAAAATAATTTTCTTGTGACTTTGCAGTTGTGATTTAGCTAAAAACTTTAAATACTTAATAAATGATATGCATCATTATGCTTCCAAAATCGCTTCTATGTTAAATTCTAGCCACAGACCACATAATCGTAATGGAAAAGTTAGGCAATCCACCGTGAGTACTGGCACCTATTTTCTTACAAAAAAAGCACTGGTAATATAAATATGAAATATGTACACTACAGCAGCGCTGACAATTGTTACACTATTATACTATGTGAAAGATCTAACACCACAGCCTACTAATAAACTAGCCAATCTTGCTGTTTTGTAAATGTGTAATAATGCAGTGAACATTTTAGTTATTATTATCTGCATTCTGCAATCAGCTTTTGGTTTTTCAGTTACATGCAGCTATAATAATAAAGATGTTGTCATTATTTAAACAAAAAACTGCTCATTTCACTCATTTGCCATTGCAGCGCAAGAACATCAACGTTTCAAGCAGCTCATTCCCAAGCCTGGCTCGATGCGGTCTCACTACAAATCCTCCTTGTGAAAATACTCTTTCAATGGGGGCCGAAGTTGCAGGCACACAAAGAAGCCTAGAAAACAGTGGCCTCAAGCTCATGAAATTCCTCTCAGCAAAAATGTTGTAGTCAGAATCTGGATCAAACGAATCACTGTTGATTGTACACATGTTGTAATGACAAACTATAGCTGCCATCAGTGCCTTGTGATGTGACCAAGGCACTTGCTTCCAAGACCAAGGCCAAGTCCAAGGCACTAACCCACGAGGCCAAGACCAAGACCAAGACATTAGACCTCAAGACCAAGACCAAGGCCAAGGCTTCGAAATCCGGCCTCGAGGCAGCCTCGAGGCCAAGACCAAGACCAAGGCTTCACATCACTGGAAAAAGGAGGCTTACATGGTATGGACATGTAAGCAGGATGGAAGACTCGAGACTTCCCATAAAAGCACTCTACACATACAAGGAAGGCAAAAAGGAAGAGGCGGGCCCAGAAAAATTGGATAGACAACATAAAAGAAGATTTCAAAGAATGACAACTGACAACTGTATAAGAAAGAAAACAAACATTTGATAAAAAGATCTTGAAATGTTTTCTGACTAGCTATTGCCACTAATGAGTTGGCAGAGAGCAATTATGATGATGATGATGATGATGATGATGATGATGATGATGATGATGATGATGATGATGATGATGATGATGATGATGATGATGATGATGATGATGATGATGATGATGATGATGATGATAGTGACTTACTCTTGCTTTTGTCATTAATAATGAATTTTGCTTCATTTTGCTTTTTTAAGTCTTAAACACCATTATCTGTATTTTGAAGATTTGTATTTTCTACAAGATTTAAAGGAAGAGGTGAAATAATTGTGAAAAAGACTGCTAACATGTGATCTTGATGATCAGTTTCAATGAAGTAGATTTGGTCATTTGTGGTTTCATTAATGACAATGGCTCTTGCTGTTTATAGACAATTACGCTTATGTTTGTTTTGCTATTAAATGAGTCAACAGTTGTAGCAGGCTGGCTTGATTATATGGATGAAAAAACTGTCTGACAAGAGTATTGACAAATCAACAAAACAGGCCATTGTAGCTCTTTCTATACAGCTTCCTTTCGAATAAAGTCACGGTCGAGTGATTTTAGAGTTCCTGTTGGAATAATGATGCAACATTCGTTTTGTAATTATTATCGGGCACTGTGGCTTGTGTAGATCTATCCTCTGCAGAAAATGTGCGAGTCGATTTCCGAACGCCGAGCGTCTGTGTTTTTTCATTGGCCACAAGTGTCGGGCGTGCAATGCCGGCGTATATATTCAGCCGTCGATGGCGGCGACAGCACGTGCCTTTGGCGATTGCCGCAGTAGATTTTCTGACGTCGTCGGCCATACGAGAAAATTTATTTATTAGACGCACACAACGGTCTATTGCGCTCCACTGGGTATTCATTATTGCTTTTCGACGTCCTGCTTATATTTGCCAATTTATTCCATATTGCTGAGTTTATTGAAAATTGACTCCGGTTGCCTTCATTGCATAGTTCATTGCTTGACGTACATGACCTCTGCTGAATCTGCTTTGCTCATCGCGCCGATGTCGTATCCGAATGAATCCGCACATCGTCAAGCGCGGGGTCTTCATATGCTGCCCTCCTCGTCCTTAGTTCTATGGCCTTGCTCGTATACGGCCGCATTTGTCTATGGATCTGTATTGTTGTCGTCCTGTGTTTTATGTGAAAATATTTCTTGCTGATATGTATGTACAATGCGGCACCGGGCAGTGTTGCCATCATGATTTTTTGCATTATGGTCATTTGTGGTCGGAACATTACACTTGAATCTTTGGTTTTTAATTGCAATAATGTCATTATGAACACATTTGATTATGTTGAAATAAGGCTCTCGGCATTTTCTGCCTTATTTTTGATACGAAGAACAAAAGAATTGGATAGAAGTGAACGTATAAATGTGTAAGGATTTCAGATCCAGTATTGGCTTATGCTTTACCTTGTACAAACTTTTTGAATCAGTTAAATATAAGGTGTTGACAGCATCTTGAACCATCATCACCAGCAACATTGCAGTTCCAGCATTGAAGCTTAGTTAATTGTAAATGTAATTAATTAAAAACGTGCTGAAATGGTATATGACTGCAAATAGTTATGCAAATAAAATAATAAATAAGCAAAAAATTGAATGAATTATTTGCAATTACACACGATTGTAATAACTGCACCGATGGTTAGTTGGTCAAATTTACTTTACCCTGCGACTCCAATGCTAGGAGCGCCTCTGAGTAGAAATAGAAGAGGCGCTATACAAATGTCACATTACATTACATTACGTTACATTCTTCTTCAGGTGCTCTGTCCAGGGACAGGTTCCATACTCCAGCGTCGCCACTCCTCTCTATCTTGAGCTTTTATCTTTAGGGCTGAATACTTGTTTTTCCCCGTGGTGTCGAACATCCACTCCAGCATCGATGTCCTTGGTCGCCCTTTCTGTGCTTTCCCATTCATCTTTCCTTCTAGTACTTCTCTTAGTAGGTTTGATTCTTCTCTCAGAACATGACCTATCCACTTCTTTTGTCTCGTACGAATAGTGTTTATTAGGCTTTTCTTCTCCTCTACCCTCTCCAAGACTTCTTTGTTTGTTAGTTTTTCCGTCCAGCTGATTTTTGTCCATACATTCTTCGCCAGATTCACATTTCGAATGCCTCTAGTCTCTTTATGTCTTCCTTTCTGAGCGTCCAAGTGTCTGATCATTACATTACAAATGATAATCATTGTAATTCAGCAAATGGATTCTTCACTGAGTGAATGACTTAATATGCGTTAACAACTATGTAATAATAATAATAATAGTAATAATAATAATAATAATAATAATAATAATAATAATAATAATAATAATAATAATAATAATAATAATAATAATAATTGGATACAACAAATCATTTTTGCCAAGCATCTTCTGATATATTGTTTTAGAAGTGTTTAATTGATGACACTGGGACAGTGGCTATTCTAGCCACCTAGACATTGGGGGGAGTTTAAAATTTTGGGGGTAAAAGACATTGGGGAGGTCTTACTACTTGCCAAAATGTCAAAAAAAAAATTGGGGAAAATTCAAACTTGGGGGGGGGGAATTTCCCCAGAGAAGGCCTAGAATAAACACTGCACTGGGATAATTACTGACCTCAGTTTGTGCTGGCTTTAGTTTGGATTGGATTTGGTTCACCATCGGATTGATGTCTGAGGCATCATGATTGTGGCACCATAGAGTTTATTGATAATAGTAGTAGTAGTAGTAGTAGTAGTAATAATAATAATAATAATAATAATAATAATAATAATAATAATAATAATAATAATAATAATAATAACAACAACAATAATAACAAGGTTTAGAGTGGTTCAGTAGGGTCTGCCCTGTGTGAGAACCGCTAATGCCTCACCCATCCATTCATTCACATTATGGTGTTACTGTGTAATCTCATTCTTCATTCCCTTGTCCTCTAGTAACATTTGTTTCTGTATTCTCCTTCTCTGTCTTCTTGTCTTTGCATCTGCAAATGACAAAACTTTGCAGGATACAATGTGTCATAAATGCCTCATTCAGTTACTCTGTATAACTGCCAAAATACTTTTATCTAGAACCTGATTGATTGATTGATTGATTAAATGACGATTTGCTTTCAGAATATTTTAGACTAATTCTTTTCGACTTCTGTTTTTTTTCCAGAACATTTTCATATATTTGTTGGCGATCTCAGTCCGGAGGCAGAAACGCACCATCTTCGCGAGGCATTCGCTCCCTTCGGCCAGATATCGTAAGCAGTCATTTCGTATTTCTGTATCTTTTCTGCCGATACAATTAAGCAAGATCTCGTGTGTACATTTGACACTTGCAAAATACCGGTAGTTGCTTTTTCACAGTCATCTGGTTGTCTGGCCTGATATCCTGGATTTGACATGGATCCTGTGCAATTGTGATTTGGTGTACCATCAGTTCATGCTTCTATGCATTATTAAGTGGCGCTATAGAAGTTTAAAGTTGAATTCGATTATCTGCTTACACCTAGGCACTTCGGTTACAATTAAAATAGCTTTGTTGAAATCTGGTGTTACTATGTTTGAAAGGATGTCCTCATACTTTTGTAAAAGGCAAGTTTTTGTAAAAGCAAATGTTTTTATAGTTTTGATCGGATTTGTGCAATTTTCGTCATTGTCAGATATTGTGTTGACAATATTTTCGTCCTGCCTTTGTACTTTACAGTCTCCATTTAATTGTGGTGTCCCTCGATCAATCGTAGGTATTCACAGGAATTTATGCACGGCAAGGGTAGATGTGAGATCAGATCACTCAACCAAATAATAACAGAAGTTCAATAATAAATGAGCAAATGGTCATCTGTCTAGACCTTAAGAATAATACAGTTGTTCCCCAAAGAAGAACATGTGTTTATTTTATTTTCGACCTTTTTTGAGGACTGAATGCTATTAACATTTTTGAAAGCTTCTGATCGCATCAGAAACCTTTAGTGTCAGCTGTGTACCTGTCGACACGAGTGCTTTGTATTGCAATCCGACTAAGATTGCATTAGGCTGTGATTAATTATCAATTAAGGCTGAAGTGGCGCTATAGAAGTTTAAGGTTGAATTAGATTATCTGTGATTAATTATCAATTAAGGCTGATCAATCCTTTGAATCGATAGTTTTGACTATGATATCCACCGTCATTGTCACACAGTCAAGGGGAGAATCTTTGAGATCGATCTAGTGAGAATTTTCCTGCCGGGAGTTCGCGAGTCATTCCTTTCTTGAGTCTGTATGTGGCTGGGTAAGAGTTGAGCAGCATTTTCTTTTTCTTTTTCTTCTTTAAAAGGCGATTGCATGCCTGCTGGCCGCACTTCAATGCAATGTGTTTCTTACGACAGTAATCAATTGATAACGCATCGCTTTAGATTTGACAGATCACAAATGCGGAGCGATGTCAGAAATTGTTATTCTGCACAGGACAGGACTTATAAACATTTAAAAATTTGACAGGTGAATTTTAAGCTTAGGTATTTTCCTGTTTGTCTGAAACCAAAACTCAACGCTGGGTCCAAGGCTTCACCTTTACCTTTTTTTTCTCTAGACCACTCATTGTCAGAGTCTTGGTTGAAACTCGATCGTCTGTTTGTGTTTCTCTATGTTTTGATGTTGAAACATTTTTATTGTATCTGCAACAGACATGTGCTGTATATCCAGTGCATTTCAAAAGTCTCCTGTGTATGCCATGTGGATATCCAAGTGTTTTTTCCAGTAAGTTTTGCCTTATATCGCAGTTCAGAGATGGTGTCTAAATTGAACTGAGAGTGAGATAAATCCGGTTGCACGCTTAATATTAAATAAGTAAGTAAGTTGAAATCTTGTGAATTTCTATAGTAGCGCTTTCAAAATGGCACCACAATAGCTGCTTATCTTTTATTAGTCAAAATTAGAATTGGCTTTAGTCAAAAGGTGGGGGGGGGGTCAGGACATTTTGTCCAAAGGGTAGTTGGTTGGGAGTTGTGGCTATGGATGAAATGATTTCTTGAAGAAAAATGCTTCAAATTTAGATAGAAAAAGTCAAGGAGATGCTGCAAGAAGTGAAGATGACTGAGAAATGTGCTGTTTAACTATGCTGTAGACAGCAGAGGTATGTTTAATTTTGACCTTATACAGCCTTTGACAGGTTCTTTTGTAACTAATAGTCCTTCAAAATGACATTAGGGTTGATGTAGAAAGGAATGCACTGTAGAAAGAATGTCCGTACTTCTGAAGAGAAATCGAGCTCCACGTGAAGAAGGAATTTCAGTTGTCGGTGAGCATTGTACGAAATGTAATGTCATCATATCGAGGTATTTTCTTCACTTGACCCAACACTTGTAACAAAGAATTCCTGCAACAGAATTTATCAGATTCCACTGCGGCGACACGGGAAGCAGAATGCCACTGCTGCGTTGAAGACGAATGACGTTCATTTTTATGATTTTCATTCAAAAACCGGTCTTCACGCTGGAAGATTGCAGCAATGATGTGCTGAAGGAATTGCAGTTTTGTTGTCGTTTTATTGGCGCCAGCGAAGAGACAATATTTCTCATCTCGTGGCAAGCAAATTTCCTTATATGCCATAAAGAACGGACAATATTATGGCCGTCTTTGCGAGTCTCGATTTCCATTTCTTAGTGTGAATTGTTTAGAGATCGCCGTGGAATGCAAATGAGGCTTTCTGCATTTATTAGGCCGACTTAAGTTACTTACGTCTGTGCTGTACATGTAAATGGCAGTCACGAATCCGGCGAAGATATCCTGAAGCAGGAATAAGGCGGCTAAATCTGTATGGATGCTTCATAGAACAGAAAAGCACTGCGTACTTTATGGAGAATTTTGCCGCATTTAATTTTGACAAGCCTGGCTGGTCGTACGCCATTCTGCGCTTCGTGGAGAAGTGAAGTGAAATAACCAGTTAGAAGGAGTATTTGTGACCTTTTCGCACCACGATAAAGACAGCTGAACACAGAAATAGAATGGATTGCAGTCGCCAATTGCATCTCTCCAGGCAGTCAGTTCATTGGTAAATCAGAATAGAAGTGACTGTGAACAAAGGTTCACACGTTCACGTCCAAACAGAAGTGTTTGTGTAGCACGGTTCACATGTTCACATCGACACAGAAGTGATTTTGTGAACATGGTTCATGTCAGCAGTTTCAGAAACTTCCAATAGATCGAGCGTTCTTCTGCTGAGTGCATCTACGCACACTTTAATCTGTTTGAGAGCGAATCTTTTGGTCAAACCCACGGTTTCTTGACCTGTTTTCGACCCAATCGCGTCCTCTCGCTTAAACCATTTCCCAAATGCGATGGATATTTCTTTGGCCAATTCATCAATCAGAAATCAATCAATAAATCACTCCACAAAAGCCGATCAATCATCCGGCGATCAGTTGTCTGTATCTTCAGTTCTGCGCTTCTGCGAAACATTCTTCCAGTCAATTTTGTTGTTTGAATGTGGCGTAATGGAGATGTCTGCATAAACAGTGTTGTTCCCAACAGCTACCATTATCAGCAGAAGATGTGCTACGTCACTGAATCAGTGATGTATATTCCCAGAATGCTATTGGAAAACTGTCCAGTTGTATTTAGGAGCAGTTGGTTCAAATCGTCTTTGTATACTCTGAATTGGTTTTTTTGTGGAACTAAAGGTAACGACTGTTACAGGCGAACAGAGGTTAGGATAGAAGGATGCATGAGTGGTTGTGGTTTTCAGCACAGGACAAAACCTACTAAACCACTTATTATTATTATTATTATTATTATTATTATTATTATTATTATTATTATTATTATTAGAGTGGAAATCCATGGTTGTTGATGTAGCAATACATGGCACATGAAGATTATTATTATTATTATTATTATTATTATTATTATTATTATTATTATTATTATTATTATTAAATAAGTCATTGCATGGTTATTAAAATGCATCTTCAACTGATATCTTCAATCTCAAATTGTCCTTCAGGCCTACTTTCCATGTTCTGGAAAACAGTGAAGCTAACAACAGCATATAAATATTTGAAAGCAAGTCATATTGGCATCAAAAACAGAAACATTGAACCGATTCTTGATATATATGTCAATACTCCTGGTGGTTTTGCACTTACCTCTATATTTCACTTGGATTGACTTGATGCGCACTTTTTTGCAAAACCACACTTATTGGTTTCTTCTTGTCGTGAATTTTCAAGCTTGTTTCGTTTACAAAATTTCTCTGTTTTTGATGAGTCAATTACCGTAATGTGGCTGCAGCCGAAGTTCTATGCAATATTTGGATATTTTGGTTTCAAAAGTTTGTGTGCTACAGCATGCACCATTCCCACCCCTATTTTAAACTTTAAAGTTTAAAGCCGCCCATTAGGTTCATCTGGTTTGATCGAGGTTCCTTCCTGTCATGAGTAAATTTACCCTTGGGTCTAACAATTTGCCTTTGTTGTGGTCGATCGCATATGCAAGCCGGTTCGTTCCAACGTAAAGCCGGCGGCCTCTACCAGGTTTATGGTTTCCAATCTCTGTATTGTCTTGAGTTGTTGACGTTGAGGCTTATGGTGTGTTGCGCTTTGAAATCGGTTAATCTTCTTACTAATCTGTACGTTTAAGTACGTTGCTTCCGCGCGTCCGATGTTTGATGTCCGAAATCGGCCGAGACGGAAATCTCAGTAGTTGGCGCGACATCTCGTGAATGGGAGCTGTTAACTGACAAAAGTCAGTAGATGATAGTGATGGTGGTGGTGGTGATGATGATGGTGGTGGTGGTGGTGATGGCGGTGATGATGATGCAAATGAATTGATCAGAATAACAGGCAGCGTCATTCGTTTTCACTTGGTTATCAAGTTACGCCACCATTAAGAGGGAATTATGGATTCTACTGGCCGATATACAGAATCATAACCAGGAATCGTTGTCTTGCTTAGGCAGAAATTCTCGTTTCAGAGCTTGAAACACTGGCAGCGTGTCTCGAGACCAAGGACCGAGAGAAGAAGGAGAAGGAGTACAGTGAAATAAACCTTCATATCTGTTCATGCTGTGAAAATGAATTGTGCAATGCAGTTGCGAGAAAGAGCGAGAAATTCCGGATCACTGCTCAGTGCTTACTGATCGACTCTATACATAGCAAGGGAGAAGTTTCATATTGTCATTAACTTAAACAACTAACCTTTGTAGCATAATGAAACTATTAAAATTCTTAACCAACCAACCCCCCCCCCCCCAGAGGTCTAACTTTCAAATGCCACTCTGATGTAACGTAGTAATATCTCGTTAAATTCTTCAGTGCTGATGAAAGCAGCGTATGCAACGGACCGCATATTCTAAGCTTTTTTGAAGCAGACATACGTGGTCAATCTTGGCCCATGAGGGTCAGCGGTGAATGATACAGAAGACATCGTAGTGGAAGGATGAGATTATAGATGGACAATTTGCTTGAAAAGGAATGTCCTCGGAGGTTATTAAGATGAGGCTTCAAGAGGAGAAGGAGGAGGAGGAGAGGGGGAGTGTTCAGTTAAATTGAGTTTAGAGCCATTGAGTGCATTTGCAGTATTGAATACCGGTACATATAATGTGCTTGAACGACGAGTGTATAGTACGGTGGTATAACTGGGTTTTAGGCAGTTCGGTGGCATTAGGCCTGTGTTAATATCCATGGAGATTTTTCATTTGACTCTTCAGTTCAGCGCCAAACTTCTTTGAACTACTCTATTTTTATATTCAGTGTTTATTCTAGCCACCTTGACATTGGGGGGGGATTTAGAAATTTTTTGGGGGGGACAAGGTCTGAGTATCCACACTTTTGGGGGGAATTTTTTCATTCCCCAGCCAACATATAAAAAATTTGTGTGGGGGGAATTTTAAAACTTGGGGGGGGGAATTCCCCCCAGAGAAGGCCTAGAATAAACACTGTTCATATTTATATTCTTCTGTCTTCACAGTCTACGAATAATGACGTCAAACTTGCAGCATCAGTTTTGTAGCAGTCCTTGCACTGAATTTAAGAGCTGGATCTATCAGTGGCATAGTCAGGATTCTGTGAATGGGGGGAGGGGTATGGTTATGGTTCCCATGATTCCCAACTTCGGAAAATTCTGACAGGCAAAAACAGGTAGTTGACTATTATTTTGCTTGATTAAGTGAATTATATAGGTATGTAAGTGCATACAATTATATTGATAAATTTTAAAAAAATTATGGTCGAACAGCCAATGGGGGTTTTAACCCCCAAACCCACCCCCTTGGCTACGCCACTGGATTCTATTATATATGCATTGCATACAAGCTATTAGTGCCGGGGTAATAGATGATGATGATGATGATGATGATGATGATGATGATGATGATGATGATGATGATGATGATGATGATGATGATGATGATGATGATGATGATGATGATGATGATGATGATGATGATGATGATGATGATGATGATGATGATGATGATGATGATGATGATGATGATGATGATGATGATGATGATGATGATGATGATGATGATGATGATGATGATGATGATGATGATGATGATGATGATGATGATGATGATGATGATGATGATGATGATGATGATGATGATGATGATGATGATGATGATGATGATGATGATGATGATGATGATGATGATGATGATGATGATGATGATGATGATGATGATGATGATGATGATGATGATGATGATGATGATGATGATGATGATGATGATGATGATGATGATGATGATGATGATGATGATGATGATGATGATGATGATGATGATGATGATGATGATGATGATGATGATGATGATGATGATGATGATGATGATGATGATGATGATGATGATGATGATGATGATGATGATGATGATGATGATGATGATGATGATGATGATGATGATGATGATGATGATGATGATGATGATGATGATGATGATGATGATGATGATGATGATGATGATGATGATGATGATGATGATGATGATGATGATGATAATAATAATATAAAAGCCAGGTTTTATGGGCTATAGTGGGACCTCTTGTTTTTTAAAACCAATGTAAATCATATGGTCCTTTATTTCAATTTCTGTCTGTTATAATCACATTTGTTGTCTTTGTGTCCTCAAACCTGCAAATGACAGGCATATTTTGCATTGCAGTATACAATGTCATAACAGCTATCTTGCTGAATTTCAGTACAATGCAATTTTACAATAAATTCAAAGACAGAGTGAGGCTGTGGGTTGGATTTGGTGGGTTTAAAAAATATTATTATAGCAATGTGATTTAAAGTGGTTTAGAAGACTTAAGTTAGCCTGTGTTAATAAGACCACGATAAGTGGTCAGCCATAAGAGAGGACTGTTTTTCAAAGGACTATAACTTCTCATTGTCATTCAGTTCACCCATTTAGTTCCAAATCACTTGCCTAATAATTAATCTCTGTCTTGATTGCGGTCAGAATCTTCGCTTAATTTATTATACTGTCATGGGATTCGTGTGGGTTTTTTTTGCAATAAGGCTTCACTACAAATGTATTTGCCTAGTGCAGGACATTGACTTTGTTTTATCTGAAACAATCTCCAGTTGTTGAGTCTGCAACACGGTTGCTAACGATTGGGAATCAGAAGGTCAGCTGTTTATACATTTTTTCTATATTCCGTCAATCAATCGACTTCTGTGGCAGCACTATCATGATGCCTATGGCACCAAATCCAATCGGAATTTGGGCCAGGTCAAGCCAAAGGGGTCAGTCAGATTGGCGGATGAGCTAGGATTACAAGGGGGATGGGCCAAGTCAAATTGTACAATTGCTTATATTCTGATTGCAAAGTGATTTTTATAATGGTTGAAAGCAGCCAAAATTAATGTTGTATTTTGCATTGGACCAATGATAATTACCGGTACGTGTTACATGCACAGAATGTGTTCATTGATTTCCAAATGCGGGTTGAAATGGCTCAAAGGCGGTTTTGCGATGAATCTTTTTCAGCCATTCTGGAAGTTCAGTTGCATTACGTTGTGTTTCAAACCTTTTGGAAAGTGTGCTCATTTTAGGATTTTCATGTAATCTGTGGGAATAGGAATAGACCAGGTTGTCAGAAAACAAGGATGATGAAGATAGTAGAATTAAAACAGGAAGGAGGCACCAATGGAAGACAAAGTGCAACACTAAGCGATTGATGTGAGTTGGAGAGAAGGATTTGAGTCAATAGTTGGCAGATAGTCTGTCCTGATCACATAAGAATAGTGTCGATATTGACTTATACTCAGGAAGATATGGATCACTGTAGTTTTAGTTTTCTAATGGCAGAGGACAATGCATTACTGGTCTCAAGTCCAGTTATGCTCTGCATGTGCTAATGAGTGAAATAAAGCAATGTTTATTTAAAGTCAGGTGATGTTGCAATGTAAATGAGTTCAGTGCCATAGATGTAAAAGTCTGTGCTTAAAATGTAACTGATTGGGTATTCAGTGGGGTTAAGTTGTCCTAAAAATTTCTTTTTCTGAGATAGTTCCTGACAGTCAGGTTTTCTGTACCAATTTAAGTTCACTGCCCACCCTTAGAACCAATTTTACTTAAATCTAAAAACTCTTGTTCACCATATCGTATACCGGTAGTTGACTGTTGACTGTACAACGCTTTTGGCTATGTTACTGCGCCTCATAAATCGTTGATGATGATGATGATGATGATGATAATGATGATAATAATAATAATAATAATAATAATAATAATAATAATAATAATAATAATAATAATAATAATAATAATAATAATAATAATACCAGGTAATAATAATAATTATAATAATAATAATAATAATACCAGGTAATAATAATAATTATAATAATAATAATGTTATTGTGGAGTCAGTTGGCATCGAGAATTGTAGCCACAGCCACTGAATGAAAATCTGATTGGGGGATCTTCCCCTTGGATATCGCATTTAAGATAGTCTGCTTTATGACGCACATTCGGGTGACGTTATGTACATAACTGTGCGTCTATGTACCCAATCCAATGAGGTACTTCTGCAGTACTTAGGGCGATTTTACTGCTGATTTAGTTCTGCAGATATTACATACATAGATATGACTGTTTAAAATATTCTACATTTATTCTGCATTCTCATGGCAGGTGCAACAATTTTAGAAAATAAAATTCCTCTACAGGTAATTTATTTGATATGATATGACACTATTGTTAGTAAATAATAAAGCAAATAAACTGCTGATTGATGCAGATTGAATGTTGTGGCGTCACCAAACAACCCAGGAGATCAGCTCCTTGCCATGTCTGTTATGAACAGCGGTCTAAAGCTCAAAGCCAACCAGCAATGTGAATTTCTCACACAAAGGCCGCACTTCTTGTTATTTTGCTCGTTGGTCTGCATAAGGTGTTGAAGTTATTTGAAAAAGTCCGCTTGGCGGCAAACGATTGATCGATTGTGTGTGTGCACGACTCGCCCACCCACTCAGGATCTCATCTTACTCGTTCACAGCTGTTAAATCGGTCATCGTGCGAAATATTCTGAACCAGAACTATGGAACTCAGTTCCAACAGCTCTTGTTTGCCTACAGTATGATCAAAATGCTGATTCTATGGTCCTCTTTTCAAAGTGACTTAAGATTCGTCTCTTTATCAATGTGCAGTAATAGCAGTGTCTCAATCAATGTCTCAATATGTCAACTTATATAGCGCTTATTTAAAGTCAGGCTTAGCGAAGCGCTTTACACATTACACTTATACGAGATCTTAAATAAGTGTGTCTTTAGTCTCGTTGAAAACGAATCAGGCTCCGTTTCTTTAGTTACTTAGTCTGGTAACAAGTTCCATAAAATTGGATTCCCACGAGTGACGGATCTTTCTCCAAATTTGGCCGTCTTTGACGGGGGAGGAACCGCCAGCTGGACCCGAGTACTTGACCTCAGCTGAAGGCGACGCTCTGTTAGCATGATCCTATGGAGAAGTTCGGTTAAATAGCCCGGGCAAGTATGGTCGTTGAGTACGCAGTGGAAGAGCTTCTGAGCGATTCTTCAGAAGAGCCGCAATTCAAATATTCTGTTACATCTTCTTCTTCTTCTTCTTCTTCTTCTTCTTCTTTGACCTTCTTCGCTCGGAGGATTGGTCACACTATGGACTATCCCTGTCCATTGCTGCCTATTGTTAGTTGCCCTCATGGCTTGGTAGGTTGTAAGTCCCGTCCAGGTTCGGATGTTGTCGATTCAGGTTATTCTCGACCTTCCTTGAGCTCTTTGTCCTGAAATTGTACTGAAATTCTACATTTATATACATTTATATATATATACATTTATATATATATATATATATATATATATATATATATATATATATATATATATATATACATATACATACATACATACATTTATTCCACCAAAAATATGTCAATTTTCTTCTTTTGACATTATTCAATAAGATTTTCTTATATTTCGTTTTTTTTATTATCCACTTGTTGGTCCTCTCTACTATCCAATGCAGTCTAAATATTGCTCTTAATCCTTTCGTCTCGAGGGCCTTTATGCATTACAGGCAACAAATCAAGAATCACCTGGGGTGGGGCCCGTACCGGGCCGGGCGCCTCGGTACGGGCTACGGGCCTCGAGGTACGGGCTACGGGCGCAAATGTACGGGCTACGGGCCTCGTACGGGCCGGGCGCTAACAATATTTCTTTAATAAATTCAAGTTTATATTTGTTTAGTCTTGCTTTTTTCCTCCTCTTTTCCTAACGCACCTAACAGCAACAAAATATTAATGTTCTATTGACAATTATACAATAGCTACAACTAAGCTGTAATAAAAATTTTAATTAGGGAACAGCTAAGAAAATAATTTTAAAACTATGATTAATGAAAATTATTTGATTTTGAGTTCACAAACGAATATTGTATTTAATATTGTGTTAGCAGATTATACTTTTATGAAATTACCTTGCAGCCCCGCCCGTACCTCGGGCCGGGCGGCAAGGTACGGGCTACGGGCCGGGCGGGCCTCAAAGCTCTTGCCTCGGGCTCGGGCTCGGGCCGGGCCCCACCCCAGAGAATCACCATTTCCTTAAATTCTTGCAGCATCTCAAGTATTTAGATCTAAAATTAGAACTTTTGTCTTTAAAAATTCATTTCCCTTGTAAACACTATGTCCCAACCACGATGTCCTAAGAGCCATTTGCCCCTGCCTGGACTGATCATTGTGTTTTGGCCATAGCTATTCTAATGTTAGATTAGGCTCCTGAGAATATGCAACTATAATCTACTACTCTTACACAGCACCACATAAATGCACAGGCTTTTACTTAGCTACTTTGTAGCCCGCTTGCACAGACACACACAGATGCATAATAATAAATATAATATATGTAGGGCTGTTTTGTAAAAAAAATATTTTCCGGAACGCAATAGTCAAAAGTCAATTGTCAACATGACGTAGCGGTCGAACAGTTGCTATAATGATTATTTTATCAATAGAACATTAAATTCATACATAGAACATTTCGAACTACATCGCTTCTAAATTTTCTATTTTTGAATTTAATGTTGCAAAAAAATACCAGTCTTCATATTTTTCGGAACGCTGTTCCGCCTCGTTCCGGCACAAAAAAGCCCTGAATATATATATATAATATAACAAGGTTTAAAGTGGTTCAGTAGGGACTGCCCTGTGTGAGAACCACTGCATGACAGACATCGTTCCCAATTGGGCTCACGGGAATTCTTATAGTTTGGTCATAATATAAACATTGTGATGTACGTACTAAATTTAATAGACGAGGTTTATCATTTACCAAATGTCATGCATGGCTTACCTTAGGGGCTGTCCATTAATTACGTCAACAATTTTTAGTCAATTTCTGACCCCTCCCCATTGTCAACAACTGTCAAACTTTCAGTGACTCCCTATAATTATGGCAGAAACTTTTACTCCTCCCAAGATCAGTGATGGATCCCCCTAAAATGTTTAGAAAGTTATTATTTTTGTGGTGACGAGACCTTTTTCCCTTTTTGCCCATCAAGTGTCAAATTAATTGTGGTGATGACTTTTTTGCTTGTCAGGCTTTTTCTGTTGTAGTAAATAGTATTCATGAAATTTCTTAGTTTTTGATTATTTCTAAAAAAATGATATTGTTGACATCAACTTCTCTTGATCCCCTCTCCCCTGTCAACAACTGTTAAACTTGTTTGAACCCCTCTCCTATTTTGTTGATGTAATTAATGGACAGCAGCAGTCAAGAAGACAGAGGATCGACATGGTTGGAGGAAAGAAATTCATGCTGTCACCTTAACTTCAGTTCATGAAGGAACAAGGAGAAGATGATGATGATGAATTAATGGACAGCCCCTTACTTGATGCACTGTGTTTATCAATTAGATCATAATAAACAAATTAATAATAATAATAATAATAATAATAACAGAGATTAGAGTGGTTTATTAAGGTCTGCCATGTGTGAGAATCACTATGTTTTGCCCATTATGGTCTGACTCTTGCTATGTAATCTCATTCTTTGTCCTCCTGCCCCCTAGTAGGTTTGTTCCTAAATTCTCCTTCTTTGTCTTGTTGTCTTTGAGTCTGCAAATAACAACAAGACTTGAAGTATAGATAAGATTGGAGATCAGTCCTTACTCTTTCTGTTATTATTTTTTAGGCAGAAGTTGCACAAATAAGAGAATTTTTCCTTGCTAAAGTAAAAATGTGAACGGCTGTGATCACCACTTTGATAATTTGACATTCCATTTATTGTTTCAACTGTTACTGCCTTTTCGTGCAAACTGTTCCACAAATCCACTTCTCTAGCACTAAAACATGTTTTCATCTTTGATCCCACCATTTTCGGTAGAATTTAAGTTTAAATTTGAATACTGTTAAATCGCTTCTCCGTGATATTCGTTGGCATAAAGTCGCATCTGAGCAGTCGGGGCTGAAGACGCAGTCGAGTTGCGTTCGGTGAGATTGGCATTTGAGCCTCGAAGGAGGGCTTTGGACGGTCGTCTATTATGTCGAAAGATTGCCGATCTTTCGATGGATTTCCTTCTCGTTTTACCGTTACACGTCCGGGCACACTACGCTGTCATTAGCGGCGTATTGGGTAAACTGCGCGGAGATTGCATAAGGATGCGTCATTATCCGCGGGACGAGAGACGACGCCGTGACGGTTCGCGCCGCCCTGCTTCTCCGTCCGTCGTAAGTCATGACGGTCTCGTCTTGATTGTGCATCGGTGCGAGCGCACTTAGGATGGATCTCACTTAGCCCCCTTTGAGTCCATTTGCAGTGAAATTGGCTTAAGAAATCTGCCCTGTTTGAATTCCTTTTATCTGTGTAGTAGTCTGCTGCCGTTATTGCAGCTACCTCTACCCAACCCCTGGAATTGGGATTGTGATTTATTTCTCTGTTTTATGGATCGTCTGGTTTTGTTTCTCCTGGTAATTGACTTTCGAGGGCAATGAGAAATAATGGAGGAAGTGTTGTTAGTCTGGCAGTTATTGTCAGCTTCACTATTGACGTTTCGCGTTATTTTATGGTTTTCAGAATAAGTCTTTGTTTCCATTGATTATGATATGATGATGATGATGATGACGATGATGATGATGATGACGATGATGATGACGATGACGACAACGACGATATGATTATGGTTATAATTATGATGATGATGATTATGATGATTATGATTATGATGATTATGATGATGGTGATTATAATTACGATTTGGCATGCGGTGAATTTTGTAGAAACAGAGACAGAAAAAGCCACAATATATTTCAGGAATGATGGGTGGAGTATCGTTTCTTTCGTTAGTCGTTTCATAGATGTTTCTATGCATCTTTGTACAGGAATATGTTGATTGATTCACTGTATTCTCTCTTCCCTTGAGATATGAATTAATTTTTTAAGAGTTCTGCACTATTCCTGATAGTGTGCTGACAGAGATGCAGATCATCATCATCATCCTCTTCATCATCTTCATCACACTCCATAGTCCGTAAGGACCGTTGGAGCCAACGGTGTAGAAGTGCTCGTCCATGGCCCTTTCCTTTCTTTGTCCACATGTTTCACAGTTTGGGCGTCAAGTCCAGTCCTTTCAAGGATATCGTCGATCCCTCTTCTTCTCGTTGGCCTTCCTCTTTTTCGCATACCGTCTGATCTTCACATCATCACTGTCTTTATTAGTCTTTCATCCCTCATCCTGCAGATGTGTCCAAATATTGATACGTTTCTGTCTTTGATCTTCTCCATAACAGTCTTTGTTCGTCTCAGGTCTTTGTGAATGGTATCATTTCTAATCATATCTTTATAACCTATTTTCAGATGCAGGTCGCTTATCTATTGAATGTATTGTAAAATGATGACTAGACTAGAATGATGACTAGATGACTATGATGATTAGACTAGAATACTGCTGCTTGGACTATTGTTGCCATGTGGACTGGTCTATCAGGAGACTGTCTACTAGGTTCCGGCCGAGATAAACCACATTACAGGTCATTGATCCATTTGCGAAGCCAGCCGTCGCCAAGGGACAATGGTGCATTGACTTTACTTGAAAATGATGACGTGTATTATCGGTGTTCAGCTGTTTTATAGGCTGTGTCTTTTTACGCCGATGCCGACGATCGCTGATTCATAGCAGTTGCAAGCGGTTTTTTGAGTGGAATTTATTCAACTGTTTCGTCGTTCCTCTCGGGAGTGTCATGATGTGTTGTCACCTTGAATGTCAGTTGGAAAATTCGTCTTAACTGCTGTTTCAAATACTGCGTTCCATTTGTCAGTCCGCGATTGCTGCGTCGTCGCAGACTCGGAGCGAGTCAGTTGGTCGGAGGACGGAGTCTCACTCTAGTCCCCGTTGTCACTGATTGTGTGTCAAAAGAGACGGATGACTTAGGTGAAATAAAATGCTCATCCTTTATTTATGAGTCTTTCCTCTTAAGTCGTCTTCTTCTCTTGCCTGCTCGTTGAAAAACACCACAAAATGTTTCAATTCAAGATGCCTTAATTTTTTTTAAGGCTTGTCCGCGTTGGATTATGTTCCTTGGGGCTGGGTGTCAAAGTTGTCTTTCGAAGAATTTTGTCTGTTAAAATGGCGCCTTTGGCTGATTGTGCCGCTCGCTTTTGAAGTTGCCGCCGTTCTATTTGCACTCTTAGTATCGTCGTCTGCAGTGCAATTATGGGTCATTGCGAGCATTTTCAGTTGTGAAAATATTTTCGGCACTCACCAGAAAAGCAGCTGAGTTTCAAAAGAGCTTACAGCGACGGCCATCGGCAGTGTTGATGACATTGCTTAGTTGACTTGCCTAGATGGTGGTGGCAACTTAGTAGCGGTTTAGCAGCGAAGTAAACAGGTGCATTACTTGACAACACTGGCTCCATATCGTGTAACCTGCACCAGTCACCTGGCTGGCTGAAGGCCTTGAAACGGAGATCAGCGCCACTCTTAAGAACCTTTAGGTTAGCCTTGAGCGCTTGGGGAATAACTTTACTTTTAGTACATGTATTCAACAATATCTCCACATTTTGTCAGGCCTCTTCTTTTTCAGCACAAAAATCAAAGCAGAAAATCAGTTAATGGCACGCAAAATAGCAAAAGAGTGTTGTCGGCATGGAACTTGTCCAGGGCGGCAGTGCAGAGAAGTAGGGATCGATTGGCTGAAGAATGAAATGTTATTCAGGTCTTGTTTCCTGGGTTTCTTAACTTTCGGTGTCTTTTGATCGTGGACACATGAGAGACAGTGTGACCGTTGTCTGCGGTCATTTGTTGCTAAAGGATGCTCTGAGTTACCGTTGCTAATGGCCAGTGCAAATGCAGAGTGAAGACAGATATCATGATGGTCCATTAAGCGCTCCTTACCAGAGTCAAGAAAGAGTTGACGTAGTGGCACTTCTCCTCGCATGCATTGTGGCGCGTGGCGGTGACACGAAGCAGATTGTTGGCTGACCGGCTGACAGCCTGCGTTGTAAGTTATTTGATCTCTTGCCCTTATAAAGTCCTTTACGAGTTCCAGTGTCACGCACTGCGACATAGAGATCAGAGCAGATTGATTGATCCTCTGCTGACCTTTCACTTCTTCCCCTTCTTGCTAATTCAGCAATTGTGAAAGCAACGACGACGACGCTACTTTGGAAGCACTGAAGACACATTTGCTCTGAGTTATACTTTCAGCGGTGGGCCTCAAGGATCTATCCTGAGACATTTTGAAGATTGCAATTTGGTTTATATCGGATGGAAATAATATTTTAAAGGCAGACAATGCATTCCACAATTATGTTTTCTTTGCAATAATAATAATAATAATAATAAATATTATTATTATTATGGAATATTAAGTGGTTTCGTTATAATTAGTATGTGTTTATTATCATCATCGTCGTCGTCGTCGTCATCATCATCATCATCATCATCATCAGTTCGTTCGAATGCTTTTGTATTTTATTGATTTTGGTTATTTGTTATTAATGCTATTAAGATTATTATTATTATTATTGTTATTATTGTATATTGTATACTGGACTATTTATCATCATCATCATCATCATCATCAGTGTTTCTGTCTTTCGACAGGTCCAGGTATCCAGTTTTCCCACTCCGATCGATTGCTTGCTTTTTCTTTGAGTTCCTGATATCCTTTATTCATCATCCACTCCAACATCATCTTTCTCGGTCTACCTCTCACTCTCTTTCCCTCCATTTTTCCTTCGATTAATTATTGTTCTTAGTAGAGAGTCATGCCGGAGGACATGTCCCATCCAATATCTCTGCCTTTTCCGGATTGTATCTATCAGACATCTGTCTTCCTCTATCTCCTTCATGACTTCCTCATTTGTCTTATGCTCTGTGTATTTTACTTTTAGAATTTTCCTCCAAATCCACATTTCAAAAGCCTCTAATCGTTTTATATCTTCCTTTCTCATTGTCCACGTCTCCGCCTCATACAACACCACACTCCATATTAATGTTTTTACCAATCTCTTTTTTAGGTTTAGTTTTAGTTTGCTTTGCATCAGCTCCTTTCTCTTATAAAAGGCTTCCTTTGCTATTGCTATGCGTCTTCTTATCTCTTCATTGCATCTGGCATCGTTTGTTATCAGACTTCCTAGATAGCTAAATTCCTTCACTTGCTCTATGATCTGTCCATAAACCGTTATTTCCACTCTCATTCCTTCTTTTTTACTTATTACCATAGCTTTAGTCTTTTTTGTATTGATTCTCATTCCATACTTTTCTGACACTTGTATCAGTTTATCCATTACTTCCTGAAGCCCTTTTTGATTGCTTGCTAGCATGGCCTGATCGTCTGCGAAGTGCAGCGTCTTTACTAGTACTCCTCCAACTTTGACTCCCTTATCTGTATTCTCCATCGCCTCTTGTACTAATTATTCGATGTATATGTTAAACAGCAGCGGTGACAGTGGACATCTCTGCCTTACTCCTCTGCCAATCATACACGATTCACTCAGTTCTCCCTCTATTCTCACCTTCACTGACTGTCCAAGGTATAGGTTTGCTATCAGTCTTCTGTCTCTCCAATCCACTCCCACCCTTTTCAGTGCTCTCATCAAAATCCTCCAGTCTACTCTGTCAAACGCTTTTTCGTAATCCACGAAGCATATATAGATATTTTTTCCATTTTGAAGTCTTCTCTCACTTAGCATTCTTAAGCATCCGATTGCATCCCGTGTTCCTTTCCCCTTCCGAAACCCAAACTGATCCTCTTCAAGGAATCCTATTGCATCTGTTTTCGCTTGTACTCTTTTTGTAATGACTATTTATATAGCGCCGCAAACATAGCATAACCAAAAACAAGGGCGCTTTACAGAGGGTATGACTCCCTAAACAGATGGCTTTTTAGTCTGCTTTTGAAGATGGGCCAAGATTATTATTATTATTATTATTATTATTATTATTATTATTATTATTATTGATGCAGACTGTTTTGTTTAGTTTTTCTGTTTTGCCTTTGCTGTTGAAATGCACTTGATTGCTCTGAAATTGGGGATTGAAGAGGTTGTAAGAGGAAGTAATGTTCGACAATAAATACATTTGAGGAGCAGTTTAATCAAATTGAAGTCGACAGTTTGCCAAATATGGTGAAAGCGCTTCCGTTTTTGTAGACCTCAGGCTGTGTGTGTGTTTGTGTATTTGTGGACAAAAGAGTCTTCCTGAGTGGGATCAACTTGTTATGCCATCTGCTCGACCCTCCATAAATTGTGCACCGAAACTTAGTCGCAACAGCGTCAATTACCAGTGTTCCTGCAAAGAACCATAATGGAAGCGAGAGAAAATGCTACCGCTGTTGCTGCCGCCGCAGAATATTTTATCGTGACGGCAACAGCACGGTCGGATGTTTCATATTTCATGAGTTCCATCAACAATCGACGGCGTCAGTTTCGGGCCGACGTCCCCGCGCTCGCTGTACACGAGACTCGTTCGCTTGTTTCCCATCCTCCATTGTATGTCATTTGCAGAGGCAGCGGCAGTGGCGGCGGCCGCTGGATGCAATTCAGTGCAGTGGACTTTGTCGTAAGGAATTCTTTACCAGGCAATTCTGCCGGCGTATTTCAGCTGCTTCTGCTTCTGAATAATTCCAAAGTATTTTTTAAAAGCTTCTCTTTCTTAACATCATCTTTTGATTTCTAAACTAATTAATAACACACATCACATAATTGTATTGCTATCGTAACACTGCGAGCTTAGTATAGCATGCTGCCTTAAATTGTGTATCTTATTTCATTTATTTTAATTTTTATATTTTAGTTAACTGAGTAATATGGCATTGGTCCTGACATTAGGTATTATGGCACACAGCAAATGACAGTTTTAATAATAATAATAATAATAATAATAATAATAATAATAATAAAACAGCAAATGACAGTTTTAATAATAATATTAATAATAACAATAATAATAATAACATTACGTGTCGTGATGTGAGGTACAGAGGACACATCTGATTGTATAGATAGCTGCAAGCATCCATTCATTATTTAAATATTCCTTTATACGTGTCTGTTAAATTGAGGGAGAAGATTAGAGGAACATTGCCCTAAATAATTGAAGCATCCATCCTTCCATGCCTTTTAAAGTTGAGCTTGTTTACCAGTCATCTGTGATCGCAATCTTACCAGCCAGTGCCGCCGAGAGAAATTCCGGGCTCCGGAACAAAAAAATTTGCGGGCCCTTAAGAAAAATTTATCAAGTCTCCGAAAATCCTGACAAGCAAAAAAACGTTGTCAATTCTCAAAAAAAACAACAACATGACAAGCAAAAGAACTAAACAAAAACAAAGAAAAAACCTTATCATCACCGGATCTGGGCCCCTGAAAACTCCATGGGCCCCTCTCCTCAGGTCTGTTACCAGCAGTAGGTTAATCTAGTAGCCCATCTTGTGTTCACACATTGCCAGCTATGTGGATGCTGTCCTCAATGGTATACAGTGCTTGCGTTTCTTCAAAACAGTGAAGTCCTTTCAAATTCATAAAGTTGAATATTATTGTTGGATGCATTCTCTTCCAATTTTATAAATTAATTTAAAGTGACAGTAGTTTTTATTTCTTAATGTTTCTGTAGTTTTTAATTTTGCAGCATAAGGAAAATTATATAGTACGTGCACTCATGTGATTTCAACAGAAATGACGATGTGCTGAAGCGAGAGAAAGCTTCCCATGGAAATTTATGTTGTTCTGGAACGTGTCCAGCAGTGTTTAATCTAGGCCGTTTCCGGGGGAAAATTGCCCTTCCCCCCGGAAATTTCAAATTCCCCCCAGAAATTTTGGCATACTACATGAACTAGCAGCAGCCGCCTAGCAGAATTCCCCCCGGCTTTGTCAGTTCCCCCCCGGCTTTGTCAGTTTTCCCTCCGGAGTCCAGGAGTCTAGATTAAACACTGGTGTCCAGATGTTGGTTACGGCCATTTAGTGTTTCTTCTTGCCGGTTTAAGACTTTGCATGATTTGGTCTTTCTAACAACCCTGTTGTGCAGAGCGTCATTAGACACTTTAAGTTACATATGAAGACCCCGTTCTCCGGACTCTTATCACGCGGCGAATCATCTTATGAAACCGTGTTTATTGAGCTCTCGGGATCTTCGTTTTAATAAGACGCCGTATAAATTGCCATTAATAGTAACGACAATTATAATTCAGCACCGCAGGTCGTAATGCATTCGGCATCAGTGCGCAATGCAAATCGCGTGCCTTTCATGGCGATGTTGTCAATGAACTGACGAGTCCAGCCAGTTCACAGCACTGAGCGAAGAAATAAGTGACCGCACATCAGCAAGACGGAAGAGCTGTTGGAGTGGGTTGTCTTAAGGTCTTCCTTTGAATCTTCTACTCAGAAATATTGCTTCACTGTAGGCGGCGCGACGAAAGCAGTATATTTAAAGATTCGGGCAGAAGAGCAACAAGCATTTTGCGTCTCTTGTGAATGAAGTTAAACACGTTGGAAAAGGCTAGTTTAGTGGCGCAACATATGCTGTAGAGGTGCTCTCCGTAATACGCCCGGTGATTTGAACAGTGGTCAGTAGATTTTTGACTGCTGCTGAAATGTCATTAGATAAATCGACAGAAAACAGCTCTCAAGATTTCGCATATTTTGTTGCTGTTCATCTCCAACTGTATATGCCACAGCAGTTGGACACATATGCCACTGGACTACTTAAAAAGAGAAAGCTGTAATTTTTTTCATAAACGATATTAAGGCTCAGTTGAGATGACATTTTCTATCAGGGAGGAAGAAGAAGGTGATGATAGACCACCTACAGTAAATTGCTATTATAATCATAGCTACTGTATATATAATACCATCAGTTTAAGCACTCTCACCTGTTATAAATAATTATTCAGCACAGTTTATATGGGAATGTGTTTTACACTCAAGAGAAGGAAACTTGGATATTATTATTTTATTCAGTTTCCAAAGGTTAAAACTTCATATGTTGTATTGTTGTAATTGAGTAAATCTAAAATTTTGGCTTCAATTTGTTTCCTTGTTTTTGCAACGGACTGATGAACGTTATAAGTCGTCAAATTTTGGAAAGTAATTATTTAGAAGTAGAATTCTCAGAATATAAATTATTTCTGAAATAATTATCAGTCACTGTGAGACTTTAGAGATATGCTAATACCTTTTAATATCAGTAATTCAGTATAGATAATTTTAATTATTTGGTTAGAAAGAAATTGCTTTTCCGATTCGATTCGGAAAGTTTTGCATTGCATTTTATAAAGTCCAGATATCTGCTGGTGAATAAAAGTAGTGAGACACTTTGAAAACACAAGATATGAGAAATCCATGCAGTGCCCGATGTCACATGTGCACATAAAGCATAGAAAACTGACTGATAATGGATCAGATATTGAGGCCGTTTTTATTGTGTTTCGTTCTTTCACATTGTGTGGTCATAGTTGAGTTCGACGGCTGAAATTGTGCCCAAGTGCCCAAGTCTTGTTTAAATATTATACAATTTGTTTGCAGTACTTAACTCTCTCAGATGCCTTTGAAAATTCAACATTTTCTGTTAAAAACAATTTTGAGTACCCCGGTTTATATGATTAATTTTACCAAATCTTATTTAAAGCTAAGTTACCGTATTCAAATAAATAGTTCGAGCAAGATTTGTCTAGTCAGTTGTCAAGTGGTGATCTTCTTTAGAAAGAATAGTTAACGTAATTTTATAATTTCAGACAAATGTGTGATTTATGATAAATTTTCAGGATATCATTGGTGTACCTAGGGCAGGGGTGTCCAACTTAAATCAGATGGCGGGCCGTATTGGACCACAAGCCCAACCTCGCGGGCCGCACATGATTACAAGTACCGATAATACCTTGCAGTAGCGTCGTTTCACACTTTTCTTGGGGGCGAGATTATCGCCGAGATAATTTTTTTTCCCAATTTTGGCAAAATTTTTGTGAATTATGGGCAATTTTTGGCAATGTTGGCAAATTTTGGACCAATTTTGGCAAATTTGAAAATTTTTTTACATTTTTTGGCAAATTTTTTACATTTTCGGCAATTCTTTGTGCACATTTTACATTTATTAAATAAACCTAGTCTTAAAATAAAGATAATAACCGGTCCTATAGCTAAAATTGTAATTTTCCCAAACTCGGTGGCGGGCCGAATGAAACTGTCCCGTGGGCCGGATCCGGCCCGCGGGCCGCCAGTTGGACAACCCTGACCTAGGGTATGACAGATAGGGCAGATGCCCTGGGCGCCACTCGAAAGGGTGCCAGAAAACTCTGTGATCTTGCTCTACTCAGCGTAGAAAGAGAAGGAATTGAGACTTTGGGCACATCATAGACCAGTTTGCATTGGTAAAAGCAAGAAAAGTGCATTTGTAGTTTTAATCTTGTGTTAGTAAAAAGGGCTGATTTGCTAATTGAAGATTTGTTGGCCTGCTAATTTAATTTTCTAACCCCCCCCCCCCCGCCAGCCATGCGAACCAAATATCTTTGGTATGCCTTTGCAGCACATAGTTGATATAGATATACCGTAGTAGAAAATGCAAATAATAAGACGGCATAGCAAGTGAGTAAGTAAGTACAGATGTCTGAGTAGATTGCGCTCCATTTCGTGGTTGATTTGCCAGCTTCTTCATGTTGTTTTGACAGCTGACAGATCATTGCATTGGCAAGTGATGTATGACATCTGTGCCTCTTGCCTCTTGTTTTCAGGGACTGTAAAATTATTCGTGATCCGCACACTCTGAAATCGAAAGGATACGGCTTCATCTCATTCACAAAACGAGAAGTAAGTGGCGAAAAACTTGGTCGAATAATTTTTGCGTCCAGTTTTGCAACTGGACGCACTGTTTATCTTCTTTTCTTAGTCCAGACTTTGTGAGTTGAGACATTTGTGTGCTAATTAGCGTACTTTTAAGTCACAATTCTCTTATACTTTTCAGATTAGTTATGTCTGTGCCTGAGTAGTGCAAGCCTATGAACCAAAGCTATAAGAGAATTCCCCATTTTGTGACAGTTTGTTTTGCAATGCATAGGTAAAATGATCAGCTAGACCTGGGTTGTCAAGACTTTTTGAGCGGCGGGCCAAATGACATGACTCCCATGTCCTTGTGGGTCAAATGCAAAAATGCTTGTCAATATTAAATTATGTTCCAAAATCTGAGCTATCTAAAAATCTAAAGTAAAATGACGAAAGCATGAAGGGTCTTTCAATCATTGCATTATTTACATTGATTACAACCTATTGTTGTAGCTATGACAAACCGTAAGCCTATTTTAATCATGTCTAACAGAAGCAGTTAAATTTCAAACTCTGTTAATGGCGAATAACTGAAGATCAAATTGAAAACATATAAAGTTAGATGACGGTCGATGTAGATGTGGAAGCTGATGAGACGTGACATTGTTTATTTTTCACTAGTTTAGCAATGTCTGGTTTTAAATCTGCAGGCAAAGCTACTTGCAAATTTGCTGAGGGTTTTACTAATTAACGTAAGTATGCTAGGCGAGTATATAACGGCAGTAATCTCCCGCTGTTGATATAGCATGTCGATATACTGGTTCAGTCAACGTCACCAAGGAAACTCAAAACCAAAAAAAGATTTATGCTCTTCCATTTGTCACGCCAGCAAAACACAGGATCTACGATTCTACATCAGAGCTATTTTTAAACCCCAAAAAGATTCTGCATCAAACCAATTTCTCAAACCAAACAAGATTTTACATGAAACCAATTTCATGCATAAACTTTTAGGAAACATTTTTAAAACTTAGATATTTTGCAGACCAAATAAAATCACCCAAAATAGTGATAGAGTATATTCGTAGACCGTTGTTTCTGTCAGACATCAATATGAGGTGGCCTAATGTACCATCCATTGTTATTAGCTGCTTGATTTCCAAACTTCTGATTGTATTCTAAGAATTTACAATTACGTATAGTAAATGTGGTGGCACATTACGTAAAGCAAAGATATTGCATCAGATACTAACATATCATGTCATCCTCTGCTCAGTGGCATAGCGTGGGTTGGCTCCAACTAGGGCGGAAGTTTGGAAAATTCTGTTCATCACTTGAAAAAAGTCTGAAAAGTAAAAAAGTTTGTTCATCTCAAAAAGGTTATTCGTCTCATCCATAAACTCCTTATTCCTACATTTCTATATTTGGTAATGCCATGGGAGGCTATTTCTCTTTCTATTCCACTTTCTATTCCACTAAAAAAATTGACAGTCCCAAGCTAGTTTTGGCTCCAGACACCACAATAATCCCTGCTCAAACTGCAAAAATCTTGGTTTCAAATTTGATTCATCTTTAAATTTTGATTCACAAATTTCTCAACTTTTGAGAACCTGCTATGCCCATATTCGTGACTTATGACGCCTTCGTCCTTGCCTCGACTTCAAAACTGCCTCCACAATCGCCACTTCAATAGTTCATTCCAAACTAGACTACTGCAACTCCCTTTATTATAACCTCTCAAAAACCTCCATCAGCAAACTACAATCTATTCAAAATGCACTAGCCGAAGCAGTAACCAAATCACCAAAGTTCTGCCATATTTCACCCATACTGAATCACTTCACTGGCTTAAAATATCCGAACGCAACCAGTACAAGATAATAACGATTACTTAGAGTTCACTTCATTCATCAAAACCGGTCTACCTTTTAAAACTCTTAATGCCTCAGCCTCCTGGACCTACACGATTGTCATCTCATCTCACACTTTCTCGCCCATTAATAAATCAGTCATCCCTCAAAATCTGCAACCGCGCTTTCTCATACGCCTCACCAGAACTTTGGAACTTAATTCCAGCTTCTCTCTGTTGTCTACAACATGGTCAAACAACAAGCTCCACATCCTCAGTTCCTTTAATTCCTTCACTGTCTCCTCAAGCCTTTAGGTCTAAACTTAAAACCTTCCTATTTGAAAAGTCATTTCCTCCATAGCTCTATAACAGCCCAAACCGCTGCCTCATGGATACACTGACCTTTGCCCAGCCGACAACCCACCTTGTCTATATAGCTATTTCAAGAAAGATTAAGCACACAAGAATAAGCAGCTACTACTGTACTACTTTCCAAAGCGCTATATACCGGTACATTTACGAGGTTTTACTTACAAAATTTGTATCTCTCAAAATGGCACCCCTAGAAATGTGCACCCTGGGTGGACCGCCACTTCCCATCCCCTTCCTACACTACTGCCTGGGCTTGAAATGTCTTAGGCCTTGGGGGCGGAAGATGGCAGAGTGGGTTACGTGCTGGAGCGTCGTGGCTGACGGAGCGGGTTCAAGCCCCGTTAGTGCCCCTAGTGGCTTTAACATAGGCAGTAATGCCTTCAAACCACTTTAAATCATGCTAAGTCATGCTAAGTTCAGTGATTTCAGTAAAATCCAAGAATTGATGACTGCAAAATTTGCCGCTTACCGGTTTTTTGGTTTAATGCATTCATTTCAAGACGCATCCGTAACAATGACAATGAGCATCTGTGATGGGTGAAATGAAACTTACCATCTGATCATTACCCTACATACGCACACCATAGACAAGTACACACATACACACAAACACATGCGCGCACACACTCACACACATCATGCACACATACACACACACACACACACACACAGTGCCATTTAACCTGCCCACAGCACTAAGAGGTTTGCCATGAAGTTTAATGCTTGAATCTTGGGCGGCTGTTGATGTGCGTGCCCAGATGGCCATAACCAGCTCCGCTTTCCCTTGTAGTGGAGGACAATTGATGTGGCCAATTTCACTCACGGACAACTTGCTTGACGACGCCTTTGGGGGCCAGATAGGTCAGTTAATGTTGATTGAAGTCAACCTGAGTCTTTGAAGACGGCATCGACCATTTTGCCAATGTAGCAGAAAACGTAGTAAGGAGATCGTGAGCGGTTTGGTCGTTGGTCTTTGCTGGCCGCACGGTGACCTTGTGATCGCGTCACTGGTCGGCAGAAATCAGCGAAGAGTTTTACGTGAATCTATTCTCTTTTTATTCACTGAGAGAATTAGAAAACCGGTCCATGCTGGACTAAATGCTTCGAAATACGATTTCAGCGCAGCATAGATGCATGCACTTCAGTGCTGTACAGAAAGGCAGGCATTTTGTGGTAGGCATCCTCTGTTTGAACAACACGGGTCACGTTGATGAATACAATTCATTAGGCCAGGCATAAGAAAACTTGTTTTTTCAGTGGCTAATATTTGACGGTTGGATGAGTTGAATATTCAACTTCAAGACACTACATTTGCTAAGAGCAGCATCTAAGTATTGTCATTAATTGAAGTGGCCATGATCTCAAGAGGCAGTCACCAGAGACGTCATTTCACTGTTTTTCAGGGGGGCAAAACACTTTCGACCTGGCACAAGTTACAAGTTTGCGAAAAAGTTGACGACCTTTTTTTTTTGCTTGTCAGCCAATTTTCACGGTTAGTTAAAGTAGCAGTGATGTTAATCCTTGTCCTGGTCCTTGTCCTTAAGGACTCCTTAACACGTTGAGCGCTAGGGACGTCAACTGACGTCCTTATTTTGGTTTCTCAGGGCGCTAGGGACGTCATATGACGTCCTTAGTTCAATGCAAACTAATTTAGCTTATGCGGATCTTGGAATCATTCTTCTGCTTCCTTTAGCTACTAGAATGAGTGACCAATCAAAAAGGCGTATTCTATGGAAGATGTATGAATATTTGTCCTATAAACATTTGTTCAAATAAACACAATATACTCAACCACAGCCTCGTAATTATAATCCTCCCTGACGCGTCGCGTCGTATAAGCGTACACCCGGAGAATTCCTGCTACGATGTAATTACGTGGCTTGCATTGTCAAGTCTTCCATCCAGTGAAGCGGACAATTTTTGCTCTCGAGGGTGTGAGGGAGGCATTTGGACCAGATAATAAAGGTTGGAATTTAAATTGAAATTGTTTCCATTTTATGGCAGTAATTTCTCCAATCGCTATTGTTGAGCTAACTATTGTTCCGTCACCTTACAGGGCACCGGCATTTTTCCTATGAATTGGCGCATACCTGAGTAAAGTGAACATGATACTAGTAACAGATGGCTTCTAAACGCATCTGCTTCAAAATATTTTCCCCTACAGGTGTCTAACGTGATTGTGCCTTGAAAATAATCTAGCGGCATTCACGTTGGTCACGCACGAACGCATTCGACACCAGCCGCGTCCTAGGAATCCATCGTATCGCAGTCAACGTGTTAAGGACCAATTTGAAGTCCTTGTCCTTGTCCTCGTCCTTGGGGAGTCAGTCCTCGTCCTTATCCTCGTCCTTGGGGGTTCGGTCCTTGTCCTTATCCTCGTCCTTGCAGATCGGTCCTTGTCCTGGTCCTTGTAACTTAGTCCTTGAAAAGTCCTTATAAGGACCAAATTACTTGTATACCATTTTCAATTGTACTGATAATTATGTTCCAAGGTAAGAGTAGTATGTGGATTTATATTTTGGCTACATACTTGTGTTGAGTTACTCTAAATGTTTAGTCATTGTTTCCTTTATAATACCAGTTGATTCTTTAGCAGAATTCTTTGTTTCCCTGCGACGTCGGCTCCAGTTGAACGAGTGTTTTCGCAAAGTGGTCTCATAATTAGACCTTACCGTGTGTGCATGACTGATCAGCTTCCTGAAAACACTTGTTCATTTATTATTATTATTATTATTATTATTATTATTATTATTATTAAACTTGACAATTTCTTAAGCGCAGTAATATAGCTAGGTGGCTAAAGTCAAAGGCGCATTTGAAATGCAGCATTGCTGTTGACTACATTATGTTTTTTTTTAAATTTTGCTTTTCTAATTTTGTGATTCGAATTGAAATTGTGTTTGGTTTTTTCCTATCCGACTTTTTTGTCTGACAGAAGTTGGTCCTTGTCCTTGTCCTTGATCCTTGTCCTTGGGGGTCAGTCCTTGTGGTCCTTGTGCTTGTGGGGTAAGTCCTCGTCCTTGTCCTCGTCCTTGGAGGGTCGGTCCTCGTCCTTATCCTCGTCCTTGGGGGTTCGGTCCTTGTTAACATCACTGTAAAGTAGTTACTTCAAATTACTCGGCATCGTCAAGCACTCCTTTAGGGCGTGTAAAATCTAAATAACACAAACATTGCAAAAGAAATTTTCCCTCAAAATCAGGGGGGCAAATGCCCCCCCCCCCCTGCCCCCAAATGACGTCCCTGGCAGTCACAATGTGGTATTTAGTCATTGCTATAATAACAATAACAATAATAATAATAATAATAATAATAATAATAATAATAATAATGTTTAAAGTGGTTCAGGAGGGTCTGCCCTGTGTGAGAACCAGTCATGTATCCACTTGAAGTTCTGTGGTGTTCATTGAGTCATTGTATGTAACAAGAGGAATAATACATACACAGCAGTGTAAGAATTAGTCAAAGATAATCTGATGAGAGAATTCGTTTTCTAAATGGACTTCCAAACCAGTTTGAACAAACTTTATGCATAGACAACAAGCCTAAACCATGCATTGATAAGAGTTTGTTATATTAATTATCTTGTATATTGAAATTGTTCTTTAGTCACATAGTTACACAGACATATAGATTCTATTTTGGGTGCAGGTCAGAGTTAACCCTCTGTGTCCCTTTGGGACACCCACTTTGTTTACCTGGTACTTCGTTTTATTTACCACACACTACTAACAACTACTTGTCTGTAATTCATGTTGTGGTCCAATAAAAAGCTATCCATCTATAAATGCAGCCACCCATTTTCAGTGTTTTCATTAAAAATTAAGTGAACTTGAAATCCAATAGAAAACTTATTCTGCAGGTATTGATGAATATTTAATTACCTGGTTAATTACCAGATAATTGGCACCAATCAACATCAATAACACCAATGCCATTAAAGTTCAAGAGCTTATTATCAGGTTAGCCCTAACCTTTAAAAAGGTAAAGGTAGGTCTCGTACTCAAGTCTGAGTGTTGGGTTCCGGCGCTCCCCAAAAACCTGCATTTTACCTCGCAGCTTGACGCTGCTCCTCAGTTTACCACCGCCCTCTAATGGGTAAGGCTGAGTCGACCTTAGGGCTCCTGCGGGAATTGAACCCGCAACCTTCTACTCCATCGTCCAGCGTTGTTACCACTCTTCTAACTTCCCGCCCCAACCTAACCTTTAGATGATAGCAAATGAAGAACAAGTAGAATATATCAGTCCCAAGTTACAAATATATGAAGAAATTTGGATTAGCTAATTGTTATGCTCATCATTTGAAACAATGGAGAAGGCTTGACAAATGCCTGCTCACTGCTCACTAATTCAGGAATTGGAACTGTTTGTTGATCAATAGCAGCAGTACAATTGTCTATTTTGCCACTATAATTTATCATTATTGGTATTCTATATACCGGTAATATTCTGCTAATGATATGTGGTATTCTTTCTGTTTTACTACTTCTGTTGTTTTTTGTGAAATATTTACGATCCACGCTTAAAAATTGATCTACCGTTGCTTTATTACGCTGTCTTCCTTTCTGATAAAAATCTTACTTTAAATTGCACTTCTGTTGCTATTGTATTTTGATGATCGTAATCTCTTGTCGTTCTCTGATTTGACTTTCAAAATTGTCTCCTCATGTAATTAAGTTTTATTAACTGCCTTGTTTCTAATGCAACAGCTAATTTGTAGATCATTCTATACTCTTGACATAGTATAGCACAGATCTCAAACTTTGAAATGCAATGCAGTGAGAGTTTGACCATACAGATGAACTCTAAACGGACTTACAAATCAGTCAGACCATTGGGAGGGGCAAAGAATCAGATCAGTGGAGGAAACATTTTTTCAATTACTTCATTATGCATATAGATGAGGTTTGAGGAAGCAGTGACGCAGACTAGAACTATTCAAATTTCGAATAATTGAATTTTACTTTAAATTTTAGATGTTCAGTACTGTGCTGGAGAAATTTGTAATTTTAATCTCTAATATTAACTGGTTTATATTCTGGATTGATTATATCGGTGTACTATCATTTGGTTGGAATTTACTTTTGGCTTTATAATTACATTTTAAAATTTAATCTGTTATCGTTCCCACCATTACTGTTTCAAACAGTAACCTAATAGACCGTTGTTCTTTCCAAATTAATCAATTTGCTCCATTTTAACATCGGCCGGCACTATTCATATTGTGCTGAACTCGTGAGTTGCCGGATGAGCCGAAGTACAACTGGACTTTCTTTAGTCTCTACATCTTTTCAAAGTTTGCCTTGCTGCTTCCTCACGTCCACTCTTGACCGATCTCTGGAATTGACTTTGCCCGGCTGACCACTAAGCTTCGGCTATAGCTATTTAAGCTGTTGATTAAGCGCCTAGGAATAAGCAGCTACTGCCGTACCTACTTTTGAAAGCACTATAGGAATTCGTGACTTTTTACTTACTTACTTACTTACTCCATAAACATTTTATCACTGGGATTGACATCCTGTCATCCATTATTAACTTGAAAATGAAGCAGATGGAATTGATATTGCGATTGTCATGTCTGGTTTTGCTGCTATTCTTTTTCTTCTTTGTTTGATCAACAAAGGAAAACGATTGTCCATTTGTTTAGCCAACGTGTTCAGTATCGATGAAATTTCTGCTTCAATTTATTAACATACGAAATCCATGAATGATTGTTTTGGAAACAAAAGGATTTTTTTTTCGGTGGCTATAAATTTCTGAATGCAATTTTGGAGAGTAGAAACTTCCTCAGATGGTTTGGTTATTGATTGGAGCTTGAATAGAAGGGCAGAATGTGTTATGCATTGGATATTGTCAAACAATGGACGCTGTACGCTTTGTGCAATTCCACTCTCACTTCGTCTGTATCGGTCGCACATGAGAAGAGTCATCATTACGTATTATGTCATTTGTGATTCATTATCTCAGGTTAATCTCAGATTGTCTTGCAGTGGCGTAGCCAGGATTTTCGGAAGAGGGGGGGGTTTGGTTTTTGATTTTGACCGTGACAAGCAAAAAAACGTTATCACTTCTACTTTTTAGCTGACAAGCAAAAAAAGGTCCTTGCCTTCGCCTCTTACTTAAACCTTTACCGTCTATAGCCAAGGGTGGGATTTGACCCCCAAAGATGCATACAAAAATAAAAAATGCATGGAAACTCATAAAAAATTTTTTTTTTGGCGGCCAAAGCGGGGGTTTAACCCCCAAACCCCCGATTGGCTACGCCACTGTTGTCTTGTACATTTCGGTCTGTTTCTGCATCTACAGAGCTTTCATTTGCAGACGGTTTTTGCACAGCATCACCTGCATTAGCTGCTCCTGACATATAGAATATAAATATGAGTTCTGATGAATTTACTTGCCATGTCGTTTACTCTGATAAGAGTGTGTATGCCGGAGTGTTGCTCTTTCGGAGCTCCAATCTGTATATCAACCTGAACAAAACTGTTGTAAGTGATTTACCATAGAGATCTACCATATTATTGCACACTTTGTGATATCTGTGAAGTTGTGAACCTCATTAATTATAGACAGGTTCCGAGTTCAGGATGATCATGAGGTAGTGATTCCAGGTATTGTCATCCATTTTGCTTGGGATTTGCTGAATTTCTATGTTCCTGAGTTTAGCTCACATTGTTTAGTAGTTTTTACCAGTGTTATATTATTTATGATTTATATATTCTCAAGTTAATCATCTTTTTGTACTGTCTTAAATAGTATCGGAGAAGATAAAACACATTATTATCTGAGAATGAATTGCATTAAGGTGCTGACATGCAGTGATACTGAGCTAAAGACAGATTTTCTGATAACTGCAATCTAGATCTAATTCGTGGAGTGGCTAAGAATTCAGCCTACAAGTACATGTAGAGTGTCTGTTGGCTGGCCAGACTTTTGATCATTTCTCGTTGCTTTGATTCTTTCGTGTTATCTTAACCTCCTTGGCGCTGCATTCTTTGGCAGTTTTCCATTCCAAAGCATTGGATTGCATTCGTTACATTGTTTCTGAAGCACATACCCACCCGTCATTGTTCGCCTGATTTCTCTGCAGGGCAAGATGCGTATATGGGCAATTATTGGACACCTGAATGTGCCAGTAATGGGCTCAGAGGGTCCACGTGCATACCTCGATGTGCTACAACACAATGCCGCCAATTGCCACTTTTATGTGGGCGTGTCACAGAAGCAATTAACTGGGTGGTCTCACCTGCCCCGAATGTCTACTACTGTAGACATAAACAATGGACAAGTTACGCTTTTCGTATCAAAATGGTTGGACGACTCACGGTTGTCGTTACAGCTAGGGAGGTTAACTTGTAAATCACATCATTATTTGTGGTAATGTCACAGATGCAATTAACTGGGTGGTCTCACCTGCCCCGAATGCCTACTACTGTAGACATAAACAATGGACAAGTTACGCTTTTCGTATCAAAATGGTTGGACGACTCACGGTTGTCGTTACAGCTAGGGAGGTTAACTTGTAAATCACATCATTATTTGTGGTAATGTCACAGATGCAATTAACTGGGTGGTCTAACCTGCCCCGAATGCCTACTACTGTAGACATAAACAATGGACAAGTTACGGTCGTCCGTAACGCTTTTCGTATCAAAATGGTTGGACGACTCACGGTTGTCGTTACCGCTAGGGAGGTTAACTTGTAAATCACATCATTTGTGGTAATGTCTTAGTTGATATAGAATTCAGTCGGCACAATTAGTCCGTGGCCATGACAACTCCATCGTAGAAATCTGGTGGTGCAGTTGGAAGATTAAGCGGGTGTGTTTTTTTATCTTGCGTCATTTCGCAGGATGCTGAAAACGCGATCACGCATATGAATGGTCAAAGGATTGGATGCCGGGCGATACGCACCAACTGGGCGATGCGCAAACCTCCAGTTTTCGGCCAGAAAGATGGTGAGCTCATCGTCATCATCATCATCATCATCATTAACGGTGGGCTCATTGCCCATTGAAGTATAAGGCCGTCTGTACAGTTTGTTGCCATTCTTTCCTGTTCATTGCTCCGTGACTCAGATCCTGTAAACTATTCAGTTATTTTTCATCTGCTTTATTCTGGGTTTTCTCTAGCGTTGAGTTTCCTGTTTCTTTTCGCAATCTGATTATGTGAATCTTGTAAAGGCTTTTCTATTCTTGTTTTGAATTGTCTATTTACGGATATGGTCAATTACAATAACTCAGTTTATGATAGCCGTTGATGTCACTGTCCTCTGGCACTATGTCTGCCAGACAGCACGCATACACATGCAGTGGCGGTTCCAGGAATTCTTGGTGGGGATGAAAAAAATTTATAGGAAGTTGGTGGGGGATGCAAAGTTAAGAAAAAAAGAAATGTGAGGGGAAAATGTAATTCTTAGTGTTTTTGCCCACTAAATAATGTTAATAAACCTTGCCAGAAAAGGCTGACAAGCAGTATACACAGTATATTTTTGAGTAGATTTTTGTTAAACTTACCGCAGAAATAGGTTGACAAGCAAAAAAGGGGTCATCCGCATTAAAAGCTTACGAAAAATACGTTGACAAGCAAAAAAAACTCCGGTGGGGGATGCATCCCCAGTCATCAAAATGGTGGAATCACCACTGTACACATGGTCTGCAAAGTAGGGGTTCTTGAGAAAGAACCCGTATGTAGTGGATTATTTTTAAAATGATGCTTTTATTTGATAAATAATTATGATAAGCAACTGCTTTGTTCCAGTTTCGTTAAAACCAATGAGTTTTGAAGAGGTCTACAGTCAGAGCAGTCCCTCGAACTGTACCGTCTACTGTGGAGGTATTCTCACTGCCCTAACAGGTAACAGTAATGGTATTTAACAATAGCGTAATACCCGGTACTTAATGCTGTGTCTTCCTAGATTTCTTCTCTTTTAGATCACATCATTTCTCTGTCTTGTCGTTAATTTGTGACTGATAATTCTGTGTATTATTTTTAATAGTGAACTTCTATAGCACCATTTTATAATGCACTTGGCATCAGTCAATGAACACCCCAAATTTGAATCATAATTGCCCACTGTCATTGTCAATGCAAGTAAGTAAGTAAGTAAGATACTGATGGGCAAAATATGTGATTCTGTGTTTTAAAAGGCCATACAGAACTGCTTGTTTTGTTATAATAATAATAATAATAATAATAATAATAATATTATTATTATTATTATTATTATTATTATTGTTATTATTATCATAATCGTAATTATAATTGCAGGGTTTAAGCATGGTTCAGTATGATCTGCTCTGTATGAGAACTACTGTGGCTGTTATTAGTTATTGTTATGGTAAGAATGTTCAAAATAACTACTGGTATAAGAACCACGATAAGACTTTGTTAAGCTGAAGACTTACAAAGGTAAATGTAACTTGACTTGGTGCCATGTTTGTTTGTTTGTTTTTAACTTTCTAGATGACATTATTCACCAGTCATTTAGCGTCTTTGGTCCAATACAAGAAATTCGAGTTTTTAAGGAAAAAGGCTATGCATTCATTCGGTATGTTTTCTGGAATTGCCGTAGTTGCTTCTTTTGAAAACTTATGCCAGCTTTTAAATAGTCATTTGATTTTTGAGCACAGCATATTATTATGTTATAGTTTCTTTTTTCCTAAGAAGACATACAGTAAACTGTGTTTTTTTGTTTTGTTTCAAAAGAGACGAAGAATACACGACTGTTTCTGATGGGAGTGATTTGAAATCCAACAGACATTGGTGTAGCCATGAGTGGGTTGGGGGAGGGGGCGGCCCCTATTCAGTCCTAGAGTGGTCATGTGATTGGCAAGGCAGATGAGAAAATTTTATTCAGGGAGTGACTAAGAGTGGCTGCAAATGAAATGTCACAGTCTTTGCAAAATTGCTCGACGGCTGATGTTCTAACTTGCGTTATGCAGCAACTCTTTCCCTCCTCAATGCCTCCTTGGTCAAACTAATCTATACTAATTTAATCTGATCTTAAACTTCTATAGCGCCACTTCATAATGCATAGAAGCATCAGCCAATGGCACACCAAATCACAATTGCACAGAATCCAGGTCAAATCCAGGATATTAGGTCGGAGGGACAGATGACAGCAGTCGACGGGCATAAACAGATCATATTTTTAATCGTGTTCTACAATTTGAACAAAGATAAAGTGAACAAGGCTTGCTAGTATTACTAATGCTTCAACGCCTCCACACCATAGGAGACCATGATGATGATGATGATGATGATGATGATGATGATGATGATGATGATGATGATGATGATGATGATGATACTAGGGTCTGGAATGGCCTACCTCCATCCATTCAACTTTCCTCTTCGCTCAACATTTTCAAAAATAGTCTAAAAAACTTGGTTGTTCCGCACTAGTTATGAACTTTAACTCTGTAATGTTTTCACGCAGTCCACTTGTGAACGAGGCACCACAATAATATGAACGTTGCTTACTTACTTAATGGCAACTTATATATTTTTTAATCCCAGCAAAGCCACTGTCAAATGGTTGTAATGTCGTTAGTTTCTATTTTGATTCATATTCGAATACTGGCATTTTGCTGTAGCTTACCAGTAGTTTATAAATTCCTGTTCAGCAGCAGCAGCAACATGTGCTTGCTGCTGGGAGAATGCCACTTTTCTTATATTTTCTTATGGTTTGCATTATTAAAAGGATTGAGCAGCCTTTGTAAGGAATTCTTCTATAGAATTTTAGTCTTTTTAAAGAGCACTTCTGAGTTATTCTTTAGAACAGCAGTTCTCAACCTTTTTTTGGCAAAGGGCCACTTGGAGATATTGAGCTTACATGGCAACCACCTCCATTGGCAGTGCCAAAGACATTCGTTCACGCGAATTCCCTATTCTGTGGGAGCATCATAAGTTCCCTCACCAGGATTTGTGGGAACCCCACTCACCAACGCATGCAGTTATATTTGCCATAAAGTGACTAAATCAAACCAGTTGCTGGCCTATTGTTAGTGTCAACTTATTTCTAAAATAATGCATAGATTTCCGCAACACATTCCTTCGCATTAAAAAATAGTGAGAAAAATAAAGCATATATTGACCAAATTTGTCTGTACATTTTTAATTTTTAAAAAATTTAGGCTTTGCTCATGGACCACCAGGTAGATGGTCGCGGACCAGTGGTGGTCCGCGGACCACAGGTTGAGAACCGCTGCTTTAGAACATTCTGTGCATTACACTACAGATATATTTCCATAGATAATCCGATGTTTATCAATGCTCACTGACATTTGTCGAAAGCTTGCCTTTTATGAGACATGCGCGTTTGGATTTCAGGTTCAGTTCGAAGGAAATTGCGACGCAGGCAATCGTGTCGATGAACGGCGTTGAAATCAACGGACACACCGTCAAATGCTCATGGGGCAAGGAGTCTTCGGAGAGCCCCGGTCCCTCCTCCAGTCCAGCACAACCACCGGTCGTCACGGCAACTGCACCGCCTACTGTAATACTCGGATTGATTTTAGCTGACATCTTAGATCTCTGCATTCAAGATATATAACGTTGCAGAAGTATGCCAAATTTCATGCATTGTGACCCGGGGGTTGTGAAAATATTTTCAATGAAGCAGGGTGGTAGGCCTTGCGGTTTCATTGGCATGCCCTGTATATCTCTTTCATAAATTGTTTGGTGAAAATTGGCGACTTAATATGCAGGTATGCGTCTTTTAGCTCGCCCTTGGAGGCAGTGCCGTGGACTATGAGCTATGCATGAAGAACCTTGGAAGCTTTTGAAAAATGATTTCAATTTGTTGTCATGCATCATAAATTCATTCTGTATTCTTGATGGACAGAATCTTGCAGGGTCGTTACAGAATGCCGTCTGCTTTTCCTTATTGGATGCTCAGAGATTTTCAACCTTGGTTCTGGCTTTGGTTTGGGACTGCTGTGGATTTTTGGGAAGAATGCATAATTTTTTTATTTAAGTCACAAATGCAATATCACTATCACTCATCAAATTCAAAAACCTCATCATTTAAAGTTACGAACATGTATGACTTTGCAAGGCTCCACAAAGCTTCTTTGTGATCAAGCATGCATTAGACTTGGAGCAGATACCTGGTCTCAGAATACAAGTACAAATAGTCGAATATATAATTAATCTAATATAAAGTTCAAGTTCTTGAATATGCAATGACTACATTGATAACAGACTTGTTGTCAAGACTCAATTGTTCAAGACCCAAACCGAGAACAAGACTTTGAAGTTCAAGACCAGACCAAAGCCAAGACTCAGGTGTCTCAAAACCGAGGCCTAGAACGAGACTTGGATGTCCGAGACCGAGACCAAGACTCTTACAATCCAGCTAAAAATGCAATGGCCAGCATTTAATAAATATTTCTATTTTTATGCTATTAAATCACAAAAACGTTTCTTCTGATGTGCTTTTTTACTATTTTGTCGCAACAGCCTTTTGTCAGGTCCGTCTTTATGTGTTGGAAATTGGGCACTGTGCCCGGGGCCCCGTGCATCTAAGGGGCCCCGTGCACTCCATAAGGGACCCCACACGCTCCAGCCTTTTCATGTTTTGCTTTTTTTAAACCTCTCTTTGCCTATCATACTGCTGGCGGATAAATCAATTGAAAGATCAAGCACCAAAAAACACGATGATCTTTTTTCTCTTCGTCAACTTTTTCAAGCATCAGAAAAATAACTTTCTTCACCCTTACCGGGTCCCCTAAGGCCGCCAGGTGCCAGGGGCCTCACACTGGCAAGAGACGGGCCTGCCTTTTGTAATTTGCTGCTTGTGGAAACTAGTGAAATGGAGAATATCATCCAGTCGAATTCTTAGGGTAATCCGCTGTTTCGGTAATTTCATATTGAAGCATGCATTTCTTCCAGATAAAATTGATAAGATTCTGATAAGCTAAAGGCTACCATGATAAAATCATCATATTGATGAATGATGATAGACAGAAGCTGCATCAAAATGCTTAAAAACATTAAAACTGAGACTTCTGCTCCGAGTCCTAAATAGAACTGCATGACGACTGAAAGGCAGCCACATTTGGGCACGATTTAGGTTCCCATCCTTATCAAATAATTCTCATTTTGGAAAGAGTATGCTAGTAAGTAAAACGCTCGATTTTTACTTTAGAGAGTTTGTAATCTTACAAACGTTTACAAATATTTTTGCCTTACAGAGTCTCTAAACATTATCTAATATGTAAAACAATAGCCATATTACAGCGGAGAGAAAAGAGAATAGGCTATTTATTTTCGGACCACAGGAATGTGAAGACACCGCTACAGCAGTCAGCGTAGGCCTTCGGCTATAAAATTATAGACCTCTTCAAAACTCATGAATTGGTTTTAATGAAACTGCAACAAAACAGTTGTTTATAATATTATTTATCAAATTAAAGCATCATTCATAAAATAACATTGTGGCTCATATTTAACACGTTGACTGCGATACGATTTATTTAATGAGGCGCGGCTGGTGTCGAATGCGTTCATGCGTGACCAGAGTGAATGCCGCTAGATTATTTTCAAGGAACAATCACGTTAGACGCTTGTAAAGGAAAATATTTTGAAGCAGATGCGTTTAGAAGCCATCTGTTACTAGTATCAGGTTCTCTTTACTCAGGTATGCGCCAATTCATAGGGAAAATGCCGGTGCCCTGTAAGGTGACAGACCAATAGTTATCTCAACAATAGCGATTGGAGAAATTACTGCCATAAAATGGAAACAATTTCAATTGAAATTCCAGCCTTTATTGTCTTGTCCAAATGCCTCCTTCACACCCCGAGCCAAAAATTGTCCACTTCACTGGATGGAAGATTTGACAATGCAAGCCACGTAATTACATCGTAGCAGGAATTCTCCGGGTGTACGTTTATACGACGCGTCAGGGAGGATTATAATTATGAGGCTGTGGTTGAGTACTGTAGGCCTATATTGTGGTTTTTTGAACAAATGTTTATAGGACAAATATTCATACATCTTCCATAAAATACGCCTTTTTGATTGGTCACTTATTCTAGTAGCTAAAGGAATCAGAAGAATGATTCCAAGATCCGCAAAAGCTAAGATAGTTTGCATTGAACTAAGGACGTCATATGACGTCCCTAGCGCCCTGGGAAACCAAAATAGGGACGTACGTCCCTAGCGCTCAACGTGTTAAATGATCAAGTCCTGCCCCTCACCTTAATATAATAATATAATATAATATAACAAGGTTTAAAGTGGTTCAGTAGGGACTGCCCTGTGTGAGAACCACTGTTGCTCCCGTCCAATCTAATATCCTAAACTACTGAGGTTTATTTTGAACTCGTTTACAGTTGCAGCCGTTATTATCCCCTCATCCAGTTCATTCCATCTGTCCACCACTCTTGCACTAAAAAAATGCTGTTTATGTCTCCCAACCCGTTTCTTGAACAGTTTCATGCTGTGTCCTCTGGTTCGATCATACTGCTTCATTGTAAAAAATCTTTCCTTTGGCATTTCCACTTTGTTTGTTAGTATTTTGTATGTCTCGATCAAATCCCTCTCTCTCTTCTTTTTCCAGGGTTGTTAATCCACAGTGATTTAGCCTTTCCTCATAGGTTAGTTTGTGATATCCCTTGATCATCTTTGTTGCTCTGTGTTGCACTCTTTCTAAGGTCTCTATGTCTTTCTTCAGGAATGGACACCATGCTTGAACACAATACTCTAAATGTGGACGTACCAATGTCTTGTAAAGTCTTATTATTACATCCTTCTCTCTGCTCACTATCGTTCTTTTGATCATACCTAGAATTTTGTTGGCCTTATTAGCTGCCTCTGCACATTGCCTAGATGGCTTTAAGCTGTTATGCATGATGACCCCTAGATCTTTCTCTTCGTTTGTCACTTTTAGTCCCTTCCCACATAACTTAAACTCATGATCTGTTCCCTTCTTCCCAATGTGCATCACCGAGCATTTATCTGTATTAAAAAGCATTTGCCAATCTGCCGACCACTGGGATAGTCTATTAAGGTCTTGTTGTAAAATTTTTGCTTCTGCTTCACTGTCACTCTGTCCACACAGTTTTGTGTCATCAGCGAATTTTGAAATTTTTGACATTATATCATCATCGATGTCGTTGATGTATATTAAAAACAATAGAGGTCCCAACACTGAACCTTGTGGCACCCCACTTATGACCTCAGCCCAATCTGAATACTTGCCTCTTATACCTACCTTCTGTCTTCTGCTCTGAAGCCAGTTTTTATCCATCCAAGAACTTTACCTCTAATTCCACTGGCCTGAAGCTTGACTGCCAGTCTTGAATGAGGTACTTTATCGAATGCTTTTGCAAAGTCCAGGTATACTACATCAACTGCCTTTCCCTCATCTAGTTTGTCATGAATCTCCTCCAAAAGTCCAGTATGTTTGTTAAGCAAGATCTTCCCTTAATAAACCCATGCTGGCTATCCTTTAAAATCTTGTGTCTCATAAGATGGTCCAATATATTTGCTTTCATTATTTTCTCCAGAACTTTACACACTATACAGGTCAGACTCACAGGCCTATAATTTCCTGGCTCCCCACGGTTACCCTTTTTGAATATAGGAGTGACTACTGCATCCCTCCAGTCCCTAGGGACTATTCCCGATTTAAGTGACATATTGAATATTGTGGCTATTACCTCACTAACCTCATGTCTTACCTCATACAGAAATTTTGGGTGTATATTGTCTATTCCGGGGCTTTTGTCAGTTTTCATTTGACTCAGAATTTCCAGGACACACTCTTTACTGCAATTTATGTCTGATAATGCTTCCACCTCTTTTCTACAAAATAAATTAATGGGCTTTGGTATGTTGGTTGTATTTTCCTTTGTGAACACTGATCCAAAGTAATCGTTCAGAATTGTTGCTGTTTCCATGTCATCCGTCACTGTTTCTCCAGAATCAGCTACTAATGGTCCCACTTTTTCTTTTCGCTTCATCTTACTTCTTGCATATCCATAAAAACTCTTACTGTTCCGTTTGATGTCTTTTGCTAATTTGTTTTCATACTCTGCAATAGCCGCTTTGTTTGTAGCTGTTGATTTGTTCCTCTTTTGCACATAACTGGACTGTAACTGTTTTAATCTCGCCTGTTCCAAACCTTCATTGCTTTGCATTTTTAGTCGGTGCCTTCTCAATTTCTTCCACGCTTTGTTTTTGGCCCGTCTCTTCTTCTGTACCTCTCTCGTAACCCATGGAAGTTTTTTGTTAAGTGTCCGCTGTTTTGGTATTGTTGAATCCATAACCCTTGACATGCAATTTTTAAATATTTCCCAGCTTTCTTCTGCATTTTTATCCTTTATCATGCTTCCTATGTCCAAATCTTCGATCATCTTCCTAGCCAGATCGTAGTTTCCCCGGAAATAGTTTTTGTTTTTTTTGGTTGCGTGTGCTCTCGATGTCTTCTGCTAAAATTACATCAAATGTCACTGTCTGGTGGTCACTTGTGCCTAAGTTTTGTCCAACCATCATATTCTTCACTAACTGATCATCTGAAGTAATTATTAAGTCCAGTGTGTTACCTCCTCTCGTTGGTTCAGTGACATGTTGTGTGAGGAAATTGTCATCCATGCACTTAAGAAATCTCTTGTCCTGGTTCCTGTCTGCCTCCATGCTTTCCCAGTTAATATGATAGTTGAAGTCACCCATTATTAGTACATTTTCCTTGGCTACTATATCTAAAATCCTAAACAATCCAATATCTATTTCCTCCTTTGCATTTCTCCTTGTTTTCATTAGGTGGCGCCGCTGAACGTTGGAATTCGAAAGAAAAACTTAAATGGCTGCATTCAGGATATAACACTGCAGATGTAGGCTATAGCAATTTTCATGCATTGTTACCCAGGAGTTGTGAAAATATTTTCAATGAAGAAGGGTGGTAGGCCTAGCGGTTTTACTGGCACACACTATATACACACTATATATAATTTTTACACACACTATATATATAATATATATATATATATATATATATATATATATATATATATATACTGTACAGTATAAATGCAGAGGTCCAAGCACTGAACCTTTAGGGACACCACTGATAACCTTAACCCATTCTGAATATCTGGTACTTACCTCTTATACCTACCTTCTGTTTTCTTTCCCCAAACCAATTTTTAAGCCATCAAAGAACTTTTCGTCCTTATTCCTCACGCGTCCAGTTTTGATGCCAATCTAGAATGAGGTACTGGTTTAATTTCATTACCGGTACTCTCTTTTTTATACTAAATAGTGAATAGCCACCAGAGTTTTTATTTAGCTGCATTTGTTGGCATTAAACAGATGAGTTGATCGCAAATGCTGCAGAGAGCACTTCTGGCCATGCCGCCGATCGGTTTCCACGGTCTGTATTTTGGCAAAAGCAGAACCTCTGTCCGTGATGTAGTTGTCTTTGGGGAGCCATCATTGCCGGAGCCAGCAGCCCAGTCATTTCAAAATCATTAGTTTATGATCATGTCGTGCCGTTGCCAAAGAATCAGGCCGGCCGGCGTAAATAACGGGCAAATGTTACAGCAGGAGGCAGAGGAGTCTCGGCTGAAAGAGAAGAATTCTGAAGAAGAATTTCACGGGCAAAATCTTTCCTGGCCTAGAATTTTATGCTGATGAGAATCTTTGTTGTTTTTCGCCCGTGCATTATCGTTAGGCAATCTAGAATTAAATCAGGCGCGCATTTATGTCAGTGTATTATAAACAATGAATGAAGAAATATTTTCAGACTTTTAATTAATAAGTAGATTATTTTTGGTTGAACTATGCTGAAGTGTTTGGCTTCTGCATACAAACATTTAATAATAATAATAATAATAATAATAATAATAATAATAATAATGTGATTTAAAGTGGTTTAGGAGGCTAAGTAAGCCTGTGTGAAAACCACTGTAGTAACTCCACATTTTAATAACCAAGTTTTTTTAGGTGACCGTTTACTGTTTCAACTGTCACTCCCACCTTGTCCAAACTGTCCCATTTGTCCACAAGCCTTGCACTAAAGAAATTTGTCTTTCTTGGACCCACCCTCTGCTTAAACAATTTGTTCTGACTTAGGAGTGTCGTGAGCTACCCTAATCGGCGTGGGGCAGAGCCTCAACCAAAGAAATTGAGAGTAATATTAGATTCAAATCTTCATATGTGGAGCATATATTTCAGACTATTATTATGCTTTTTCAATTACAGCATTCACTACTTTCCTCAATATTTGATAATACATTTAATAGCTATACAAAACCAATCTGATATCCTGTAGCACTTGGTTACTCTTAAAAGTACCTAACTGATACTATCTTCTCCTTCGTTCGAGCAGTACATTTGTTGGATGACCATTCTTGTCGGTCACTCGAGCCGCAGATTTTAAACCACGATATTATTATTTTTGCTGATTGATTGTGAGTTTGATTATTTGGACTTAGTGCTGCTTTTCTGTTTCTCTGTAGAATTACAATTCGGCGTTGTTTGGAGGAAATGCCAGCTACAGCCAGTCGCTAAATTACTGGCCGGTTGGGCAGCAGACCTATCCTCCTATGGCTCATTTACAGCAGGCTGGATTTGTCCAGCCGCTCCTGCAGCAGGGCTATACGATTGCCACGTACGGGTGCGCTTCGGTTTTCTCGCGAAATTATCGCATTTTGACAGAAACATTAAGTAAGTAAGTAAGTAAAATCTCGTGGATTTCTATAGCGTCTTGAAAAGCAGCACAACAGTAGCTGCTTATTCTTAGGCACTCGGCCTTTCTTAGAATAGCTATGGGAAAGGTATATGATCAGCGCCAGGCAATAGTCAACGTCCAAAGGGCAGTGAGGCTAGATTGTTACAGCTATGGAGGAAATGATTTTAGAAAAAGGAAGGATTTAAGCTTAGACCTGAAGACTTGAGAAGATAATGCGGGAATTATAGGAAAAGAGGATTCGGATTTTATCGTTTGAAAGTGTCCAAGTCTGCGGAGGGAAGCACTGTGGATGTTTTGTGATTTCAACTACTTTACATTTACCGTCTTCTCTTTTTTACTTCACGAACTGAAGTTGAGGTGACAGCATGAATTTCCTATCTCCAGCAATGTCGATCCCATGTCTTCTTCTTGACTGCTTCTGACATCTGCAGCCCTGTACATTCTTCCACGTCATCCGCCCATTGTCTCCTTTGGTTGCCCTCTCTGTCTTGTTCCCAGCATCATTCCCTGCTGGATTGGCCTTTCCTGTGTTGATCTAGCGTCGCTGTTCCATCGTATGTGCCCGAAATATATCGCTTCCTTCTTTTACACTTGTCGACGAACCGTCTTGCTGTGTCTGACGGTTGCAAAACCTCTTCTTCGGTCTTCCTCTCCTTACTTTACATTTACATCTCTCAGATGCTATTTACAGTTCTCGGTTTGTCGTCCTCTTTGCGGCGCTCGTTTTTCATTCTGACTGTTTAGCATTGTGACCACATTTATCGAAAGTTCAGTAGGATGTCGTGCATACTGACTGCAGAAGCTTCAATTTTATATGAATCCAGTGGGGGGGGGGGAGCCTTGAATTTGATACTATCAGTGGAGTAACTTGGGACAACTTCTTCTTATGTTTGTCTTTTTGGAGTTGCCACTGTGAGATCCATTTGTTGTCTCCTCTGCATACTTTTGATATTCTTCTATTGTGATAAGCGTGTGATTAATTGGCCTCTGCCTCTTAGATTGCTCCCCCGCCGACCTAACTGACCTTTTCGACTTGACCTGGTTCTAATTCCGATTGGATTCAGTGCACCATTGGCTGATGTTCTCAGCATTATGATAGTTGCACCATGTAGAAATTGATTGATTGATTGATTGATTGATTGATTGATTGATTGATTGATTGATTGATTGATTGATTGATTGACTGACTGACTGATTGATTGAACGATTGATTGATTGATTGATTGATTGATTGATTGATTGATTGATTGATTGATTGATTGATTGATTGATTGATTGATTGATTGATTGATTGATTGATTGATTGATAGGTTGATTTGTGTCCATTTGTTCATTTGAGAATTGCATGTGGCCATGTCTCAGCTCATTGCGTGCGGCTGAAGATGTAACACAGTCCTTTGGAAACTGTTATTTTTTTTTGATGAATATCTTGATCTCAAGAGAGAATCCACATCCACATCACAGTTTACTCTTGATGTATACTCCCCAACAGGGTTGTCCTTCTGCCTGGAAACCGTTTCTTCAGCTCACCTTTGATCTCGAACATCGTTGGTCTTAGGGACGGACAAAGGGCGTATTTGAGCCACAAGGAAGAAGCTTCTGCTGTCGTTATTCACTCTGTCTTTCATTTAGTTTTAGTTCTGAGTAGGCTGTCATGATGGGTTCAATGCCATATTACATTGTCCATGTTGTAGTAATATATTTGTAATATATTTGATGCTTTTCTTGTGTATCACCTGTCACACTTTCAGTTTCTGTACTTTAAATAGCTGTTGCAAAAGTGGTACTTTATTAATTCTACATGAAGTTTTTTCATGCGTTTCTGCCATTATTGTTTGTTTATTAGCATGTTTTCTATTGGTCATTTCTAAATGCTTAAACACCACTGCAGAAAATTGTTATTATTATTATTATTATTATTATGCTTTTATTATTTTTTTAAAATTCAGATTTCTCACTTTTCTTCTAAGCACTAGTTCTTCTATATCCTTAATTCTTTCCACTCAGATCCCAACTCTGTCTATTGGCCTTAAGTCTATAAAAGTAGTTCAATGTAACCTAATTTAATATCTTGTTAATTTCTTCAGCGCTAGCTAAACAGCATATGCAGTAGCCGCTTGGTCCACTTATTGTCAAGTACTTTGTCGAACAGACATCTTTGATTAATCTCTGGTCTGTGGCAATCATTATTGTCGGTCATTTGGAAGACATGACAGTGGGATAGCGAGATTATGGACGAAGGATTAATTGAAGAGGAATGTGTTTTGGTGGGAGAGGAAACTCCGGCGTCTTTGTCTTTTTCCTGTTTGATGATAATTTGCTGTGGCTGGTTTCTAGGAGTTTCCCAGTTGTTTCGTCTAACATCCATTCATTGTATTGCTGTTTGTACTGTATGTTGCCTTGGCTTCTGGCTATACGAAAAGTTTTGTCAACTTGTGCATTTTATCCCTTGCCACCGATTGTGGAGACATGGGAAGAAATGGATCAGCTTGTCATTGACGCTTCAATCAGACAATGGCGTGTGCGTCTCTTCGTGCGTAGAAGCCCAAGCAGATGCTCACTTAGAACATGAACTTTAAAATTTCTAATACTCTGTTATAAATGTTATGTTAATTTTTTTTAAAAGCCCGACATCAAACTAAGTTAAAAATAATCTTATGCGTGGTAACGTTTTTTTCTTACCCACCGTGTACTTTCTCAGTCATTAATTTAAGATTCCTTGTTTTCTCATCTGCTGATCAGTCTGACGTGAATGCAGAGTAAATGATAAATGCGGTGTTGGATGTATATTCTTTTCAGAAGTGTTCCTACTAATTCCCAGTGGCCGACCATGGGAATTGGAATGGCACATGCTCAACAGCAGTATTTCCTCCAGCAACAAGGAATCATTGGGTATCCAATATAGAAGAAGGTATTCGATATTCAGTCTGCGGCGGCAGACGGCATCTGTTATCTATTGCGCACAGTCTTTGCACTTCGCCAGAGGGAATTTGGATTTACGTGCCACATTTTTATGACCATAATAATAAAATGCACTCCTTATTTAATGTTTTAAAAATTTGTTATTTTATGTATTGTTTGTATTAAAATTTGTATTTTGTGTTTATATTTTTGTGGTTTTTTATGTTTGTATTTTTAACATTTTCAAAATTTATAATTTTTAGTTTTAAAAAATGGTCATTGGCAAAGCAGAAGTCACATCCATGGGACCACAAATACAGGAACACAGTGAAATTTTGTATTTTTAAGACCCAGATTAAATACAAGACTATAGATAAATGAATATTTAAAAGATAATATATATACAGATTAAATAAAAATTTATGTGTATGGATTCATGTGACAGATATTGTTCATGATCATACCTTATTTGTACAGTGGCTTAACTAGGGTTTTTGATGCCCATGACAGGGGGTCAGAAAAATAAATTGGCAGGTTAACAAATCTTTAATACCGGTAATCAATGAATCATGACATTTTATTGATGCAAAACACTTTCTTGCTTTTGCTGATGCCAACTGGTCTATGATTATGATCTACTCAGTCAACAGTGCTTATTCTAGGCCTTCTCTGGGGGGGGGGAATTCCCCCACCCCCAAAGTTTGACATTTCCACCAAAATGTTTTTGACATTTTGGCAAGTAGCATGACCTCCCCAATGTCTGTTCCCCCCAACATTTTAAACTCTCCCCAATGTCTAGGTGGCTAGAATAGCCGCTGCTCAGTCAGTTTTCTCAGTTTCTTCTCTTTCTGAGCTTAGTGGGGTAGGATATCAATGTTTACTGGCACTTCTTCAAATGGCACCCACGGCATCTGCCCTACCTGCCCTACCCTAGGTAGGCCATAGTTTATGTGAAATGTCATCAACTTCTCTGTCATTCCTAGTTTCTGTCACTCATTATCACATCTTCTGTCAGATGCCACGTCAGTCAACACACAGCTAACTATAGGGCACACAAAGCCATCTCTGCAACTGCCAGACTGTTATAGAGGAAAGAATAAAGAGCTTAGGTTTCCATTGGGTAATCCACAAGTTACCACATGCGCTCTCAAGTGAATATGTTGAATCTACAGAAATGTACAGTCCTTGATAGACTTAGGACAGCCAGGATAACAGCCAGAGGCATAGCGATGGGGTGGGGGTATATCGGTACATAATACCCCCAAATATTAGTATATATAATGCAGTATATATATATAGCTAAATATACCCCACATTTATACTCCCCCCCCCAAAAAAAAAAATTTAAAATCCTGGCTATGCCTCTGATAACAGCTTCCATGGTATGCCTTCGAATGTGTTTGAACTTTGCTGAGAAGCTTGTTTTGTTGTTTCAGATGCAAAATCGAGACTCTAAGAAAACTCAAGCTGAGAAAAGACAAAGTTCACTGTCTACTAAAAGTGACTTGTTGAATATGTTCCGTGTGGTATTTATAGGGGAGGGGGAGGGAGGGAGGGAGGAAATTCCCAGTCACTGCTTACTGACTAGTCTACTCTTTAAATAGCGGGAGGGAAGGAGGAACTAGGGGATTCCCCCCGCCCGCCCCCACCCTCCACTGATCTGACTCTGAAATACCGCACTAAATATGTGTGACAGTGTTCACAGACACTAGGATGTCAGTTCAGTTTGCCATTATTACGTACCACTGACGGCCACTTGATGCCAGCCTGTTGCTTGTGATCTCCTAGTATTTTATAACTGTTGTACATTGACTCGTTGTGTGAGTGTATGTAATGCACCTGATGCTTGTTGCTGTGGTCTGGCTGCTGCTGAATTATGTGTAGCTATGCTATTAGAGAGTGCTCCTTGCACGAGAAATTTCGATACTAAATAGATTAATTTACGATCGGGGGGCATATTGGCCACATAGTGGCAGGGGAAATGTTCGGGGGGGCCCTTGATGGTACCGGGTAATTGAAATCTATGGACCCTTAACTGCGCATATACATTACTGTTCTAATAGCTTGTCATAATTTTTTTCCAATGAAATGCATAAAAACTGGACTAAGCTTAAGAAATGATCAACTTTAGCAGGACTCCTGCAACTGCAATTATTGATGGGCCCCCGAGGTCAGCACTTTCTGGGGTCTTTGAGACCAACATTTTCAAGGGCCCCATTTCGTAGTCCGGCGCACCTCTGTTTGTGGTGTTGATACATTCTGCAATGATCAATAGCTTTTTTAGTAAGTATTTAAACGGAATTAAAATGTGAATAGTCGGTGATTTTATTTTTAACAGCTGCTGCATTTTTAAATTTAGAAACTGTTGATGTTACCACACAGAAGAAACTGTTAACTGCAATTGCCACACAATACCTCATTGTATTGTATTTCTCTTTGTATATAATGTACTGTAGTCCACTGCAGAATGTTCATGAATGGCATTAGTCTACAGAATGGCATTTCATAGTGGCAAGCCTGTAGCACAAACGGCCATAGAGAAACGGTGTGACTTGCTCTCCCCGTCATGGGAAATAAGCGCTTGGTCTGCAAGATGGGTTATAATTATTCTTGGCAATTGCTCAAAGGATCAGAGTGGAGAGTTTGGAGCCCAGAGAGGAGCATCTGGGTTAAGATGGAATTTTTGATGATGAGGAGAGTAGTATATGGTCGTGCATTTCTGGAGTTTTTTGAGGCTCAGGCATAATTCGGACAAGATTCCACAACGTAGGATCAAGAAAACCACACATTTGCCATCTCTATGACCAGTTTGAATCCATATGACAAAAGGTTTTGTGTGTGTATGTGTGCATATATGTGTATATACATATATACCGTGTACTTTTATTTGCATGTGTATATATATATAATATATATATATATATATATATATATATATATATATATATATATATTGAAAATATGATTTAAGTCAGGTTGAGGTGGGCTAACTGAACATTGATGTGGATAAAGTAGTGACTTTAACTCCAGTCTAAGTCTGTCAGGTTTTGGTATGTTTGTCTCTCTGATGAGCCACTGCAGAAATGAGATCCCAATTAAAAGATTAATAGGCAAAGGGTTAGGTTAAAAGGTTTATCTGCAGCAGCATCATGATCCTGTGATCGAAAGGCGGCAGAGTTTGGGTTACCCAGAAGAGCTGCAATATTGTGGAATTACTACCCCCAAAAACCCCCTTGGCTACGCCACTGCCTGGGGTGATTGATAAATGGGGCAAGTTAGATAATTAATAAGATACGATTGGCCGCTTGTGCTAATGCTTTTAAATGTAAACTGAATGCTGTTGGCTTATAAGAGGCGAACGTGTACATATTTATTGGATTGCCTTGTTGGTAGTGTGTTATAGAATTAGTATTGACATGATATGGTCTTTTATAAAAGTCATCAAATAACAAGTTGACAATAACATACGCTGAGTGATTTGACGAAACAAGCGCGTATGAAAAGAGTTAGAAAATAATGAAGTTTAATGTGACTTTCCAGTTCATGATAACAAAAGTTGATCCAGCAGTTTGTCTTGTATTTGTTTCGTTCATGGAGCATTGTGAAATAAAACTTCTGCTGAATTAGACGTTGAGAAGACGAATAATGAGAACGATGACGACCCGTTTGAATGATATTGCGGTTGGTATAAAGTTATGGCTAGAACTCGTGTTGGCTTTGCGATATTACTATCATACGCAGGGGCAGTTCCACGTTGGGGATGACTGGGGATGCATCCCTCCCACTGGCCCACCAAAAATGCGTCTTCAATGGAAGATGATCGTCTAAACGGATTAGCCTTGATGTGTATCCACAAAGATATGAACATATCCATAGACAATGTCATCGACAAATTCACTTCCAGCAATCGATTTTGCACTATGACTTTGTACAACCAGACTAAAATTGCTTTTATACATTCTGCCAATTCTCAGCATTATATTTTATAAATCAAATCTACAGTCTTCCTAGAAATTCATTGCATCCCCACCACCAAGAGTTCTTGGAACCGCCACTGATCATACGTAAAATTGTCAGGGCTGGTACAGTGTGTCAAGATAGCTTTAAACATTAAGCATTCATCCATGAATAAAAAAATTTAAATGTGTATAAAAATTAGATATTTCTCGAACTTTGACATTTGTTAAATTGCCCTTGACTTTGGCCTCGGTCATGACTATGGCGATACATAAGTTGTCTTGATGATGATGATAACAGGGGCGTCATTTGGGGGGTGGCTGGAGGGGGCCGTGGCCCCCCCAAGGAAATGAAAAATAATGTATTAATGTGCATAATATTGCAAAAATTGCCAAAAATTTCCCAAAAAATATTTTAAAAATTGCAAATTTGCAAAAATTGGCCCAAACATTTGCAAAAATTGCCTAAAATTTGCACAAATTGCCTAAAATTTTCCAAAAATTTGGCAAAAATTATCTCGCCTCCAAGAAAAGTGTGAAATGACGCTACTGGATGATAGTAGTAGTAGTAGTAGTAGTAGTAGTAGTAGTAGTAGTAGTAGTAGTAGTAGTAGTAGTAGTAGTAGTAATAATAATAATAATAATAAATAGTGATAGTTAATGCTCTTTTGTTTGGGATTATTAGTGTACCTAATGGAATTTGCATAAATTGTAAGAAATAAATGAAGAACTTCCAAAAATTGAAAATCCTGAATGTGTCTGCACCGTATTTGTAATCAATTAATCGATTGTCATGATGAAATTGTGTTGATTGACTGTAATTGTTGTGAACTCACGGATTTTGTATTGCTCTTGTTTGTGTTGAGTTTGCTGCAACCTGTACTTGCATTGTGATTGTATAGTGTGAGTTTAACTGCTACCGGTGAACATTGCTGGTCACGTCTACCAACCTCTGCTACAGCTTAGTTGGAGTGATTTACCTTAGGGGACTGTCCATTAATTACATCAACAAATTGGGGGAGGGGTTTGAAAAAGTTTGACAGTTGTTGACAAAGGGGAAGGGGGTCACAAATTGCCCAAAAATTGTTGGCGTAATTAATGGACAGCCCCTAAAGCGTTTGCCATTGTGTTATTTGCTAGCATTGATTATTGGTTTCCTGACGTCGACCTGAACTCATTCTCAGTTGCAACACAGTTCTAGTGAATATTGATGGCCTATAGATTTAAAGTATAAAGGGAATTTTGCACGGGTTGCGTTCATCGGTTGCTTCTATTGTTGTTTTTTCTCAATCAATCGACAAAGTTTTGTGTGAAATTTTGCTGTGCCCAGCCAGAGCATTGGACAATACTTGAAGCGCAGTCAAGAAAGCCAGTACTGTCGGCAGGAACGGTGCTAGATGGCAGGGTTCCAGAATAATTGTGCTTGGGCTGATTCAAATAAGCAGTAGCGTAGCCACGGGGTTGTTTGGGGTTGTTCAAACAACCCCATTAAAAAATGTGACCAACACAATTCATGTAAATCCGTTGACTTTTGGTTGACGGAGGGGAAGTGGGGGGGGGGGTCGGCCGCGGCTTCAGTGTTCAGTTGCATAGTGCCTCCAGTTAACAACCCCACTTTGCATAAGCTGGCTACGCCACTGCAAATAAGCCCCATAATCATCATCATCATCATTATATCCCCAGTCATGTAGACTGTAGACCGTCGAGCCCATGTGACAGAGCTAAGAGTTAGTCATCGTTGTTCACTTGGTCCTGTTGTTTCTTGGGCCATTTGCACTTTGATGGTGGAGACTGGTCCATTTCTTAATCGCCCAAATTTTATGGTAATAGTCTACTATTAATTATCTTTCAAGATTCAAATTATTAACTTGGTAGCAATTTTACTATTTGGCAATCCCCTAACCTGTTAGATGAGTTCTTTAACGCTTTAAATAGCATCAGTCTCACATAGTTGCAGTGGCGGTTCCAGGATTTGACAAGTGGGGGGGCGTTTGGATGGAAACTTATAAGCAAGGGGGCCAACTATCTGTTGCTAGGTGTGTAGTAGTAATTATAGGGTCCCAACATGGGGCCAGGCATTCAATAAGGGGCACGGGCATGGATATTTTTACGCCCCCTAACACCCTCAACACTCCCAATTTGAGGTCGACAACCCCCTCAAAAAAATTTGGTAATGTGACAATGGTATGCATACAAAATGCATACTAATTAGCTCCGGACACCCCCTTCCCCAATTTGAGGTCGACACTCCCAAATTTACAATCCTAGAAATATCCCTGGGCACGGGCCGCCACCATGTGAAGCCGCCTCTGCAATGCAAAGGTACTGACTTTATATTGCCTCAATAGAGGGGCCCAAACTCTGCCCGACCACTCTTGTGGCTACGCAAATTAATGGGCGGCAAGATGGACACGACCATGGATCCCATTTAGTTCTATACTAGAGGTTTTGGGAGCGTCGTGAACCCCCGCAGTGGGTTCTGGGCCAGCACCACCCCCATATAAGTTTTCAGTAATATTAGAGTTAGACCGTGAGTTCTGGTGCATCCTTTAGACACAAGGGGCCTTCCATAAAGTACGTCGCGCTGTTTTGACAGGTTTTACCCCTCCCTATCACAATCTCGGAAACAACTCCCCTAATGTAAGCCTACGTCACAAATCTCGGATACCCATTAAAGCGTCATCCACAAATTACGTCACCCAGGTTTTCCATTGAACAAGTTTGAGTTTCTCGTTCAATTGTCTGCAGCGAAACTTGATGATAATATTCAACCTCCGACAATGATGAGGAATGACTTATGACTATTGCGTTCTGGAAAATATTTTTTACATAAAAAGCCCTGGCTAAAATCATCATATTGATAGAGACAGAAGCTGCATCAAAATGCTTAAAAACATTAAAACTGAGACTTCTGCTCCGAGTCCTAAATAGAACTGACGACTGAAAGGCAGCCACATTTGGGGCGCGATTTAGGTTCCCATCCTTATCAAATAAATCTCATTTTGGAAAAGAATATGCTAGTAAGTAAAGCGCTCGATTTTTACTTTACATATAGTTTGTAATCTTACAAACTTTTACTAATGTTTCCGTTACGGAGTCTCTAATCATTATTACCTAATGTCTAAAACGATGCCATGTTAGGTCTACAGTTGAGAGAAAAAAGAGAACAGGAAACCTATTTTCGGACCACAGGAATGTGAAGACGGCAGTCATCTATAACATTAAGTTTTCAGTGTTTTCACACACCATAGCCGCAGTGGCGTCGCTAGGTGGATGGGAGGGGGTGCGGGCCGCACCGGGTAACACCAAATTCACCAATTACAACATCAAAAGGGGTGACACCAAAACGTTTGGTGTCTGTAAATCGAATAGGCTAGGGCCGGGCTGTCCATATATTACGTCAACGAAATACGAGGGAGAGGGTTCGAAAAAGTTTGACAACTATTGTTGACAGGGAAGGGGATCAAGAGAAGTTGACGTCAACAGTTTAATTTTCTTACAAATAATAGAAATCGGAAATTTCATGGAATACTATTTATTGGAACGGAAAAACGCCCAACAAAGCAAAAAAGAAGGTCATCACCACCACATTTTGACACTTGATGAGCAAAAAGAAAAAGTCTCATTGCCGCAAAAATAATAACCTTCTAAACTTTTTAAGGGACCCGTCACTGATCTAAGGAGAATCAAACGTTTTTGACATAATTATGGGGGGTCACTGAAATTTTGACAGTTGTTGACAGAGGGCGAAGGAGGGGTCAAAAATTATTGTTAAAGTAATTAATGGACAGCCCCTAAGCGATTCCATTTGAAAGTGTGAGCTGGTACAGGAGGACTCAAGGAAGTCCGTGATGGAATCTCTTTAGAGGTGGGGGCTACACATTGGTTTTACATCACCCAGGTGGCGGGTGACACCAACTCTAAGGAGGCTATGAAACGGTTTTCTGAGTCATCGGAGGAGGCATTCAGTGGCGCCTCCTGTCGAGAGCGAAGCGTTTTCTGGGGGCGCCCCCCGCGCCGTGTCCCATCTCCGCCAGCGACATCCGGAACTTGTTGGAGATGAGGGCGTAGAGGAACGGGTTGAGACAGCTGTTGATGTAGAACAGCAGAGTCGTGATCGGCGGAACGTACATCAGGCCCTGGGTGTACTCCCCGACGTCCGACCATTCCTGCCACTGGAGACGGACGTGGTGGGGAAGCATACAGACGCCGAACGCCGCCACCATCACTATCAGCAGACGAATCACCCGGCGCCGCCGACGGACCAGGGGACTAGACCGACGACGCTGCCCACCGCCACCTCCGACCGACAAGCGCCCGGCGGCGGCGGTGACGACGACGGCGGCTGCAGCGGTTGTGGCGACGGCTGTTGTCGGGGACGGAGAGGAGACGCGGTTCTTGACGGTCGACGAGAGGGACTTGTTGCGGTCGCCGAAGGGTGGGATTTCGGCGGCGCTGCCGGAGCTCTTGAAGGAAATCGGCGACAGCCTGGCGGCCGAGTAGCAGCCGAAACTGAGGTGTTTGGACGCGACACCGTTGCTCGGGTGCTGCACTGCGGGATCGCGGGTCGTCGTCGTCGTCGTCCGTCGGGTCTCCGGGGCGCTGGTGGTGCCGTCCAGCGCTGGATCGGAGACGTCGTTCGGAAGGCCTCGCGACGAAGCGGTCAGCGCGGACGTCGAACTGTTTAGAAAATCGTCGGCGGAAATCTTCGGAGAAAGGCTTCGGTCCGGCGTTTCGACGACGCCAGAGGTCGCCGCCGCCGCCGTGTCCTTCCGGTTTCCGTTTCCGTCGTTCGATTCCAGCCGCAGTTCCGGATTGCTCTCGCTCTTCGCCCGATGGAACTGCGGTCGTTGCTGCATGCCGGTCGTCTTCTTCTTCTTCTCCGCGGATGAAATTTCAGAGGACATATTTCTCGGCTGCTCTTCCTCCCGCGGGACGACCAACAACGGCGCCGACGTCCCCCCGCATCTCATCGTGGGTCGAGGACCGGGGCGAAGGAAAGTCTCGTTGGCCCTGGAAAACGACGAAAGACGGTTCCTCGAACCCCCTCCTCCTCCTCCTCCTCGGAAGGTCCCCGGCGGTGGTTCCAGGGCGATCGAACACCGGGTCCAGTCCTCGTGTTGATCGACGGCAGCAGCGGCGCTCGAGCGCCACAGCACGACCGCAATCTTCGTGTAGACGACGAGCATGAGGAGGAGCGGGGAGAGGTAGAAGAGGAAGAGGTCGACCATGACGTAGATGGTCGTCATCCGACTGGCGCTGGGCAGGACGCGGACGCAGTAGACGTCGGCCGTGGGCAGGGCGATGGTGCTGTAGGTGAAGAGGAGTGGGGTCGAGTAGGCGACGCTGGCCGCCCAGACGGAGGCGACGACGGCGCAGCGAAGGACGCGGCTCCGGCTGAAGCGACGACAGGTCATCGGACGGGTGATGGCCAGGAAGCGCTCGAGGGAAATGATCGTCAGGATGGTTATCGAACAAGTGTAGTTCAGACTTTGAACGAAATAGAACAGCTTACACATCACCTACGCCCGCACACACACACACACACAGACACATTGATCAGAAAAATTATTAATTAAATTAGCAGATTAATCTCACAAATCTTTAATTAAGAAATCATGACTTTTCTGACACAAGATTAATACATACTACAGATGCTCTTTTCTTGCTTTTACTGATGCGAACTGGTCTATGATGTGTCCCTGATCAGAGTCAGTTTTCTTAGTTTCTTTTCTTTCTACGCTGAGTAGAGAGCGAGGTCACGGATTTTAGCACCCCTTCCAGCGGCCCCATGGTTTCTGTCCTACTTGCCATACCCAAGGTACGACGCTGCCTAGATTGTGGGCGGACCGGATGGTAAAATGCATTGAAAACGAAAGGGTAAAATAACTATGCCGAACAATGAGACCAAAAATCAGACATTCTGATGGAATTCGACCTAGTCATCAGTGGAGGCTCCACGTGGGTAGGAGTGGGGATGCATCCCCCATCGGATTTTTTTGCCTGTCAACCTATTTTTCGGTAAAAGTCTAGGAAAATTCTGGGGTAAAGCCATTTTTTGCTTGTCAGCCTTTTTCTTTTTCGGCAAAGTTTATTGATTTTCCTCTGTTTTCATCCTACACCAACTTCCTATGAATTCATTTCATCCCCCCACCAAGAAATCCTGGAACCGCCACTGCTAGTCAACATGTTTTCAATCCTATAGTCTTGGATTTCTCACTGAAATGTGATCCCATGTTTTCCTTAGCAGTCAGTCTCCGATTTTTATTGCCCTCTGTTGAAAAAATTATCGTGCGAGTTTTTAGCCGTGGACAAACTGCGTTTCCCTTTTCTGGGACAAATTGCACAGCAGTGCACCAAACCCGAAAGACTAATCTATAGGTTGGACCAATGGGCGTCCGCAGAAATTTTCCAGGAGATGCAAAACAGGGTCTTGTGACGAAGGAAATAGAAAAAATTTCCAGGGGGTGCAAAGCAGTTTTGTGATTAAAAAACAAGTAATTTTACTTTTGTCATAACCACAATTTTTCCATATGGGATTATGGTGTCTAATTGCACCCCCTCAAGACGCCCATGGGTGGATCATCTGTTTTTTTCTGTAAAAGTGCGTAGGGTATTTACCATTCCGATGAGCCATTGTTGTGAGATGTAGAGAGAAAGATTCGGGAGGACGCAGAAGATTCCGACGCAGAGGTCGGCCATCGCCAAATTGGCGAGAAAGAAATTCAGGAACTTTCGCATTTTGTTATTGAACGTGATCACAACAATCACAATGAGATTGCCTTCAAAACAGAGAAACATTTCATTCTCATTTACTTACTAAAACAACGGTAAAGGCAGTGTGTTAATCTAGGCCGTTTCCGGGGGGAATTGCCCTTTCTCCCCTCCCGGAAATTTCAAATCCCCCTCCCCGGAAATTTTGGAATACTACATGGACTAACAGCCAGGGTGGGATTTGATGTGCAAAGCAGTGGGGAGGATGGGCCGAGCGAGCGCCGAAGGCGCGAGGAGCTGAGTGGCGGGTGGGGTCTGACGACTAGGGGAGCATCGTGAGCTCCCCCCGCGGGGTCCGGGGCGGAGCCCCGGCCGCCAACGATTTTGGTGCATTTTTGTCGTAAAAGAACGTCGCTGGTGACACTTAAATGTCATATAGTTGCAGCTTACGCAGCCAATATTATTTATTGTTTTCATTTCATAAAATGGGCCTATTTGGCCGGTGTGCTTTGCATTGGAGGAGGGGGAATACTCACATTAAGCAAAATTTTGCAAGCAGTCTACAAATCTCAAAAGTTCTACATCCGCGTCCGAGAGGTGTCTTTGTTTACGTTCAGAGTCATCGGGACTCAGGAGGAGTCGGCCTATACACATTCCCGGCTCCCGATCAGGGGATTCACCCAGTAGGCACAGCAACGTTTATTAAACGTTGAATAAATGTTAGCCTATAACATTTAGTAAACGTTTAAAACGTATTTAAAATGGAAATCCAATAAACGTTTATCGATAAACGTCGCCTAAACGTTTAACATTAAACGTTGTCTAAACGTTGAATAGCTGAACGTTTATAAAACGTATTTACTGCAACGTTTATAAAACGTTCAGTGTATGTTTAAAATGGAAATTCAGTAAACGTTTAACAATAAACGTCGCCTAAACGTTTAACATTAAACGTTGTCTAAACGTTGAATAGCTGAATGTTTATAAAACGTATTTACTGCAACGTTTATAAAACGTTCTGTGTATGTTTAAAATGGAAATTCAGTAAACGTTTAACAATAAACGTCGCCTAAACGTTTAACATTAAACGTTGTCTAAACGTTGAATAGCTGAATGTTTATAAAACGTATTTACTGCAACGTTTACAAAACGTTCAGTGTATGTTTAAAATGGAAATTCAGTAAACGTTTAACAATAAACGTCGCCTAAACGTTTAACATTAAATGGTGTCTAAACGTTGAATAGCTGAACGTTTATAAAACGTATTTACTACAATGTTTATAAAACGTTTAGTGCATGTTTAAAATGAAAATTCAGTAAACGTCTAACTATAAACGTAAACTAAACGTTTAACTATAAACGTTGCCTAAACGATGATCAATAAACGTCGTGTATACGTATTATAGCTGAATGTTTATTAAACGTAATTACTGCAACGTTTATAAAACGTTTAGTGCATGTTTAAAGTGAAAATTCAGTAAACGTTTAACTATAAACATTGCCTAAAAGTTTAGCAGGTGAACATTTATCAATCGTAATTTTTGCCAGGTATATACATGTTAATTTAGTTAACAAATTTAAGCAAACGAACGCTGAGTAGGCCTACTATGAGAAACTTTATTCGTGACAAGCACGGCATCAAACAAGAAATATATGATGAAATGAACCACAGAAAACAAAAAGCAAACACTATATCACGCTTCAACTGCCACTAGCATTGTATGACCGAATGAAATTAGGACAAATCTGTTCTGAAATATCTTAACATCAGAATTAAACAATAGGCTATATCATCGCGTTTCATATCAACTGTAGCAAATATCATTAGAACACCGTTACGAACTCACAATGATCCACTGAATTCAAATATATGTAGTAATAATGGAAGTTTAAAGATATCCAATATATAGTTATGAATCTCAATTGGATAAATTATATACTTCAATCATATAGGACATCGAAACAACAAAATTGACGCAGGCATATAGGGATATTGCAGAAACTGCATAAACCGAGTAATTGCCAACAGTTACGTTAACAAGTTAATTAAAAGCTGTAGGCCTATGAGGCAAAATGTACAAATTTATTTTAACCTTCTACACCTAGTGATTATTCTAGCCACGTGGAGGTGGGGGGGAGAGTTTACGACTTTTGGGGTCTAAAATTTAGCTGGCATTTGACGAACAAAAAAGGTCGTAACCATCTCTTGAATAAACACTGACCTTCTAGGCAATGGAGTTCCGTAAATATATCACCAAAATCCACATATCACCATGGGCGCAAACCTGGCCGAAAAATTGATCATGTCCGTGTCATAAAAATGTTGCGCAACAACTTCCAAAAGGAGGGTTAGACAACACGACGCTTCGTCTTTTACCTTTTAACTTGGGGTAAGGACCCTTTTACCTCTATGGTTTCCCTTTTCTTGGGGCAAAGGTCATTTAACCTATGGTCTTCATTTCCATATGGGCCCTCCGCCCCTCCAAATCCCGCCACAGATTAATCCCTGCCATGACGCCTCAGTAAAAAAAGCATACACACAGGCGGATAACTAAAATTATAATCAATCAAAATCAATCATCGATCATGTTTAGGCTATTTATAAAAACATGAAAATGTGATATATTCATCGCCGTATGTGCTCATTACTAATATCTAATATACTGGTATGTTTAGTAATAACAAACAACGGTTACAATTATCATACTTTGGAAATAACAAGATACCAAAAGAAACGAAGTTCCCGCAAGAGGTTACCTTAGAAAATAAAATAAAAATAAAAATAGGACATGGGGGACATAGTGGAGTTTGAGCCCCTGCATGCATATCACTGGCCGTACCGCCAGCCTCTACCCACAGACAAATTCTAACAATACAATCAGCAAAATGCAACGCATTCCTTAAAAGTATTTATCAACAATATTAAAGAGTGCTTAATCTCACTTTCTGACAACAGCATAATATGTCTTGTCTTTGTTGTTGTTCATGGCTCCAGTGCCATGTTTTTCGGAACGGAGCATATTTAAGAACTGAGGAGATAGCACCCCGGATAGATGATTCAGTTGTCGAGTGGTTTTTCAACACACTCTGCATAACAACAATGCAAAAGCTATGATATCCAAAATTACATACCAGAACGTAAGTAAGTAAGGAAGTAAATTCTCGTGAATTTCTATAGCGCTTTCGTAAGCGGGTGCCGTATATAGGCTGCTTATTCCTACGCGCTTAATCTGTATACAGTTAAAATAGCCATATCCGAAGCTTTGTGGTCAGCCAGGCAAGGTCAATTCCAGTGATCAGTCAGACTTGGGTTGGGAAGCAACGAGGCAGACTATGAAAAAGTAAGCAGAAATTAGATACGTAATTTAACTCTAGATCACAGTAGTGAGGAATTTATTGCTTGACAGAATTGTCTTAATTTCATAGTGTGAACCCTTAGATCCTATCCAAAGGGCAACAAGTCATTGCATTTAAAAGATGTAGAGATCAAAGGAAGTCCAGTTGTGCTTCGAATCGTGCATCAACTCACGAGCTCAGCACTAGACGAATAGTGCCAGCCGATGTTAGTGTGGAGCAATTATTTAACATAGCTAGAAAGAGCAATGACCTGCAGTAACTGTTAAATTGATGTTTGAAACGGTAATAGAGTGAGCGACAACAGATTATATTTCAGTGATAACAGATTCTATTTTAAAATTTAATTATGAAGCCAAAAAATAATATTCAACCATATGGAAGTGCACAGATATATTCCAGAATATATATTAAAGTTAATATTAACGATTAAAAAACACAATCCTCCAGCAGAGTAGCGAAAATTAAAAATTTACAGCAACATCGATCAATTCGAAATTTTAATGCTTCTAGTCTGCGTCACTGGCAGTGAAATTGTGTTTTTAAAAGCTTAGCAGTTAAAAGACAAAGTTATTTCTAACCTGTTATAATCGATGCAACCTCCATCGACTCAAACGCCAATTTTCCTTTTCGTCCTCGAAGGCTCATCGCGCTCATCATAGTATCTGAGAACAGCCTGAAAGAAATTCCCATAAGAAATCTTTATGAACCCCTTTACCAGAGGCGTCATTTGGGGGCTGGGGGCCGTGGCCCCCAAGGAAATGAAAATATTAATCTATAATGTATTAATATGTGCAACAACAAAAAAAACAGGGCCGTGGCCCCCCAAGGAAATGAAAATATTAATTATTAATTTATTAATTTCGAATGCATTAATAACCTAAGAAGGGCCGACAAGCAAAAAAAAAAAAAAAAAAAAAAAAAAAAAAAAAAAAAAAGGACGTCAACTATTTTTGGGTAATTGTAACACGTAAAAAGAACAAATGACGAGCAAAAAAAAAACAAAAAAAAACGTCGTCGACCTTTTTTTGAAACTAAAACTAACTCGGTCAAAAAATTTTCCAAAAAATAAAAAAATTTGAAAAGAAAATTTTACAAAATTTCTCGCCCCCCCCAAGAAAAGTGTGAAATGACGCCACTGCCCTTTACAGAGTAATGACATTTTTAAAGTCGACACTGTACTGGGTATTTAGTTGTGGAAAAACGTTCTTCAAAATGGAATACTGTGATTTTTTAAAAATGGCTATATCTCAGAGTTCTCAGACTATATAAGAGCTAAGAAGATAAGATACACATGTGTTTATAGGCCTATGCCAACATGCTAACACCAAGTCATTTTGACGCTATAAAATATCTCCACACATAACTGAGCTTGCATTGATTCAATAAAAAAGTAGTATATTATATACGACTTGTTGACTATATAATTTCACTTACACATGCAGCACATTGGCAACATTGTCACGAACGGTAATGCCACCTATTCTTGCAAGCCTTTTTACCTGTATATATAATATTAAAACATAATTTGAGCATGCTATTGACAATTTGTAAGCCTATACAAAATTGGGCTATGTCATAGTCAGATAACTTAACCCGGGCAGCTGACCAAGGGGATGTCCATAAATTACATAACCATGCAATTGGCGTGCAAAAGTAAGAAAACCCAAAATTCAAAGCATAATTTCTTCAACTTTTTCAACCCGGGTAGAAAGCAAAGTAACCCGGGCATTGCACTTAATTGTCCGGGCGTGGTTACGCCACTCTATGTATGTGTATATATATATATATATATAATATATATATGCAGTGCTTTTTTGTAAAAAAAGGTGCCGGTACTCACGGTGGATTGCCTAACTTTTCCATTACGATTATGTGGTCTGTGGCTAGAATTTAACATAGAAGCGATTTTGGAAGCATAATGATGCATATCATTTATTAAGTATTTAAAGTTTTTAGCTAAATCACCAACTGCAAAGTCACAAGAAAAAAAATTTTTTCACACCTTGAAAAAAGTTTCGGTACGCCATACCGGCGCGTACCGTCACAAAAAGCCCTGTATATATGTATATATATATATCACTCCTCTCTCTCTCTCTCTCTCTCTCTCTCTCTCTCTATATATATATATATATATATATATATATATATATATATATATATATATATATATATATATATATATCTTTCTCTCTGTGTCTCTCTCTCACCATCACCAGCTCTCACTTTTATTTTTCTGTCTGTCTGTCTCTCATTCTCCCTCTCTCTTTCTCTTTCTCTTTCTCTCTCTCTCTCTCTCTCTCTCTCTCTCTCTCTCTCTCTCTCTCCCTCACACTCTTTCTCTCTGTCCTCTCTCTGTCTCTCTCTCTCTTTGTCTGTTGGCTGTCTGTCTGTCTGTCTGTCTCTCTCTCTCTCTCTCTCTGCCTTTTCTCTGTTTTTCTCTAGCGTCTGCTAGATACTGCGTATCTGTCTTTGCCTCTGTCTGTCTACATGTATGTCAGTTTGTCTGTCAGTCTGTCTGTTCTGTCTGTCTGTCTGTTCTGTCTGTCTGTCTGTCTATCTCTCTCTCTGTGAGGAATGTATTGTGTTCAAATATAATAACAAACTCTCCTTCCCCCTAGTGTGTACGTACGAAATGGACAACCCCCAACAGGATCAGGATTCAAGACAGTGGTTAAAGTGGGCTGGAACCCGGCACCTCATTAATCGACCCCGAGATGAGTCTGTCGAAGAGAACAAGATTAAACAAAAGTTCTATTACTACAGAGGAACCAGAACCAAACCCCCACTCGAGGTGGGTCAGTGCATGGACTTGTACAAAGCGACGCAGAACCTCTAATCAGCGACAGCTGGATAACAGAGGCCAACGAATTCAGGGTTACCAGCGGTTGCCGAACTGACACTAAAATTGACGTCGACAGACCGACGATTCAAAAGAAGCACTATAATTACCTGACATTAACTGCCCTGCCAGTTCTCCGTTTAAACAGATGCCTGCGTCTCTCCTCCCCTGTGACAGATCATGGAAGCCTAAATAAATACATAGTTTCTTATTATTTAGGTCGAAATGGATAACTATGAAAAGTTGTTGTTGGATTTGTGAATGAATTTGAATATCCACTGGTGTAACTGTTTGTAAATCCACGAGTTAGAATGTCCGTTTGTAAATCCACGAGTTTGAATCCATTGCAGAACAAGTAATCCCAAATGTCTGAGAATAATCCGAAAACTATGCACAGTAACCTATATCTGTTTGCGCTCTTAACAATACTCGTCACTCTATGCTGACAAGCAAACAAATTTACTAATGCAAGCAGTTAATACTATTAACGCATAAGGTATGAGAAATCTATTGTAAAATAAGCACTGAATATAAGTGTGATATGTCTAACTCGACAGACTCGAATGAGTGAGTCACTGGCTGACCAACCGATAGCCTTGTTACTGGGCAAGGCAATTATTAAACAGTCATGGTTACTGGGCAGTTAGTTGGCTGACGGCTGCTGGGCGGTTGGGCGCAGTGGACAGAGGTGTCAGGTGTGGGTCGCTAAGACAGGACCTGAACCACTGGCCTAAGTTGGTCAAATTCTTGATTTCTCTAACCGAGGTTGCATTTCCAGATGTTCTATCTAGCTAGGCTTCTTTGGACAGATATACGAATTCGCTGTTGCCGACTTCACAGCAAACGCCGATATATGCAGAGCCGGAACGCCCGCCAACTGCTCACCCGATGTCGACACAAATCACTCGATCGGGCCTTCAGATCAATCGGCCGTCCAGATACAAAATTACAAAGACTAAGTCTGATACAGAGGCTGTTACGTAGCTAGAGACACTTAGAGGCATTTAGATTTCAAGTTTCTACTTTGTAATTTTTTAGACATTTTAGCTATCTCCTTCCTTCTACATAAAACATTTATTTTTTCTTTAAAAGCCATAAATTTTACGTTCGTAACGTAAATAATGGACAGCCCCTTAGCCCATCGTTATCAGCTGACTGTAAAATTGAATCAAAATTACATGGCTGTGATTCCATAATGCTTAAAATCGAAAATTTCAAAATTAAATGCATTAAATCCAGACATGGGGCCGTCCATATAGTCAGTACGCAAAAAGTCAAATTTTTCAACCCCTCTACCCTTTGCACATTGCGTACATAGGAAAAATCCCCAAATTCGACCCCTCCCCTCAGTTCGTACCTACTATATGGACAGCCCCTATATAGGCTACACACTATCTAGCTTTTATACAAATTGTTCAAATATGCAAAGGGCCGTCCATATAGTACGCACGCAAACAAAGTCAAATTTTCAAGCCCTCGCCCAGGTTGCACATTGCGTACATAGGATAAATCTCTCAAATCCGACCCTCAATGCATACGTATAGTAGATATATATATATATATATATATATATATATATATATATATATATATATATATATACAATGCAGCTTTTTTCGTTCACGTAGTTTTTCAATTGCATAGAATCCATGGAAGATGATAAGTAGCAATTGCTGTTTCTATGAAGCAGACCAATCATTGGGATCAATTAATTAGTGTAAATCAAGATTTCTTAACAGGGCCGCCGAGAAGGGGCAGGGGACAAATGCACAGGGGTCAGGCGACCTGTACGTAGAGGCAGGGCTTAAAGTTAGCCAGATCTTGCCGGATCTCAGATCCGGTACGTCTGGCAAGAGATCCGGGACGTCTGGCATGAGATCCAAACCTCTATATGCGACTACTTTGAAGATCCGAAAGACCCTGATAAGCAAAAAAATCAACACTTTCGCAAACTTGGAAAGGCCGGTTTTTTAAGTTCTAAAGTTTTGGAAGAAATTAAAGAAATTTAGTGGCCGGATGAAAATTAGGGAGGGGCCGGCACGTCTGAAAAGTACTTTAATTAACCAGTGCACTGTGTAGGAGGCCCGGGTCGGATCGTACGTAAATCTTGTTAGGCCTACTCACTGAAACTGTGCTGTGCACGAAAACAATTTTAAAAAGGTCTTCACCAATTTATAATTCTTCTGACTTGGCAGGGGCCCGTAAAACTTGTTAAACGGACCGTAAAACTTGTAACATACTGAAAAAAGGACATCGCCAATTTTCTAACTTGGTAGGGGCCCGGATTGACCTTTTGTCCCGGGGCCATGGATTTTCTCTCGGGGGGCCGACTACAATTGTAACTTCTAAGTTATAGCAGCAGACTGTCGTCAATCGATGCCTATACGACATCCGCCACATATAGACCCCCGGTCGCTTCTTCTATGCGTCTTGATCAATCGCCGCCAAGCATCACGTGCATTCAGGGGCGGCGCCAGACGTCTGAGAGTGGGTGTTAGGGTTAGGGATGACTCTAACCCTAACTCTAGGGTTAGGTTAGGGATAACCTAACCTAGGTTAGGGATAACCCTAACCCTGAAGCTGAACAACTGTTACTTTTACAACATTAGAATTCGTTAGAATTACTATTCCACACGCAATGAGTGCATTAGGCTAAATAACTTTTAAAGGAGTCTGGGGCAGAGCCCCAGTGGGGTCAGGACCCAGCCCTGGTCAGGGGCGAAGAGGTCCGGATCTCTTCGCTAAATACTACTTATAAAGTCAGTGAAGCCAAGTCATTTTCTACCTGGATGCCAAAAGCGCTGAATTTTGATGCCAAAATAGCCCGCTGGATGCGAAATCGTGATTTGACATAAATAGATATATAGAGAACGCTTGTCGCTTGATACTTAGACCAGCTTATATTAGTGTGAAATAACTATAGCCAAAGGTGGGGTCATTCGTGCAGGGTCATTTATTCTGAAAGTCGATCATTGTGGTTGGGACGGTAAACAGCTATAGGGCAAATGATTTTTGAAGAGAAATGATTTTAGTTTAGAAAAAAAAACTTTAGGAGATATTGCAAGAGGGGAGAGAAATTGTGACTCAGAATTTATTATTTGACCATATGATGTAGACAGCGGAGGGGTGCTGGAATTGTGTTACAAAGTTCTGGTGCAGCATATGAAAACGCACGATTGCAAATTTTGAGAGATGATTGATTCAGAGGACGAAGGAGAGTTACACGAGAATAAGGAGATCGATGATGTTGTGGAATTATCAGATTTCGTAGGTAGACTGGGTTTGATGTATGAAGTGAGTTGTAAGTCATCGATATTATTTATATTCGATGCGTTCTGCTTTTTCAGCCAGTGTAGAGATTTGAGTAGTGGTGTAATGTGGCGGAATTTCAGTAATTTAGTTACTGCAAGAGCTAAGGCATTTTGAATCAATTGGAATTTGCGTATGGAAGCTTTTGGAAGATTGTTAAACAGTGAGTTGCAGTAGTCTAGCTTAGAGTGAACTATGGAAGTAGCTATAGTGGAAGCAGTTTTAATATAAAGGTAGGGACGAACAGTGGCGTAGCGTGACTTTTGGGGGCCCGGGGGGCATCTTTGTCATGGGGGCCCCAAAGTTCCAAAGTTTCGGGCTGACGAGCAAAAAAAAAAAAAAAAAAAAAAAAAAAAAAAAAAAAACGCCATCAGCTTTTTTTACCTGACGAGCAAAAAAAAAAAAAAAAAAAAACGTCATCAGCCTCCTTTTTACCCTGACGAGCAAAAAAAAAAAAAAAAAAAAAAAAAAAAAAAGGTCGCCGGCACGTTCACTTCTATGGTATGGTTACGGTTAAGCCTAACCCTAACCCTAACCTAGGGTTAACCCTAACCTAACCCTAGCTTAGACCCCTCTTTGGGGGCCCCCCCGCCCGGGGCCCGGGGGGCAGTCAACAAAGTGCCCCCCCGGCCCCCCCCCACGTTACGCCACTGGGGACGAAGGCGGCTCTAATTAACAGCTCGTATGAAGTCTATTTTAATTCTATACATACTGGGTGCATGCAGCCGCAAATTCTATACAGTCGCATATATGTTTCATTATAGCCGCAAAGATAGAACGCAGGTATGCAATATAGCCACCAAAGCAGCAACAACGTTTTGGTGAATGCTGGAACAATTAGGTGGACACGCGGTTGCGATGAGGAAACCCGCGCAAAGAACAAGAACAAAGAACTTATCTTCGATTAAGAGCTATAGCATAAAATGAAATCTATCGAATAAACACATGTCTATGCATGGGTGGTTTTAACCCATATGGGCTGGGTTGGGTTGGATTCGGTTGGGTCAGACTTTTCCATATTAATGGTGGTTTGGGTTGGGTCATATATGGTTTAAGAAATTGCAATGTTTTACGGTGGGTGGAGTTGGGTAAAATAGCCCTATACACTCAAAAAAAATTCCGTTAATATTGAGGGAATTTTTAAGGGAATAATCCGTCTCCGATTACTGTACAGAATTTTCCCTCACTGCGGCATATATATGAGTTGGGGATTTGATAGATTGGGTTGGATTGGGTTGTTAAAAATGGACCCATGGACATCTCTACACGAGCTCATATGTAGGCTACGCGTTCAGCATCAAACGCATAGAAGTATAATAAGTTAAATACTAATTTTTGCCAAAATAATGGACACAATTAATTAAAGTTAAAGTATAAATTAGTTCACTTCCGTTTAATACGGAAAACTAGTTTCAAGTGATTCGATCGATATGGGTTCGGATTGACAGTTTCCCATTATTACAATTATTATTATCGAATTCATTCAGCGTGGTAAACAGCGGAGGGCCATCCATATATTACGCACGCATGCATTGTCGGGAGGGGTCATTGGATTTTTGAGTAACTTAGTTTTTTTATTAATTGCTACTAAATTTTTAATTATGCACGATATTTAATGTTTGTTATATCGTTTTTGAAAATTTTCAAGTCATATATATTCGATAAACGTTGACATTTCAACGTACGTTTATACAACCTTTAGATATGAACGTCTACACTATACTTTTAAATTTAACCACAATTAATGACCCTTTTGATTAAATGACCCTGCATGAATGACCACCCACCTTTAGGCCTATCTTTAGCTATTTCATACTAAGATTGAGCGCCTAGGAATAAGCAGCTACTACGGTGTTTCATCTGAAAGCGCTATAGGAATTTACGAGACTTTACTTACTTACTTACTTACGTTAGCATATAAACGTTGCATCAACGTTTCAAGCCGTAAGCTCAATAAACGTTAACATATACACGTGGCATCAACGTTTCAAAGCATACGTTTAATAGACGTCAGCATGTAAACATTGTATCAACGTTTCTAGACATACGTTAGATAAACGTTAGCATATAACCGTTGTATCAACGTTTCAAATCATACGTTTAATAGACGTCAGCATGTAAACATTGTATCAACGTTTCTAACCATACGTTCGATAAACGTTAGCATATAACCGTTGTATCAACGTTTCAAATCATACGTTTAATAGACGTCAGCATGTAAACATTGTATCAACGTTTCTAGCCATACGTTCAATAAACGTTAGCATATGAACGTTGTATCAACGTTTCAAGTCAAACATTTAATAAACGTTGGCATCTCAACGTTGATACAACATTTAGATGTGAACGTACAGCAAACGTTAGCATTTAAACGTTGTATCAACGTTTCTATTCAAACATTTAATAAACGTTGACATCTCAACGTTGATACAACATTTAGATGTGAACGTACAGTTAACGTTAGCATTTAAACGTTGTATCAACGTTTCTATTCAAACATTTAATAAACGTTGGCATCTCAACGTTGATACAACATTTAGATGTGAACGTACAGCAAACGTTAGCATTTAGACGTTGTATCAACGTTTCAAGTCAAACATTTAATAAACGTTGACATCTCAACGTCGATACAACATTTAGATGTGAACGTACAATAAACGTTAGCATTTCAACGTTGTAGTAACGTTTAGCCATAGTTTAGCGACATCTAAACTTATTTCAACTTACTTTAAACGTTTACTAAACGTTGCCGTGCCTACTGGGCAGGCTTCAGTGAAAACTTGCGATAACCAGTATGTTGAGGTTTTGCAAAGCACATAAAAATGATACAAACCTGAAACAATTTTAACATTTAGAATCTATTTTTGAGCAAGACATTAGGCTGCTTATCCTGTGATTCCTGTGTATATTTAGTTGCAGTTGCAAACTTGCAATATCAGCCTGCAGCCCTGCAACTGTCCAGCTTAGCAAAATAGCGAAGATTTGAAATTTGAAAAAATACTCTCGACACCTTCGCTTACACGCGAAGTCTTTCTGTTAATGACGACGCTGGCAGGCACCATGCCGCACCAATTATAAAGTGTTCAGAGCTCTGTCGATCCTGCCGTCGCAGTCTCACTTTGACTGCTCTGAACAACTACTGGACCAGTGACGGGGATAAAGACATCCCACCCTGGGATGACACATTGTAAACCAGTGCCTGGGATATCACAAACCAGTGACGGGGATAATCCCTGGCATCCCCCCTACAAATCCCACCCTGCTAACAGCGGCCTCTAGCAGAATCCCCCCGGCTTTGTCAGTTTCCCCCCCGGCTTTTTCAGTTACCCCTCCCCCGGAGTCCAGGAGTCTAGATTAAGCACTGGGTAAAGGTAATCCCACACTCGAACGAGCGTAGGGTCCTACGAGCGTCCGGCGCTGATCTCCGTGTACGAGGCAAGCAACGACGCAGGTGACTTGCGTGCGTCATTAATCTAGAATTAGGGCCTACCAGGTTGCCGTTGCTTTCTCTAGACTCGCGTTTTACCTTCGTAGCTTAACGCTGCTACCAATTTATCGGTGGCACCTAAGAGATGAACGGCTTGGTTGCCGCCGACACATGCACGATCCCGGAATGGTCACCCATCCAAGTACTGGCCGCGCTCAACGTTGCTTAACTTCGGTATTCTGGCGGGACCCGGTTGTACATCGCCAAGTAGTCTTGTTAGTCATGGCCTCTGCAAAGGCCACCGCAACAGACTTAGTCCCTGAGATATAAATCAGGAAATAATGCAGTCGTTCCGGAGAACTGCTGATCCTTGGGCTGGGCACCAGTGGCGGCTCTAGGATTTGGCAAGTGGGGGGCGTTGGTGTGGCAACTTCTAATCATGGAGGCCAACCATTTGTTGTTTAATGTATGTAGCATTAAGTATAGGGTCCCAACTGGGGGGCCATTGGGGGCCAGACACTCAATAGGGGGCACGGGTCCCCCTGGCCTCCCCTACGGTGGAGCCGCCACTGCTGGGCACAGATGGTAGCGGATCACGCCCCAATTATTTCGCGTCACACGCAGTTTTATTAACGCGATCTGATGTCAATATCAATTATTGAGACGAAAGAAAGTCTCCAGTAATTCACAATTTCAAGTGCAGTTTTGAGAAGATTATTTGCTCTATTCGTTAGATTTCCAGGTGAGAATTTGATGGCCACGATGTAAGCAGTGTTTAATCTTGACTCCTGGACTCCGGGGTAAAACTGAAAAGCCAGGGGGAAACTGACAAAGCCGGGGGAATTCTGCTAGGGGCCGCTGTTAGTCCATGTAGTATTCCAAAATTTCCGGGGGGAATTTGAAATTTACGGGGGAAAGGGCAATTCCACCCCGGAAACGGCCTAGATTAAACACTGGATGTAAGAGTTGTCTTTCAGACCAGATCGAGTTTCGAAAGGAGACTAAGAGACCGTGAGAACAAAAGCACTACGCGATTAACCCCTTAACCGTGTATTTAACTGTAACTCAATGTAAAATGGACGGATATACCCGGGGTCCCCAGTTAAGGGGTTAATCAAGTTGTCGTCGCGATCGCAAAATTCAGTCAAATTTCGTCTCTCGTTTCTTCAAAGACTGGCGTTTCACCCTTAACAGCGCCTGAGGCCTTTATTTACTCCACTCGCTGACCTCTGACCTTTCAACGGGTCAATTGCATCAATCGTTCATAAGCGTCCACTCAGCGGCGTGGCCAGGATTCCAAAATGAGGGGGGGCACATCGACATTTTCGGCTGGAGTAAGTATTGGCGAGCAAAAGCAAATAAGCTCGTAGCGTAAAACACTTTGAACTTTCACATTCTCTTCGATTATACTACTTACCCCCCACACACATCCACCTACTCATAAAACTCAACGTTTTTACCAAAGTCTCGCGATCTGTCCCACCCAGAATATGAAGGTGGGTTCTCCGTGCCCCTCCCGCGCAGAGTTATTTCTAGGGTTATCAATTTCGGGGGCTGTGTCTGTAAATTCTGGGGGTCCCCTGCCAAAAGTCTGACAAGCAAAAAGGTCATCCCATAGCTGAGATTTGGGGGTGTTTGGTGGTGTCGGTCTCAAATTTGGGGGTCTTGGGAGTATTAAGGGGTGTAAAAATATCCCTGCTCCCGTGGATAAGCCAGTGCATGTACGGAGAACATTAACAAATGCAGTCTTTCATTAACATTTCAGTTGAGTTGTTCCAAATCAGACAAACAACAAAACCGCCATCTCTTCTGTTTTTATTTCCTTTGGTTCAATTGTTTTCATCATTTATTTAATTAAATTAAATGCGTAAAATTCAATTGAATTTCGTCGCTGCTTCTCTCTTGGAAAGACTAATTTATGAACAGCGATAGGTTTTCTTCAACAGAAACTAAATTTCAGACAAATAAATCCAATTTGTCCTTTTATTTCAGGCAACATTTCCATATTTTCGACTGACATTTTTTCCCTATAAACCTTGCGGCTCACATGTGCACCGTCCAAGAAATACTTTGGTTGAGCATTTTAGGCCATTAACGGATCATCATCCTAAATGCCTAGTAAAACAATTAACCAGGCTTAGCTCTTCTGCAACAATCGGTACTAGATTAAACGATGATTATAAAGATTTTAAAGCTATAATTATATTATTAGCCTATAAAGTGGACGGCAAGGCAGTCCTTTAGTGGCAAACACTATCGCTCTATTATTATTATTATTATTATTAAAAGTACAAGACCTTCTTGATATATTTAATGCTTAACGATCATCGGCCGACTGTCGACTGTCTGGTGCAATCGTCAACTCCGTATATTAATATTAACTCACATCAGGTTACAACAGGTTAGCCCACACAGACAGGCGACAGGCTGCATGCAAGCTAACTAGCAGGTTCCTACGAAGCATTGCTCGATGGAAGGGAGGAAGAGAGGAAGGGGCAAATGGAAAAATAGACCACCCAGGTATTTTAAATATAATGTCAAGGCTATGCTAGTGCTACATAATGCCAGTTACTTGAAACGCTATCCACTATAGTCCTGTAAAAACTAGTTTCGGTTCTCGTGTGATTCTTCGAATGGGCCTACGACTGTATGTTGATATCCACAAGGAATCTTATCGTTATGCTGGTGCCTATAGAGTTGTATCAAGTAAGCCTATACTCCAGAACGGGATTCGGATTTCTTTTACAGTGTTCATATTGATGGAATTGGTCTCAAGATATAAACTTTGATCGGGTATTCGGGTAAAAGGCTTATATACTCTTGATTCACCTTTCATCTTTAGTGTACTCCTCGATTTAAATCACCAACTCTACACCGATGACACTCGGCTATTCCTTTCCTTTTCCTTTTCTTCATTTAATGCATCTATTATCGAGCTTGAATCAGCATTTTCATCAATTTCTGCACGGATGGCATCTAAGCTCCTTGCTCTTAACCCATCTAAGACAAAATTTCTTTTAATTGGACTATCACAAAAACTAAAAACTGACAATCATAGGCTAGTTTTGGCTCCTGACACCACAACAACTCCCGTTCCAAATGCAAACAATCTCGGATTCAAATTTGATTCTTCTCTAAACTTTGAATCGCAAATATCTCAACCATAAAGCATAGGCTGCTATAGGCCTATTCATATTCGCGACCTTCATTCACCGTTGCTATAGCTATTCTGAGAAAGGCTGAGCGCCTAAGAATAATCAGCCACTGTTGAACTACTCTCAAAATCGCTAAATAAATCCAAGAAGATTTTACTCGATCACCTGAATTTCCTCGACTTTTGCTACTTTACCAGGTAAATTCGTTTATGTCTAGTTACGTTATTAGCCAATCTTTCTCAATTCTGTAACTGAACGTAATCAAAACTCTGTGTGTGTGTGTGTGTGTGTGTGTGTGTGTGTGTACCGCTTATTTAAAAGTCCAAACGTTTAGAAAAATTCATATTTTTTGGAAATGTTTTCTCAGTGCACGTGTGTCTTCGGTTACTCGAAGGAGCACGGAAAGATTAGACTCACTTCGTTTGGACCTTGAGACTATAACTGAAACCTGTCACGTAATCATTGTATGACTTGTATTTCATTGCAATGCTGTGGATCTGGACCGGCCGTGAGAATCGTCAAAAATCGGTGAGCAATGGAGGGAAGAGAGTAGCATACTAGTATTAGAAGTAATTTAGAACTAGGAAAATGCACCAGATAGTAAGTAGACTTTAAGTTTGAAGCATTTGAGACGACAACCTCTTTTGCCTGTCAAGGCTTTTGGGCCGAAAATATCAAAATGCCCCCCCCCTATTCTAGAACCTGGCTGCGCCACTGTGTTAGCTGGCCGGTTTAAGTATCGGTAGCTTGCTTCAGAAATTTTGTTTTGGAATATATCTTCGAAATAACCAGTACTGTAATGTTTCGCAATGCAATATGCGATATTTAAGTGTAATATATTATGTACGGTATATGATATTTAATCCAGTGTTATTGTTCGCAGTGTACCTGTGTTGCAACTATCGTGTTCGTTGTCTCAGTTGTCCGGCGGTTTTTCTCGAAAGGTGCGAACGTTCTTTTGTTGCATTATTTAGACCAGAAATTCGGTAAAATTCCACACACAACGGTTTCAAGAACCTTATCAGCAGAAAATGTAGTCTTTAAAGAAACACAACTCTTTGGTCATTCGATGCGATAAAGCAATTTTCTTCACACGCTGTGAAAATTAAGCTTAAGGCATTTCTGAGCGACCATCGGGAGAAAGTACTAATAGTGTAGTAAACTTCTAATTCATAGTAGCCTGAGTACCATAGAATATCAGATTGGTCTTTTATAGTTACTATATGTATTATCAAAATATTGTGGAAATAAGTCTTATTGTAGTTGAACAAAGCACATTATAACATTGTATACTACTATCACTAGTACTACTACTAGTACTACTACTAGTACTACTACTACTACTACTACTACTACTACTACTACTACTACTACTACTACTACTACTACTACTACTACTACTACTACTACTACTACTAATCTAATCTAATCTAATCTAATCTTAAACTTCTATAGCGCCCCTTCATAATGCACAAGAGCATCAACCGATGGCACACCAAATCCAATCATTAAAGATCCAGATCAAAATCCAGGGTGTCCGGCCAGGCAAACGGGTGACAGTCTATGGTGGATAAGCCAGGTCAAAGAGATGGAGGTTTTAATCGTGTTCTAAAATTTGGTAGTGAATCTGCAGTGTGCAGCACATCATCACATGAGGCTGAGGCAATGAGTTCCAGAGTTTTGGGGCGGCCACTGAGAAAGCACGAGAACCAAGAACTGTCCGAGTATGGGAGATGGAGAGAACTATTGCAGATGAGGACCTGGTCGAGTATTTGTTTGTTTGTACAGAAAGTTTTGAAAGAAGGTAACTAGGTTCCTTGTAGTAAAGTGTTTTGTATACCTGAAGGCAGATTTTAAAGTCTATCCTTTCTTTAATTGGAAGCCAGTGAAGACCCTTACAGACTGGGGTTATGTGCTCACGTTTTGGGGTTTTTGAAACTACCCGAGCCAATGAATTTTGAACTCGTTGGAGTTTAGCCAGGTTTGATTTAGAAATGCCAAAAAGAAGGGAGTTGCAATAATCAAGACGACTGGACACTAAGGCATTTGCCAAAAGCATTAATGCAGGTTTATTCAGAAATTTCCTAATACGATACAAATCACGAAGGTGGTAGTGAGCTACTTTTACATATACAATTTGTATGATTTGAGAAAGAAAGCGTGTTATCAAAAATTACTCCTAGATCCCGTGCATCATCCGATGGCGCACCAAATCCAAATTGAATTAGAATCAGATCAGGCAGGAAAGATCAGTCAGGAACGGCGGGAGAGCAATCTAATCTTTAACTTATAACAATTCTTAAAAGCAGTAATAGCAAAATATTGATGATGATGATGATGATGATGATGATAATAATAATAATAATAATAATAATAATAATAATAATAATAATAGCTATTATTAATATTATTATTATTATTATTATTATTATTATTATTATTATTATTATTACAATAATTACCACTAAAATTATAGACTTATAGTAATATCAAAAACAAAAAACCACAGCAACAGCAGCAGAAACAACAACAAGAATAATTAATAGTTTTCTGATCTCTGACCTTTATCGATCTCTGGGTTTGAGGCCACTATATATGCGTTATTCTTGTCCATTCATGTCTATCTTCAAACACACGACCAGTGGCCTAGCGTGCACTTTTGCCGCCTCTGGATCATGGCTAATCCGTCGCCCCAAATTCATTCATATCAGGGGCGGCGCCAGAGGTGTAGCGTGGTGCCGTCCGTGGCACATGTCGTCGCTTCCAAAAAATTTTAATTTAAAATTTGCCGCCCCTTCTAAAGTAAAAAAATGGTCGTCGCCTCCAAAACCTGCCGCCTCCGTCATGTGTGCCGCCCATGGCTATAAAGCCACAATAGCCATTGGGACGCTAGCTCTACGCCTCTGCACACGACTCGGTTTATCCAAATTATCCGTTGTTATTCCTGTCCTTGACCTTGATATGATGTTATTTTAATCAGGTCTCGTCTTCCTCTTGCGTGAAAGCCGGACATAGGTCCTTGTATCCAGTGGGCGTATCCAGCTTATGCAAAGTGGGGTTGTTACGTGGAGGCACTATGCAACTGAACACCAACCCGGGCCTCGGCCGACCCCCACTACACCACTCCTTCGACAAAAGTCAACTGATATACATCAATTGCGTTGGTCATATTTTTGAAATGGGGTTGTTTGAACAACCCCAAACAACCCCGTGGCCGCGCCACTGCTTGTTAGGGTGGAGTGAAAAAACTTTTTTGGAATTTTTAATTCCAATAGTGATCAAAAGTTGCCTATGATAGCGCACAAGTACTGCAAGAAATTTGGCAGTCACATGTTGACGTCTTCTGCCCTCTACCGGACGATTTAAAGACGCCATATTGATTTTTTGAAATTTTAAGCCATTTTTGGTTGCAACATTTCATATTGACATTACATAAGTCTATTTTACTACTGCGCATTAGCCACGATTTTGCAAATATACGTCGTGCACGACTACAGTGGCCTAGTTGAAGACGATGCCCTGATAATTATTGTTTTATCAGTAAATGCGGAATTATTATGGCTGAAAGTAGTCGGAGAAAAGCGCCGGACTGTCCAATATTTGCAGTTTCGAGCTGCAGAAAGATATGGAATATCTGATAGAGCTGCATCAAGCATACTTACAGACTTTGGAATGGTAACGCCTGGCGATAAATCTGAAGTTATTGACCGATCAAAACTTCGAAGAGAAAGAAAACGGCTGCGTGAAGATCTGATCGCGGAGTCTGCAAGCAGAACCACGAATCTTCGTGGTTTATACTTTGATGGCAGAAAAGACAAGACGCTAATGCAGAAAGAGGTTGGAGGTAAGCTGCATCGCAGGACTGTTTTTGAAGAGCACATAGTGCTGATTGAAGAACCCAACTCAAACTATCTGGGACATATTGCTCCAGTGCGTGGCAATGCTGCGTGTATACAGAAGGGCATATCAGATTTCTTAGAAGAAAGAAAGATAAGCATCCAATCGTTGGCAGCCATAGGTTGCGATGGAACGGCAGTTAACACGGGACTAAAAGGGCGGTATCATCCGACTGTTAGAAGTACATCTGAAGCGTCCACTACACTGGTTCATATGCCTGTTGCATGGCAACGAGCTGCCACTATGTCACCTGTTCGAGCATCTTGACGGCACTACTACAGGACCACGCAGTTTTTCAGGCCCACTTGGACAACAACGTCAACGATGTGAGAATATGCCAATGGTTCAGTTCAAGGAATTTGAATGCGATTTACAAGTGCTACCTGACTGTTTTGCAGGATCTCAGCACAGATCAGAGATACTTGTACGACATGTGTCGAGCTCTCAATAGTGGTTCATGCGATGAAGCACTGTTGAATCAAAGTCCAGGAAAACTCGTAATATCTCGTTGGTTGACTCTAGCTAGCAGAGTACTACGCCTGTACATAGCCACCAAGGAACCAAGCAAGTCTCTCTCGACAATCACAGAGTACGTATTGAAGGTCTACGCCCCTGTTTGGTTTGCAGTAAAGTGCAAGCCGTCCTGCAACGATGGTGCAAAGCATCTGTGGATGCTCGTTAACAAATCGCGATATTTGCCTGATGATTTGAAGTCGATAGTCGATCCGGTCATTGAGAGAAACGCCTTCAATGCTCATCCTGAAAATTTACTTCTCTCAATGATCCTGGATGAGCGAAAAGCATTTCGAGAATTGGGACTGAGACGGATAATGAAGGATCGATCATGCAAGAAGCCAGAGTAGAGCTGTACCGATTAATCGGGAACATTCACAATCGGGTCGATTATGAGGACAATCGGAACAATCGGTAATCGGGCGCCAGTCCGGCACCGATACCGATTAATCGTTAATATTCGTATTCGGGCCTATTATTAGGGTAATCGGAACAATCGGTTATGGGGAACCGATTTTTTTTTCTGGGTGCCGTAGGCCCGAGTGAGTGGTGACTGGTTAGTGTCGCCCTCTGGGAGTCTAGAGTCTAGACTCCTTGGTCGCTTCCTTTGGGGTGGTGCTAGCGCCATCTGGGGGTCGGTGGCGGTTGTGAGCTCGTAGAACTGTCGATGGAGGGAGGGACGAGGGAGGGACGGCTTATCTTGAATCATTCATTCGATAGTCGATCGGGGGCAGTTAATGTCAGACCAGATTGTCAGATATGCCACCTGTTAACCATCGGTCGGAGACTCAGAGACGATTAGCGTCCGATCTGACTTCGTCGGCATCTCTTCACCCTCGGTCGGAGACGATTAGGTCCGATGATCTTATCTGACTTCGTCGAAATTACTCAGATGCATTAGATGATTTGAATGTTAGTGTAGCTTCGCTTGTTACAACCTACTACACGTAGTCTCAAAAGCTAACTGCCCGTGTCGACGTTTAAAGTTTCAACATTAGCGTCTTTCTGGCGGAGACGTACGTCAATCAAGATGGGCTTACGTGACAGTGGATGGGGCTGCCAGTTTGATTTTAAAACTCGCATGTTGTCGACCGGTCTAATACGAATTTCAGTTTATACATTAATGCATACAGTTATATAACAGCTTAAATAGGATATACGTTACATATATATTTGACTCAAATAATAAATAAAATATCTGCGTAAAAATACAAATGTCGAAACAAAAGACGAGCTGCATTTGGATTTATTTCACTATAAGTCCGCTGAACAGCTGTAAAGCCATTTGCAAACTTTGCAAATCAACTTTCTCTCGAGGTGGTCATGAAACCAAAGGCTTTAATACATCAAAATTAATTTGGTTCAGCACTTGAGAAGCAAGCACGTAGCTGCATACACAAACTTTCAAAAAGAATCGATAGAAAAAGAAGAAACTGGCCATCGGAGTTTGTACAAAATAAGTTAGGGCCTACTTCTATCTGACTACCACTTGTGTTTTAAATTTTAATGAATGAATACTGTACTTTCATAATCACAATTTCAGATATAAAATTGTAGATTACAATGTGAATATAGACATCTAAAATTTGAAATAATAAGTATTAATGACAAAATCATATTCATTAATGATTAAACACGCATTCTGCACTGAGTCTCTTGGCAGGTCTCGAATTGCACCTGCATGTCGAAGTCTGAAGACATGTACTTTTACGCTGCACCTTTATGGTATATTATTTGAGTGCATGATCATTAAAAATACCCGATTTGGAGATTTAGACAGACAATCGGTATCGGCAAGACAATCGGTTGTCTGACAATCGGAACAATCGGTAATCGGAACAATCGGCAAAATGTGCAATCGGTACAGCTCTAAGCCAGAGAGAAGAGTTCGCATATTTCAACCTCTTAGTCTGCGATTTAATGCATCCGATTATACGGAATTAATTGATTGGCAGTCGTGTGAAATTACTGAACCGCCTCTAACGAAGGTCATAAGTGATGACGAACTGGAACAGTTGTTGTTCAACAATTCCGACAAATCAGCAATTGAATTCCCTCGCTTTCCTTGCCATACTCAAGCAGTCGAGAGCTCTGTTAAGGCCGTTACAGAGTCAGCATTGACGGTTGTTGGACAACATGCAAGAGACAGATTAGTTCGAGCAAAATTTGAAGCTAGGAAGACAATGTCAGCATTCACAGCAAAGCGTGATTTCGTTACTAAACAATTTCATTTCCAATGCAAACTAGTGTGAATATTCTGAATATAACTTTGGCCCAGCGCTATCTGTGATTACAGTGAATAGACCACACCAATTTACATAAGCTGAAGTATTACAATAAGTATTAATGTTGTTCAGTGTTCACGTTCACTCTTGGTAGATATATAAAAAATTCTTACTTTCGCATATTAATAATGTAACTGACTCTGTAGAGGGTAGAAGATGTAAACATATCAAGCTCATATTTGTCACTTTTTATCTATATGTTGTTATGCAACTTTTATTAGGTATTGGATTCCTTAATTACAATTTTTATGTTTTTTCCCAATACTTTCACTACATCCGTCTTTAAATCGTCCAGGAGTCTAGATTAAACACTGGTGCAGCATCACAAGCCTGCAAGCGTCAGACATAGATAAACAACAACGCCATCAATCGCAATGCGCCAATCCACTGATCGCAAAAGAACTCTCCGGCTTGTTCTGAAGCCACACAAGTGACATCGACAGAGCCAGATTGAACGCAGTAACATCACAGCACCCATGGCAACTGACGTTTGGCTTTGCCCATCAGCGTCGATCTGTGGCCTAAGATTTGATAACGAATCTGTGCGTGTATAGCGGTTGGTCTACGACTCCGGAGTCCGACACAATGTTTCCTCTAATTCTTGATGGCCCGTGTGCGCACGGAATTCGTCTTGGGCAACAATAGTTCTCCACTCGACTAACTTTTGGGCAATTTTTCTTTCTGAAACTCTGAAACCACTGCAGCACGCCAAGTGTTAAGAATCACCGGTTAATTACTGATGATCTTTTTTCGTTTTTTGTTTATCAGACGTAACGGATGTGACGTATTAAATGGTCAAGCTGTGTTGGCGATCACCTTTTAAAAATTTCAAAATATATCAATTTATAAAAAGGAAATACTTCCGTCAAATTTTCAATTTTTTTGGGCAACAACAAAAATATTTGTGGGCGCATGTCTCTCTGTCTTTGACCACGCACGCCCGCCAAGTGTTAAGAATCACCGGTTAATTACATGATCTTTTTCGAACATTTTGTTTATCAGACCACACTAAATGGTCAAGCTGTGCAATCGAACAAAATAATCGTTTATAAAAGGATTGGGATCGATGGCGGAGTTTGAGGGAAACGTCGTTTACGATTATGGTCGCAAAGTCATCGGGACTAAAAACAATCGAACAATAATCGTTTAATTGATTGGGATCGATGCGGATTTTGTTAAAGGTTAGGGTAGGCTTAAGCCTACCCACTAATCCCACGGATGGCACGCATGATGGACGGCACGCGTGCTGAATGCCACGCGTGCTTTATGGCACGCGTTCTGGATGGCACGCGTGCTGGATGGCACCCCAGACCCCCATGCTAGCCTATACCCAAATATTAAACTCTAAATCCGCCTATGAATAAACTGGAAAAGTTGCACTTGACTTTGCCTACAGCCCCCTAGGCACTAGTTTCTTCGTAATATCGCTATCGCGCTTACGGCTCTATAGCAGAATCGTTGGATGGACAGTGTGCATGCCACATAGCTGTCCTTGCGGGTCTCTAGTTGGACTAGATGGCCACCATGGTCTCTCCTGTCGACTGGTAGCTGGCCGAATCGCCCGACACGCCGCCCTTAACGATATTTTATGTCGTTCACTGATAAAGGCCAGTTTTCAATCGTCAAAGGAACCGTTTGGTCTATCGAGATCCGATTGAAAACGACCGGTGACCAGGGCCATATTAAGGCGGGGGCTGAGGGGGCTGCAGCCCCCCGGCCCATCATGAAAATAGGCCCACCGATTTTCGAGATAACCTTTTTTTGCTTGTCAGCACGATTTGGAAGGGAGATAACCTTTTTTGCTTGTCACTGCAAGTTGTTAGAGGTTTTCAGTATAGGCGACGGCCTTTTTTCTTTCTCAGCCCCCCCCCGGCCCACTCGGACTTTAATCGGGCCCTGCCGATGACTGCACTCTCATCTCACGGATGACAGGCAAATGCGTTATTTGGGTATACAGTCGCAGACACTTTTGCTGCTTCATGATGTCATCGTACAGCATCAACCGCAGGTGCTGCAGCTGAACGTGCACGCAGCCGATAGGAAATTGGCAAAATACCTTCAACTGTCTTCCTCGTATCACTTTGTTCCTATGGCTTGGGAGAGACAATGGGGCAATCAACGAAGAAAGTCTGCGCTTTTAAAAGGAAATCGGCAGAATCCTAACACGACAATCTGGAGATGAAAGAGAGAGACATATCTTTCTCCTACAACGAATATCCGTGACACCCCAAAGATTTAACGCAGTCGCTTTCCACGGAACTTTCACGTACTAATAATAATAATAATAATAATAATAATAATAATAATAATAATAATAATAATAATAATAATAATAATAATAATACTACTACTACTACTACTACTACTACTACTACTACTACTAATAATAATACTACTAATACTAATACTAATACTAATACTACTACTACTAATAATAATAATAATAATAATAATAATAATAATAATAATAATAATAATAATAATAATAATAATAATGTACTTTTAAGTACTATTGTAATCCCGAGGGGTTGTCAGTCGATGGTTCATCAAATTCATCAGTAATATAGGTCGTTGGGAATTAAGCAGCGAAACCGACTGCGAAAGAAAAGTCGATTGAAATTGACTTTTTTATTTTCTGCATCTTGATTGAAAGTAATCTGACCATCAGAAGGGCAATAGGTCAGAATCAATTTCGTCTGCAGCGTCAGTCATTTTCCACGGAAACCCATTTCGTCTCTCCCATATAAAGAAACCGATAAAGCTCTTACTACAAGAACAGTCGACGCTATTACCTGCGGCGCCACTGCAGAGCGGTTGTTGCTACGATATGCCTGAACTATTCCTTCTGTCCGACGACTAAAGAATGATTTAGGAAAGTAACCTGAAAATAACCCGTGCAAAGAAAAGGAAACGCACAGAGGAAAAAATATGTCTAAAAAGCAGGAAATGAGGGCATACCTGTAAGGAAGAGAAAACGGAAGAGGAGGAGGAGGAGGAGGAGGAGGAGGACGAAGCGGAGGAGGAGAAGCAGGAAGAGGAAGAAGAGGAGGAGGAGAAGGCATTGAAGGAAATAAGCCTGTGGACGAAAAATGCGCTATATCAAGTCACCTTTTCTTCTTCTTCTTCTTCTTCTTCTTCTTCTTCTTCATCATCATCATCATCTTCTTCTTCTTCTTCTTCTTCTCATCCCCTTCCTCATTCCCTTCTTTCCAATCCTCTCTTCCGCCCGAGTCCTTCTCGTCGTCCTCAGCAGTTGATCGGTAGAATCGTCCACAAACAGCCACTCGTTTATTCACGTCGAGAACGAAGCAAACAAACACACGCACGTGCTGATGGGCATACATCGACACAGACACGCAGACGGCAACAGCATGACCGAATGAGACGCGAAGTCTTCGTGTGATCTTTGTACGGCGAATACTATAATATGTAGTCGTGATCTTACTCTCATGAGCTCAAATGTCACGAGCGTCTGTAACTAGTATAGTATTGCGACATACTATAACGACATATTGTTGACTTTTCAATGTCGTCGATCGATCGATCGAGAGAGAGAGAGAGAGAGAGAGACAGAGAGAGAGACAGAGACAGAGAGAGAGAGAGAGAGACAGAGAGAGAGAGACAGAGAGAGAGAGACAGAGAGCACTCCTTAGCCTCTGGTTCCGGGCAAGTGTAGTGCGCCTCTCGATCGCCACGTATTGATTCACAGAATCCAGACAATGACATCATCACGCCAGACAACAAAGAATTAGTAGCAAATAGCTAGAGCTATCTCATCGCCAGCTGCGATATATTATCATTCACACCAGTAATTAATCTATGTCACTTTCCAGATAAGCATTGTTGGCAATACATAAATCACTTTTCACGACTTCAAACAACCTAGATGAAATTCCGCACTATACGACCTTGCAAATGGTCCCAATCAAAATGTTATTACAGCTGCAGCAATAAATCATGTCATCATCCTGCGTCGAGAACTCGAGAGTTAACAACATCGAACATCGAAACAATTATCAACTTAATCGTGAAACACATATTTCAAAATGACAGGTTTATAAACATAAACTTTTCCCATTAAAAAACATTTGCGTCCCTGGATTCGACTTTTCCCAGGACCCTCAAAGATACGTCTGACAGTGATTGATGGGCAACTAATTATTATACGATAGATAAATCTTTCAAAGCAATTCTTTTGAAGCGCCAGGTGTTTTAAATTAAGCCAATTAATAATTCGTGTCTGGGACCCATAAATCACGAAATTATATGTTATCGCGACTGTCACTTTTGACCAGTGAAATTTTATCTATCAAAATAATTACTAATTTTACTTTTCTCTCTTTAGTTTTCTCATCCTTATTTTACTTCTCTTTCTGTTGCTCCAGTTTTAATTTGATTTAATTTCTAGTTCAGTTCTAATTTTACCTTGTAAATACCTCTAATTTTACTTTTACTTTTCCAAATTAAAATTGATTTACTTTTGCCTTTTAATTACAGTTTTATATATCAAACCTTTAGTTATTCATTTATTTCATTTAACAATAATTTTTTCACTGGTCATAATGTGAATGCGAGCATTCTTTCGCACCATATAATGAATACGACCACTCTGCCACTTGTCATTGCATGGGTACAGAAACATTAAGTGTACCCATCGGAATGGATTTCTACTGACAGACAGTTCTAATTCAAAAATCAAAATATTAGCGAATGACTAAGTCTGTATCAACTTTAAATGATTAAATACGCAATGACAAGATAGTTTGATAAAACATCTCAAGACCCAGAGCCTGTTTTATTAAAAAACTGCCAAATGGAGTAACCTCCTTTTTCTAATGCAAACTGTCTTGATAAACTCAATTTAGACACTCGAGATTCCCGAGATGAATGATAATTTTTGTAAGAATAAACCGAAAGTCAAGAAGTCAAACGGTCGAAAAAAGAACAAAAGTCAGGCAAACATTTTAAAATAAAATGGGAGAAAATTTTAGATCATCTCTGGATAATTACTACTTTTACTTTTAATTCATTTTTGGCATCCTTATTTTGCTTACGCCACTTTCTCAGTTCTAAACTATATTTTACATTTTATCAGTTTTACTGAACTTAAATAATTTTACTTTTAATTTCATTTCAGTTCAGTAATATATAAAGCTTTGAATGCAAAATCCATCTATCAAAAGGAACAGAGACTGCAAAGTTCCGATTTCCCTTCTGTTGCTTAACAATTTTGATTGATGAGTCCGATGACAGACATCCTCAAGACCCCATATATATATATAGTACGAGAATCCTGATGAACTAGTACCTTGCTGGTTGGGGGCAAATTTAATCACATGGGGGCCAAAAATAATTTTTTGTTCATAAATGTATGTACTTTCTTAAATTTGTCAGGGTCCCAACTGGGCGCGCTGCAGGGTAGCAGGCACCCATCGGAATGGATTTGAGTCCTTTGAGTTTCTATACGACGCGACAGTTCTATTTATTATTATTTATTATTTATTCTATTTATTGAATTCTATAAATCCGCAATGACAAGAGACACTGATAAATCATCTCGTTCCCAGAGGCGTAGCAGCCATATGGACAACCTGGCCAAATGCCAAGGGTCCCCGACCGACCTGAAATGGCCCGATAACGAGCCAACAAATTTTTTTAGCGCAAAGTTGTCAAGTCCATTCGAAAAAAGACATCGTTTTCATTTCCGCAGACTTGTCAGATAATCTCTGGATAAGACCCCTGCCCGTTTTTCTTAGTCTGCTATAAATTGAACTCTCGTTCCAATACATTTTATCGCTCCAGAATTATTATATGGTTTCATTTAATGCAGAATTAACAGCAATGTGTCTGCAAATGGAAGGATATATGCAAGATCCCCTGGATGTTAGGCATAATATATATATATTATATATATAGATCAATATATATATACACTGTATTAGGCTTGGCAAGCAAACTGGCAGTCACGTGCCATGTTGATAACCCTGATAACCTTCTGTTGATATACCTGCAGGAAATAACCTTGTCTCCTTAACTCTCTCAGTAACCTCGGCGATAACCTTCAACGAGATAAGGAGTTCTGATAATGAAACCTTCGGCCTCCGTGTTCACCGAAATTACATCGATAACGATACACTTTTCGCGAAGCGAAGTCCATTCGAACATGGTTTTCTTCACCTAATTAAGCCCTGGATAAGACCGCGTCTTTCTTAGTCTGCTATAAAGAATCTCTACTTAACCCCTTAACCGTGTATTTAACTGTAACTCAATGTAAAATGGACGGATATATTGATAACAATTACAGGATTGCATATCAACCTTCATATACACTGATAACCTTCAGTTGAACTGGCCAGTCACGTGCCAGGTTGATAACCTTCTGTTGATAACCTTCTGTTGATAACCTTCTGTTGATAACCTTCTGTTGATAACCTTCTGTTGATAACCTTCTGTTGATAACCTTCTGTTGATAACCTTCTGTTGATAACCTTCTGTTGATAACCTTCTGTTGATAACCTTCTGTTGTTATATTGCCATACTTCTCAAATGATTTTATCTCCGTGTCTATATAGACCACATTGTAGGGAATTTTCGTAAGGTGTTGTTATTTTGGTTACATTATCAGTTATTAGCGGACAAAATTTGCATACAGGTTGTGCGTAATTCATTGGCGGGCCACTCCAGAGCCTCTCCCCGGCCACATCTGGCCCGCGGGCCGTATGTTGCCCGCCCCTGGTCTGGGTCGTTTGAATTTATATTTCGTCGTATTTTGTCATAAATCGTCTAATCATTCTAACGTCTTTGCGGTGTTGTGGAGCCGAATTGTCTCACTTTGATGTCGTACACCGCGTTTTACAGATTTCACTATATTTTGTCATTTGATGTAGGCCTACCGTTGCGTTTATGCAACAACTCTGCAATCAGCTGTAGGCCATTATCAGGGTCGTCGAGAGGGGAGGCAGAGGGCAAATGCCCATGGGCCCGGTGATCTGTATGAGACCTGGGCGGGTCCGTAAAATGTTCATGGAATACTATATATTAATTATCACGAATAAAGACTGACAAGCAAAAAAGGTAATCACCATTTAAACACTAACTTTCCATGCAGGGGCCCGGATTCCCGGAATTTCTCTCGACCACCCTTCCCATTGGCTGCCATTTTGTCACTGCAGACTGCTGAAGAAGGCTGATCCTTGTCCAATCACAGAGATCACAACCTCATTATTGCGCTAATGCCATTTGTGACACAACTAAAGCAATATATATATATATATATATATATATATATATATATATATATATATATATATATATATATATATATATATATACTTGGAGACCCTGTCTTGGGTTTGGGGAGCTGTATGAATCAATCAATCAAGAAACTTCTCTAAACGAAAGCAATTGAAAGCGCACTGGAGCTATGATGACACGGCTACGTATTTTTTCCTCGTCAAGAAATTTTGTACCTGAAATCTAAAAATTTCGATGAGCCCCCCCCTATTCCTGGATCCTGGCTATGCCACTGGTTTGCGGAAAATAAATTATGCAGAACCGACCGCAGTGCTTACCGACAACGCAGATTATGAACACAACACTGTAGAGCAGAATGATGAGGATTCGAAACCACGTCAGGCTGAATGGGGAGCTAATCTCCCAATCTGCATCCGTAGATGTCGTCTCTAGAAGTGTCGATCGATTTCGGTCGAAATGACTGTCATTCATCTTGTCAAGCGCCATCGAAAAAAACACGGATGTTAAAAAAGAACCTCTAAAGAGAATTACCCGCCGTCCAAAATATCTGTTTAATTAAATTAATATTACCGCTTATGAGGTTAACGGCGAGAGTTCGTTCTAATTCACGCGCACATAATTATTTCTCTTGACTTCGCTTGTCAAAAACAGCGAAAAACGACGGATTTTGAAAGGAGTTTTTCTTGCTCAGAAATTTTCTTTGCGATTACAGATCGTGACAGACTCTCTGTTCCAGGTAAACCACACACACACACACACACACACACACACACACACACACACACACACACACACACACTGTCTCCACTGGATCATGTTACGAACTGAGCGCAAAATTGCGACGCTGTTTCTAGGCAAGCGATTCCATCTCACTCATCCCCCCCATCTTCTCGGTGACAGTGCGTGCGTCTTGACGATGTAATCATTGGCGCAGCCAACGGGGCGGGGGCATGGGAGCGCCCCTATTCTGGTATGGACCGGTGGCGGGATTTACGCAAACCCGTTGAGAAATTTAGGGGGTAGTTGGCTATGATCGAAAAAGAATACGTAAATGTGGGAGAACTCCTGACGACCTTTTTTCCTCGACGAATGACGAATGACGACTAATTTTTTGCTAGAAAATGTCGATGTAGGCCTACCCTCTCCCCCTCCCCCATTCCGGAACCCTGGTTACGCCACTGCGATGTATTGCCTGTGGGCGATGAGACGTCCGGTGGCACCTCGAAGGCTTCTGCACCCTGCGATCCGACACAAAGCCCTCGCGGCTACGTTGGCGGTCTTGGCGGCTAATCTATCGGCGACGAGAGATGGGCATTAAAAGACCTACTTTACATCACTTAGGCGTCGGGGCTTTACGACAAGTGCATGACTCGAGTCCTCAACAAGCCGAGTGACTTATCGCCGGCTGCTCAACGCCAGACAAGATACAATACTCCAGACCGTTATCATCATCATCATCATCATCATCATCATCATCATCATCATCATCATCATCATCATCATCATCATCGACGTTATCCATTTGAATAATAAATACCTGAAATGCAATTTCAAGTAAATGGCTCTGACGTGTATTAGATGCGCACCTGGTTCAAAACGATTAATTATAAGCCCAACGAACGGAAATGGGGCTCATTGGGGTGGGGGGTTGTGAAGTGGGGAAAGAGTGTCCGCAGTAGTTGAAGTGCATCGAGTATTATTAAGAAGACATGTTTCCCTCGAAGTAGCTGACAATATATAGCAGTCAACTCTTGCACTGCTAGAGGCTGCAGCCTGATGACTTTTTTCCATCGCTTATTAAAAAGTACCTTTAGGTGGTTCATTTACACGCATTTTGACATATACCTACTTTGCAATCTCTTTCCTGTAGGGAAACTAGGGACACTGAGCTACGACAATTTTACGGAGGGTACGAGAGGCGGAAACGTGGAGTTTCTCTTATGATCTTATCGAGTATTTTCCACGTCCTTATTCTGTAACCCTTAGGCCTGTTATGCTCATGGTCTTTCAACTCTGCCACCAGCACATCATTCAAGTTCACTAAGAAATCTAGATCCGGCATCTTACTTGCCGATAGTCAAGCGACACAAGATACTGGAGATCAGAGGTCTCCAACTCGCGGTTCGTTGGCCGCAAACGGTCCGCCATATGTTTTTCCGGCCCGCGACGGCGGCCTGAAACTTCTTTTAAATTATTATTATTATTATTATTATTATTATTATTATTATTATTATTATTATTATTATCATCATCATCATCATCATCATCATCATCATCGTCATTTTTATTGTTATTTTTAATTATTCTGGACGTTTAGCCTAAGAATAAGCAGCTACTGTTGTGCTGCTTTTCATGGCGCTATAGAAATCCACGAGATTTTACTTTACTTTTTTACTTTACTTTAGTATGGATGCGCTATGATATTCACTGTTGTAGTTTTAATCATTAATCAATAATCATGCGAGAAGCTGTGACGCAGACTAGAATTTTTCGAATCTTGATTTTTAAAAATCAGATGTAAATTTTCGATAGTGTGCTTGATGAATTTTTAGTTTTATTCACTATTATTAACCGCATATAGGCTATCATGGCTTACATTAACGGATTGCCATTTGATTGGAATTTATTGTTTGACTTTACAATTTTGAAATTTAAGTTGCATTATAGTAGGCCATAAGGTAGGCATATACTATCTATCAAATCGAGTGTAAGATCGCATCTTTTCTTGTTCTAAGTCTGTCTCTGTCTTGCTGTACCCCTTCCCCTCCCCTCCCCTCCCTCCCCTCCCTCCCTCCCACACCCCCTGTGAAGGATCTTTGAATTGATCTTGTCCGACTGACCAGTGACCACTGCACTTCGGTTATACATGTAGCTATTTCCACGCATGGACGTAGCCAGGAATTTGGGTACTTTCCCTTTATCCGTGCCTCCAGTGAAGTGTAATTGCTGTTCGGTCGGTAACCTGACCTAACCTAACCCTGACCCTAACGGCCTAACCTAACACTTGCTTGATTTTTTGGGGGTGTGGGTGGGGTATATATACCGATATACCCCCGTCGCTACGCCCCTGTTTCCAAAGTAGGTTAAGAGCCTAGGAAGTTAGGAACAAGCACCTACTACGTTATACCTACTTTCGGAAGCTCTAAATGTACTTATGAAGGAGCTACTTACTGTAGTTTTTTCTTTAGAAGCCAGTTCATCTAAAGAACAATATTTTACAATCAAATTTATTTTTTGTTCCCTCATAAAATTTTGCCGATGAGCAAGTGTAAAAATGGCGTCAAGCGAACCTCAACCATATGCGGTGTGAACTTTAAATAAAAATGTTAACACAGGATTTTCAATCATCAGACAATTTTTTTATATAATTTGCTTTATCACAACTGCCAGAAATTAACGTCTTTCTTGACGTCACCGTCCTTGCGACCTTTACTAGAAAAATAAAGGCGTCTGAGCGCGCTGCAAGGATACAATATTTCAATCTTCTATTTTGAAATTCAGTGTCATTTGTTGTCATCAATTTAGGTAATTATAATATAGTAACAGATATAGTCCATGCTTTTACAGATTTCTTCTTGAACTTTTTGGATAAATTTTTGGCAAGATCTAAAAATCATCAAAACGACAGTTTCTGAAAACAACGGCGAGAATATCACCTATGAACGTATCTTTGTTAATCTACATATCATTATTCTTCAGACTCTTATTCTTAATAAAGAACCACAATTTAATAAATTGTTGGTTGGTTTTGTAATTTTATGATAATTTCTGTGAAAAATAGTTCTGTTTAAATCCGCGAAGTTTGCGAGACACTGCTCTAAATGTACTTATGAAGGAGCTACTTACTGTAGTTTTCTTTATGAAGCCGGTCATCTACTTAACAATCACATAATCAAATTTATTTTAGTCAGTCATACCGAAAAGCATGTCGTCAAGCGTGAAGAATATTGTGAACTTTACATAAGGGCAAGTGGATTTTCAATCACAGACAATTTTCTCCTTATTTCTTTATCACTTTTCTCATCTTTCTGTATCAGGGATACTAGAAAAATAAAGGAGTCTATTGCTTGCTTCAATATTTCAATCTTCTATTTTGAAGCTCAGTGTCATTTGTTGTCATCACTTTGATCATTTCATATTCAGATATAGTCCAACCGTTTCACTTTCTTCTTGAACTCTTTGCAGCAACACTCTAAAATCATCACCAGTTTCTGAACATAGCGTTGTATCACCTACATATCTTGGGTAATTCATTATTCTTCCTCTTATTCTTACTCCCACATTCAAGCCATCCAAAGCATGACGCATGATAATTTCTGTAGACTATAGAGATTAAATCGGAAGGAGGTATTCTAATTTTTGAAATTGACAGTTCTTGCCCGTATTCCTCTAATTGGCGTCATTTAGGATTTGGTAAGTAGGGTCCCAACTGGGGGCTAATCATGGGGGCCAACCATGGGTTGTTTAATGTATTTAGCATTAAGTAAGGGTCCCAACTGGGGGCACGGGCCCCCTCTGGCCCCCCGGTGGAGCCGCCACTGGTTGGCGTTTCATCCATTCTATACCAATCCTCGTCCAAATTATGCAGAAACTCATTTATAATTAAAATTGTATCATGACATATCGATTGTCGAATCTGTTTTTTACAAAATACTGACCGTAACTGGATCATCACACCCGACCATAATCGTTTGTCATATTCGTGAAAGTTATCTCCCTTAACAAGTACGCCATGAAACCATTAGTAAATTAATAAACACATGAGATAGAAGCAGCTATAAACGTTCATCTAATGTAATTGTCTATCCAAAATTTACACCTGATCTTATTCAGAGGCGTCATTTGGGGGCTGGGAGGCCGTGGCCCCCTCCAAGGAAATGAAAATATTAATTTATAATGTATTAATGTGCAACAAAAAGCAAAAACAGAGACGTCATTTGCGTTTGGGGGGAGGCAAAAAAGGCCAGCAGCCCCTAAAGCCCTAAAGGAGTGCTTGATGTCGAGTAACCCGAAGTAACTAATCGTAAAAAAGGGCTGATAAGCAAAAAGAAAAAAAGGTCGTCAACTTTTTTGGAGACTGGTCTCAAGTCGAAAAATTGAAAATTGAACAAAATTTAAAAATTTAAAAAATTTAAAAGAAAATTTTAACAAAATGTCTCGCCCCCCCCCAAGAAAAGTGTGAAATGACGCCACTGATCTTATTTGTAATCATTGATAAGCGATAGGATAGTGCATCACAACCGAGATTCTGCGCAAAGATGATGAGGTTCTCTTCCTAGCTATAGTTTACCTCTCAGGCAGCCTACCATCTCCCGTTGTGACTAATAGAATTTGAGTCTTTGTATTGTAGGCTATTTCTAGAAGCCCCGGCCTTCTATGCACACCACTGGTGTCATATCGAATTCTTCTCTTTCACTAATCATATCAGCCTAAAATAAATGCAAAGATTCCCATTATCATATTCGAGACATTTACGGAAATCTCATCCCGCTGCTTAATTGTCCTAATTCAGTTATTCAGTTTGCAAGCGCGTATTGGCATCTAGTCGTCTAAGCCAGTGTTTCCAAAACTCCGGGCCGCGGCCCAAAAGTGGGTCGCAGGGATCCGTATGGGTCGCGGGGTAGCGCGATTAGATTCAAAAGTGTCATTTTCTTACCAATGCCACAATGTCACAAGCTTTTAAAGTTGCAAGTAGGCTTACTAGGTTTTTAAAGATATTTATTTGCCTGCAATTCTCCACATACGCCTTATGTGAAAATGATTGGTGTTTTATCCAATTTTAGTTGGCAACAGTGGCGTAGCGAGGGGGCAGAGGGGCGATGCGCCCCAGGCGGCACTTTCGAGATTTCTTAGATTTTTTGCTTGTCAGAGACTTTTTGGAGAGTTGATAACGTTTTTTGCTTGTCAGAGACTTTCTTGGAGAGTTGATAACGTTTTTTTGCTTGCCAATCAGAGACTTTTTTGGAGAGTTGATAACGTTTTTTTGCTTGTCAGTCAGAGACTTTTTTGGAGGATAGTTGATAACGTTTTTTGCTTGTCAGACTTCGGAGAATTGAGGGCGGCACTTTTTTCTCGCCCCGGGCGGCACTTTGCCTCGCTACGCCACTGGTTGACAATAAGTTTGCAGGATCACGGCATGTTACAAAGTCGCTGAAGCGGATCACAGTTCCAGAAAGTTTGGGAAAACCGGGTCTAAACTATAATGCAATTCCCTGCTTTTAGCACCAAAACATAAAGTTTGTAGAAACTCCGGAGAGTGTAGATTTGCACATTTGCACGTGTAGCCTAAGAACTGTTAATTTGTTAACCAGTTCTTACATTGGCTTCCTATAGATTGAAAAGATATTAATGATGGCAAACCCAGGATACCCGAGCACCTGTCCCGCGCGAGTAAGGCTTCGTCTATTGATCGAAGGCTTACTTTGAAGGCCTACGCCGAAACGGCAAGAACTTAACGCGAACACAATCAATTATAAAATTCGTATAAATTGTAAAACGATGTAAACTAGCATAGGGGCATATACACAGTATGTCTTACACAGATAGCTCTACATAGTTAACCGGACTGTCCTGTGGCAGACCGGACACGGGATCTACAAGCCTTATCCTAGCTCCCTCTGATCGCACCCTGCAACCGTCTACCTTAGTCTTCAGGTGATCAGAACCCGAAGGCCCTGCAGGCACCTTCCAAAAAGCCCCATTGGGGTTGTCCATTAATTATGTCAATTTTTTGGGCAATTTTTGACCCCCTCCCCTTGTCAACAACTGTCAACTTTCACTTAACCCCCCCATAATTACGTCAAAAACTTTTGACACCCCCTCCAAGATCAATGACAGGTCCCAATAACAAGGTTATTATTTTTGTGGTAATGACCATTTTTCCCTTTTTTCTCATCGAGTGTCAAAATGTGGTGGTGATGACCTTTTTTGCCATGCTTTTTTCCATTGTAATAAGTAGTATTCCATGAAATTTCCTATTTTTAATAATTTGTAAAAAGTGAAATTGTTGACGTCAACTTCTCTTGACCCCTCTCCCCCTGTCAACAACTGTCAAACTTTTTCAAACCCCTTCCCCTAAATTGTTGATGTAATTAATGGACAGCCCCAATTCAGCAGGGCATGGCAGGGCAGTGGTTCTCAACCCTCTTTGCTTCGCGGACCACTTTTAAAGTTCAAAATTTTCTAGCGGACCACCTAAAAACAGTAGATTTTTTCAAAACTTACCAGAAAAATGGGTTGATAACCAAAAAAGGTCATCCGGAGTATCTTTCAGATTTTTCAAAACTTACCAGCCCAGAAGAATATAGGTGCTAAGGTTGACAAGCAAAAAATAAAAAGTAATCCGCTTTCACCGAATATAATATATGTCTAATTTTTATTAACGTCTTTCAGACCGTTGCGGACCACTAGACTCCCTCTCGCGGAACACTTGTGGTCCGCGGACCACGGGTTGAGAACCACTGGCGCAGGGTGTTTTTATTCTGACGCTCGGTGGCCGCGAGGCCTGTTAGGCCTACTGCATCTTGTCGAATAGCATTTTCCCGGTACTGAGGCGTCTGAGCCCATATTTGTCCCAATGTAATTAAGTTAGGACACCGGTGGATACAGATATTGAATATGGATGTTTTCAAGATTACAGAACAGCGAATTAATTACAAAACATGTCTTTAAGTCTAGCCCGAACGACTTGGATTTTATGTTTGATCGGAATCAGTGGCGGTTCCACACCTAAACAGGGGATCCGGCGTGCCTTTATCTGCATCACATTATTACCATAATATAAAATTATTATTATTATTATTATTATTATTATGATGCCCTCAACCGTCAAAAAATCGCTGACAAGCAAAATAAGGGTCATCGCTGATGTTCCATCGGCGCCCCAGTGTTTAATCTAGACTCCTGGACTCCGGGGGGAACTGACAAAAATTTTAAACCGACAAATGCTCATAGTGGGACCGTGCATTTTGGAATTCTGCTACTTTGCTGCTGTTAGTCCATACCAGTAACCTATGCCTCAATTTCTGGAAAATTCCAACAGCCACAAAGGACTATTAGAAACGATGTAGATTAAAACTGCGGCGCCCTCCCAGTAATTGCTGCACTGCGAACCTATTCAAAATGTCCTGACGAGCAAAAAGGGTCGTCGTTGTTTAGTATCTAGTTTAAAATTAATCACCCCAAACCCGAATTTGGCGCCCCACATCATTTTTAGAGGCATTATGCCACCCCAACTGCGTTACGCCATAACTTACTGAATGCCTGGCCCCTGAGCTGGAACCCTAAACTTACTAACAATACCTAATTGCAAATGGTTGGCCCTCCCATGAATGGATTGTAACCCCAACGCCCCCTCCCACCCTTTGCCAAATCCTGGAACCGCCACTGATCGGCATCAGCAAATTAGCATCACAATGGTGGCGCTATTGGTTTATTATAATTGAACGATATTTCAATTGAATTTTACAAATCTTGATCATTAGAATATTTGTACGCCTAAAATGAGAAAGAATAAAATTTTATGAATAATTAATAATGAACTTGAATCGAGACTGCTACAGCTAGTAGTGGTTTTCTAACAATGGCTAGTTAGTAAAACCAGTAATGTCTTCTTAACCATTTAACCGTGTATCGGATTAATATGTAACTCAATGTAACATGGACGGATATATCCGGGATCCCCAGTTAGGAGGTTTTGCCCTCATTTTTCAACGTCATGATCTTCGCCATCATATTTTCGCTGATGATAAAATGTTATCAGACCACGACCATGTGGACGTTAAAGACTTTATGGTCTTGCTCTTGGTCGTCTCCATAAATTGCATCATAGAGGTCCAAGGATGGTGTTCAACGACGATTGCAACAGGAATGCTTCCAGGAAGACTGAGCTTGCATGGTTTGGCTTTTATGCTTAACATGGAATCAGTGGCGGTAACACTGATTGTAGTTTGGCACTTCAGGGCACCATCGTCCGCCCTTCTTCCGTCGTCAGAGATCTTGGAGTGATGTTCGACAACGAATTGACCATGAAGCAACATGTTGGACAGTTAGCCAAGAGCTTATTTCTATCAAATACGACGTATCCGCCAGATTTGTCGAATCGGGCAAAGAAGCCTGCGCAACTGGTTTCTGCGTTTGTGCTGGGAGACTAGACTATTGTAATTCCGTTCTTGCCGGCCTTCCAAAGTCTACACTGGCCAACCTGCCAACATTTCCGGGAGCGCGTACAAAACGCTGCTGCACGCCTGGTGCTGGACCTGAAACCTCGAGACCACGTCAAAAATGGTCGGCGCTTCGTGAACCCCAAACCCGATTGGCTTCCAGTCCAGTCACGGATACAACACAAACTATGCACGCTGATGCCACTGCCTTACTGAATGGTCTTTGTCCGACCAGGAACCCTAATCTGCTCCAGCCAACATCAACCGCCATTGGTAGACCAGGCCTAGCGATCAGCCTCTAACCCCCTCAATACCAGAAACCTCGTGGAACCGCCAGTCATCGGCATCAACGAGCCTTCACAATGGTGGACCCCATGCCTGATTGAACGATTGTTTCACCAGCGCTATTTTCAAATCGCCCGTCGCTTTCGAATAAACATTTGAAGAAACATTTGTTTAATTGGAATATAATAATTGACATAATTGACATTAATAGTAATGCGTTGTTAAATTAATTGATTAGTTGGCAATATAAATGTCTTCTAACCCCTAACATTACATTAACATTAATTAACATGGACATTATCATTATCCCCATTACATAAACCCATGCTTTGTTGGCAAGGACTGCAAAGGAGGATTATGTAATCCTATCGGATAACAAAACGAGGTTGAACCAGGCGAGTCCGTCCCTTGATACTAACCGTGTTACTATTAAACTATAGGCCTATACAAAGTATTGGCATATGTCCTTTAAGCATTAAAAATTTAATCAGAAACTGACAACAACTGAACGATCTTACTCATTTTCTTACTGCACTTGATGTTATTATCCTTTTGACTTGGACTTGAAAGACTCCTGCTGATAAGAAAAAAATCCTCGTATTTCGGTTTCGGTTTCAAATCTGTTTATTAAAAGGTGAAACCAGGATTACATAATTTACATCAATCTTGTTGGACGCGTTTCGTGCATTCACGTACTTACGATCGTCTCGTGACCAGCAACGGACCAACGGTGAGAAGCAGTCACACGCTCTAAATGAGCTTTAAAACAGTTTTCGATGTATATAGTCTTCTAAGCATTTTTATTCGTCTGTTTGCACTACACAGCAAGTAAGTAAGTAAACACGAAATTTCCATTGTGCAGGGATATGTTGGCCTGTAGGGCGTAGTCTCAACAATGACCTGCAGAGGGGTTGTTGATTTGTCAAATGGTCTTGGCAAGTGGTCGATAAGTTGCTATTTGGTCGAAATAAAGGCACAGTTCAATTTTTCGGGTGTCTTTGTTTGTCGCTTCCTATTATAGCAAGATATCAGTTTAGCTTTTGCTTTCTTAATGTGTCGTCAAAATGCTGAGTCATAGGCGTCGTAAGGTAACGTTTATCGGATTTCAGAGTTTAATATAGCGCAATTAACCAAGCATTGCGCAGTCGGGCATTGATTTTGCTTATATATAATATATCTTTTATTTCATCATAGAACCATAATAAAATTAATCAATAGTAATCAATCAAACCATGGTGACCTTATTTGATAAATGAACAAACAGCTGCTCTGAAAGTCATTTATTAAAACTTTAGTATGCAATATCTATTGATAATAAACTTGATTTTGTGGTAATTTATTTATCACAAGTGCCCATTTGTGACCGACAGGATACGGTAGTTGTTTATTTGTCAGTAGAGTACCACTTTTAAATTCGAGGGTCAAGTTCAGCTCTTGACTGCTTTTGTCCTCAGTTACTTCAAAGTTCAACAACAGTGGTTCTCACACAGGGCAGACCTTACTGAACCACTTTAAACCATAGATGTTGCAAACATAAAATCTTAAATAAAAACGTAAAAAACACGTTTTTTCTGAAAATATAAAAAACGTAAAAACGTTGAAAAAACCGTTCATTTACTTTTTAGCCATCACAAAAATTAACACATTATTTTTCTACTGTGGTGGCATAATTAGTTTATAAACAAAGAAAAGCAAGACAACAATCAATCAATAAACTTCTATGGCGCCACTATCATAATGCCCAGGGCATCAGCCGATGGCGCACCAAATCCAAATAGAATTAAAGCCAGTTCAATCCAGAAGATCAGTCAGAAACGGCGGGGGAGAAATCTAAGGGGGATAAGCCAAGTAAAACAGGTATGTCTTAAGACCAGATATGAAAGATGATAAATTCTTAGTTATATGAAGTGATATTGGTAATGAATTCCAAAGCTTAGGGCCACACACTGAGAAACAACTAGTGCCAATGACAGTGCGAGAATAAGGAGCAACAAATGAAAGTCCTGCTGAATACCTAGTGGATTGAGTCGAGGGATTAGTCACATCTTAAGGTAATAGGGTTCATTATATAGCAATGTTTTAAATACTAAACGACAAATTTTATAATTAATTCGGTATTTGATAGGAAGCCAATGTAGTGACTGTCTTGTTGGAGTTATATGTTGGAATCTTGGAGTTTTGGATATGACTCTAACTAAGGAATTTTGTAATCTCTGGAGTTTCTGCATATTTGAATTTGTGATGCCGAAAAGCAGGGAATTGCAATAATCGAGGCGACTAGATACCAATGCATTGGCTAACTGAATAAGAACAGGCTTAGGGAGGAGATGTCTGATGCGATAGATGTCCCGGATATGATAATGGGAAATTTTGCAGACTGAATTTATATGACAATGAGAAACACTCATTAGTAGGCCTATTCATTCATTGTGACAATTTGTTAATAGCTTTTTGAATAAATATTAATAACATAGTCCTGGTGCCAAATTAATTAGCTCCTCTAAAAACCATAGACAGTCAAGACACGAAGCGATCATCTTAGGCTTAATGTAAATGTATCACCTTCAAAGACTCATTTTCTAAGGAATTCTAAGCAATTGCAGATAATATTTTTAAATACACCGAACCTTTTCGTATAAATTTCATACAATTTAAAACAAAAACAAGAGAATTCAACTCAATTTGGTTCGTTTTTTGACTTTTCAATGTTGCCGCGTTTTGGCGCTAAACTTCACGTAATTGAAATTGTGTAACGACTTGATTATTATTTGAAAATTTTGATTCACCGCTTGTCTGACCTATGATCTAGAAATAATGGAAATACCATATTGCAAAAAGCCGTTGAAAAACGCAATAAAATAAAAAACGTAAAAAAATAACAAACATAAAAACATGTTTTTTGTTGGCAAGAAAAAACGTAAAAAACGTTTGCAACATCTATGCTTTAAACCTTATTATTATTATTATTATTATTATTATTATTATTATTATTTTATTATTATTATTATTACTAGACAAACCCGTTATAAATGACGGGGAGATTGGCTGTTTTACCACCCGATTTTGTGCAAATGCAATCAGGGCGGCGCTGGGTTTTGTTGACTGGGTGGGTCTAATGCAATGGAGTAATATGCCAGGACCCTTGGAGCTTTTGATATGACTCACCCCAATCAACATTTTTCTGCGTATTTGCACGATTTGGTTTGGGTTTCTGCATACCGCGGACACACCCCTACTTAGCGCCGACCCTGAATGTAATAGGATTTTGCAATTAATTTACTTAAATCGCCGCTTTTTTTCAACCGAGTTAACGTCCATTCGCGTGAATTTTCTGAAACTTGATAGTCAACGTAAGTGTAATGATTTGGCAGTGTCGAAGAATGCAGTGCTTGATTCTCTTGTTTGCAGTGCTGCTTTTCACGCCGAGCAACCGATAAATTCTCACTATTGTCGGAAAGCTCGAATAACTTTTGTTTTGGGAAATTTAGAAAGAGAAAGAGAATAAAATAGCTAAACAATGGTGCAAACCGCATCTTCTTAGCTCTTATATAGCCTGAGATATAGCAAATTCAAAAAAATTGTAAACTTTCTCAGAATTCCAAACTTTCGCGAAATTCACCGATAATACTTATGTTCAAACATTGGGGTCATTTAGAATTGATAGATCTTTGCCAAATGTCAACCGATTTTCAAACTTTTTGGTTTATTTTGTTCCTCTGACATCCCCCTTATTTGCCGCTGACCAAAGTGGGGTTAAATTAATTTTGCTAGGGGCTTTAAAAATTTTCGGGGGAGAGGGTGATATTTTAGGCCGTAAAGTGGACTCTACTCCAAATCTTTTTTTGTTATGCATCTTAGAAAGAGGAATAAACAATCTAAACACAGGTGCAAACTGCATCTTCTTAGCTCCTACATAGCCTGAGATATAGCAAATTTAAAACGTTACAGCAATCATTTCTGAAGAACGCTTTTAAAAATTAAATCCCCAGTACGGTGACAGCGTCTGAAAATAATCCATTTTTAAATTTAAAAATAGGTATTGAGGCTAGGAAGGAATATATATATATATAAATATATATATATATATATATATAAAAAACAAGAGGGAAGAGAGGTTTGGGAGGACTCAATTTGTACGGGTTTTTTGACTTTTCAAATGGGGTTTGGAGCCAGTGGGGGTAGGGCGGAGCTAAATGGGTTGGGGCCAGGGCGATTGGGAGAGGGATGGAGGAGAGAGGTAGGGGATTATTGAGGAGAGATAATGGAAAATTTGGGGCCTGTCGGGCAGGGCGGGCTATGGGTTGACCTGGGAGATTGGGAGAGGGATGGGTAGAAGGAAGGGGTTGGGAAAGGGATAATGGAAATACCATAATGGGTTGGGGCCGATTGGGAGGAGGGATGAAGGAGAAGAGGAACAATTGGGGCCGAAAATGGGTTGGGGTCTGGGCGATTGGGGGAGGGATGGGGAGAACAAAAAAGGGAAAAAGGAAGAGGAAAGGGGTTTTTGTTGGGGCCTGGGATTGGGAAAACGGGGAGAAAAACGGGGTTTGAGCTGCAATTAAGACGCTCTAAACGCTCCGTTGATTATATTTATTAGTTTTGATTAAACAATATTTGGTTGTCATTAACAGCGTTTATTATTATTATTATTATTATTGTTATTATTATATATAAGATAAGTTTCAAGTGTTTTAGATAAAATTGATTATTTTGCACATAATAGTACATTTGGAGTCAAAGGACATTAGTAGAAAGAACAAGGTACAGTTTATGGATTTATTTGTTACAGAAGTAGTTCAAGGTGATAACTAAGAAATAATTCTGAAAATAGAGAGTTCCATTCAAATGATAGACATACTTGTGACTTGGCAATAGACAGAGCATCAAACTATCAAAAAAGGCATGCTGGAAGGACTGTCCAAGAAATTGAGTCTCTGAAGAGAGGTCTTAAATGTTTGAAATTATTAATTTTATTTATTCTTCTAATGTACGCATCTTTTGATGGCTTTCAAAGTATGAAATGAACCAAGAGCAATAATTGTGTTCTTTTCCAGAATTCCAGTGTTGCAACATTATCAATGGCTTCTCAAGCAGGTCACAGCTCCTCTGCAGCAGATCGAGATGTGAAGCTCGGCCGGGCGTTATTTAAAGAGCTGGCCAGCAGTCATGGAAAGTTTCTAAGCGTGGATGAACAGTCGTGGAAGAATTTTTACATGCGTGTGTTTGGAAGACAACCGTCTGGTCGGATGAGAGACTACTTCCATCGTTTTCCGCATATTTTCTCCTGCGAGCCAGACGACAACATTCCGAATTCCGTAATTATACGTTCCAAGGTTTCGATTGAACTGTGCGGTGAACACTGCAGCAAAGACGGGTGCCACAGGTTGGGTTGTGACGCGCTTCACTGCTGCAAGTTCTTCATCTGCGGCACGTGCAAATTCGGCCAGAAGTGCAGGCATGGACATGACCTCACGCAGCCGCACAATCAAAGGCTTCTTGCCAGGCGCTATCTGGACGGTCTGTCTCCGAAGGAAATCAGAGTCTTTGTGAGTCAGAGCTTTCCCACAGCATGCAAGTTCTACAACAATGAAGGAGGCTGTACCAAAGACGACAAATGCCCGCACCTACACGTCTGTAAACATTATCTGCTGGACGACTGCACGTTTGGAAGAAAACGGTGCAAGCGGTCTCATAACATCTACGATTCACAGCCGAAGAAGATTCTCACCAAGTATGGCATTCGCACCGACTGCAGTCCAAAAGAAGTTCTCGAACAAATTCGAGCTGCGTTGCCGAGGGTCAGCAAACAGGACAGTAGAACAGATAGCGAAACTCATACTTCTGGTACGTTCTAAGATGTTGAAAAACGATTTGATTGATAGATATCAGTTTATTATTATTATTATTATTATTATTATTATTATTATTATTATTATTAAGTACTGATTATTGTGGTAACTCGTCCTATAAGAACTGCATGAACACATCACAGAAACACAAGAAATCATGCTTATTATTGAATCACAATCAGAAAGCAATCACAGATTACTTTATTCATACAATAATGACAGAAACACAAGTCACTGATTGTAGGCTACGATTGTAAAGCACTGTTAACTGAGATCAGGGTGGATATAAATCGCGATTTTTTTAATAAAAATCAAAAAATCCGATTTTTTTGATTAAAATCTGATGTTTTTGATTTAAATCGGACATCATGATTAATATTAAATTTGACTTAAATTCTTTTTGTGTTGGTCAAAATTTCAATGTATTATATTAGTACTACAACTGTAATTGTGTAAACAATCTAGCAGGCCTGCCATCTAACAAGGCTTGGATGTTCAATAGTAATTATTGCACCATAAAACAACATGACAATAAATCACATAAAAGTACTACATCACTGATTCACTACTGCCACTGTACTGCACATTATAAGTCATCAATTTGACAACAAAGTTGGTTGCAGAATGCAGACAATTAATACTAATACTATATAATACTGTTAAAAAATAAAAATAGAATGTGTATGATGTCATCATAGGAATTAATCCGAATCATTCAAATTACTGTGTTCATTCACGCATTAAAGCATATCGTTACATCACTACTACTACATTAATACTACATGTTATTACGGCTGTAAGTCAACAATCTGACACCAAAGTTGCTGACAGACATCTAACCCTTATACTGTTTTCGACTTCAAGTATAATACTGTAAAAATTAAAAGATGTCAGTCAACTGTTTATGATGTCAGCATGGAATCATTCGACAATCAGTTATTGTCATCATAGCCATCATCATGTTCATCAATATCCAGTGGCTTTCTGTTCAGCAGGTTGAAGAGAAACACCAGTTTTGGCAATTCACGAAGTTTAGAATGAACCAACCCAAAAGACGAAAACACTCTGAATGAATGCAAAACCCACAATACAAAAGTGAATGATTATAAAGAAATATTATTATAATTATTACACCTTGAAAGAATAATGAGTTATGAAAATGACAGGACGTCACAGGAGGAAAATATCTAGCACAATAAATTTATGTACAATTAAATTTTGTTATTTTAATACTTTTTACTTAAACCATGATTTAAATCATGATTTTTATTGTTGATTTAAATCATTTAAATTTTAAATTTGATTTTAATCATTTGATTTAAATTACCCTTATTCTAAATGGATTAATTATTATTAAACCTTAAGTATAATGACATTATTATCATTATATTATTCTAAATATTACAGTGATTGTGGATTCACTTAATTGGCAAAGCATACTGGCCAACAGATTATTATTATTATTATTATTATTATTATTATTATTATTATTATTATTATTATTATAGGATTTATATGTTAAGAAATATATGTGAAATATCAGACATTGCTCATCAAACATATATCTGCATTGCTGAGGTTATATAGTATTTGCATTATAGTCAAACCTGTTTACTGACACTCCTGGCAATTTCCCAGTTTTTTGATGTTATACAATTTATGAATCTACACTCTACAGTAATCAAAACCATTGCTATGGATTCAACTTCTGCCATTGCTTATTTAACTCCTTAATTAATTTCTTTGCAAAAGCAATCCTCTAAAATGCTTAATTGAAAAGCTTTCTTTATGCTCAACTCTAGTTATTATATTCTGTTTTTGTTTGTCCTATTTAATTTGGATGAAGATGATGGTGGTGATGATGGTGATGATGATGATGATGAGCTCGGAGCAGTCGGTCCCGCTCCATTGCTGTCAAGACGTCGGACAAGTTCGAGCAGCTCAGCTGCAAGAGAATCTACCGAAATCTGCACTTATTTTCTTTGGACAAAGTGTAATTACGGCAAAAGTTGTGCCAACGTACATCCGAAGTTTCCTCTGCCATATCAGTGGCAGTTCAAAGTTGACGGAGAATGGAAGGATTTTGCGAAAGGTCCGAATGATGAGATCGAAACGGTTTTTTGCAATCCCAAAAATCACGAATGTTTCATTGCAGATCCCAGCTTTGATGGGTTAGTTCTCTTGTTAGTTAGTTCTCTTGAATTTCTTGTCATCGGTATTTTTGTTGCACACTCCCGGAGAAATTCTTTTATAACCGTGCCCTACATTCACTTAAAAAGCATTTAACTTTATGTTTATTTTTTCTTCTATCTAATTTCCACCCAGTTTCATCGCACAGACACAGCATAATTCACTGGTTGATTATGTTTGGCTACAGCACAACCCAAGATGAGTACCATGCATGGCATTTTATAAATCATTTTAATGGTCTTCATTCGCCATCACGTGTTTAACGCTTTATTGTGAACAAGCCATTCCTTTCAGTTCATCAGTTGAATATTTAGACCACAGTGAATTGTTAGAGCAAATATGTTAATTTTCTTTTCAGCTAATTTATTCAAAGGTCATTTGTAAATATGGCTAAGAAAGCGACAATACAATTAAAGTATTCGCATTCTTTTATTTCTCACTCTTTTTTAAAGTTTTCATTGAAATTCTTATGAAAGTAATAATTTTTCAGAACCAGCACTTGACTGCATTTCTAAGTACTTAAGAAGTCCTTGTGATTATACGCAGTACAGAGGATTATTTGAATTGCTATAAGGTGTGATATTGCTTATGCAAGCAAATTGAGATAGTTGAATGCTATTTCAGGATCGTAGCCATCAACTTTGACGCCATGAAATGCATGAAGAAGAACCAGGATACTTGTGCTCGTTCGACGTCTCAGCACAAGGGCAAGCAAGGGCCAGTCGTCAAAACATCTGTTCCTGACCGAGTGGTGTTGGTATTGGAGAGACACAAGAGAGGATCGATGGATAGAATTTGGAAGAGTAAGTTTGAAAGAAAGAGACCAGTCAGCCTAAAAGTTCTTAGTAAGATCCTGCTTATACATAATGACCAAATTCTATGTTTCATTTCTAAGTTCTGCTTGGAAGATAGCCACTGCATTAAGAAATTTGCACATAATTGAAAAATCTCTCCCCAAAATTTTTTCACCTTCAATTAAGGGATCACACTGCAGAAACCAAATTTAATTTCAGTTATTAGGGTTCTGCATGGACAACTGGGTGAGGTTTATCTCCTCAATCCCACGACAAATTGAACACTGAATCTTCATATTTATTTATTGACAATTTATGTAGCGCAGTAGACAAGGCTAAGGCCTACAACAAGAGCACTTAACACAGTTCGTATCCAATATTAAATAAATGTATCTTCAAATTTCTATTGAAAAGTCCAGCTGAGACTGCTCCAGTCACATTGTCTGGAAGAGAGTTCCACAGGGCGGGATTCCTTCGCGCAAATGATCTTTCCTCAAACTTAGGGGTCTTGGACCGGGGAGGGACCAACAACTGCACTCTCCGACTGGACCTGAGAACCGATCTCCTCTCAATCACAGTCGATCTTCGTACAAGCACAGTTAGATAATCGGGACAGAGCGGATCGTGTAGAGGGCTTTGTCATATTTGTCATATTTTGCACTTAGAAAGAATTGCTGAAGCATTTGCACTTTTTGGAAATTTTTGCTGACCACAGATATGTTCTAATGAAGTCCTAGATGATGTATTCGTCTAGTGTTAACATTCATTAGCAATACTGTTACTCAGCATTGATTTTACTATTCAGGCTGGGCGGGTAAAATGTGTAGCGACTATTTCAGGATGAGGACATCACTTCTGAAGATCTTGAAGAGGCGTTTGCTCTCAATCCAAACGGTCATGTGATGTTTATGTCGTACAAAGGCGCTGACTTTGTCGCTGACCTTGAGACCATGAAGCGGACAAATGGATTTTCAAGCACCGACATCAGAAGGCGCCCGCTTTTGTTTGACCCGGAGACCAAGAGACCGGGTCGGAAGAGACATTGGTGAGGGACGCATTCGCTCTGTGCTACTTTGTTTCACTGTTGGACGTGGTTTGTTACCGCTTCAACCGCAGCCAATATTGTAGCCTTTCTAACTGGGTCTAATTTCTAGATTACAATGTAATGGATGTCGTGTTAACACAATTGCGTACAATTGCCCAACTCGTAATGACGTTACACAGATTATTTGATTTTCTAACCATAACATTTGTGACTGCTTAAATATAATCGGGATTTTATTCTTCATGCATGATTTATTTTTTGATAGGACTTGATCATTCAAATTGATTTGAAGGCAATTGTATTTTGCAATAGGTACATACTAAGCATAAATTGCTCATAATCAGTGAAGTTATTGTCTGTATTTTGGTGTCACACTGTTTGATCTGTGCAAATAGTCAATCAGTATCCATTTCAGACCATAATAATCTCTTATTTGTATTTGCAGAATAATGAACAATCCAGTCTTATGAGCAAAAAATTAATATAAGAGACCTTAATCACCGTGGAAATTGACAACATTTTTGCTTTGAGAAATTTTCGAAATCATTTCTGCCCTTCAGTCAACCATTTTAATGGAAATTTTCAGTTTGTCTTGTTTTATATTTCTACCAAATTTCCTTTAAATTTCTAGTATTCTTCCATTATTAAATTTTAAAAAAACATTGATAATGGATGACTAATAATTTATTCCAATGATATCCCAATTATCTATTACTCACAGCATTGCTAATCCAGACCACCATCCAAATAGTAGTAGTAGTAGTAGTAGTAGTAGTAGTAGTAGTAGTAGTAGTAGTAGACTTTAGCGCCATTGTAGTAGTACATCTAGTAGTACCAGACTTTAGCGATGGTCGCTTCTGCAGTGAATAATCATGAATAATCGTGAATCATTGTCCGTGGTGAATCGAGGTTGTCATCCAAAGGTCAGTCCGTACTTCCAGATTCCAGGCTAAGGCGGATATGCAGTCAGGAATAGATGTGTTTTAAGTCTAGACCTGAAGGTAGTAAGACAATCAGTTTGACGGACCTGTACCGGCAGAGAATTCCAAAGTCTGGATCCAGCAACAGATGCAAAGACCATTAACGCAGAATATAGTAGTAGTAATCTGCAAAGACCATGATGGATTTAGAGGTGGTTGATGAAATGTACCGGTTATAGTCAAAGATCTTGCAGACAAGTATGGTGAATATTGATCATTTGCCGGTGACTGGAAGGCAATTCAAGCTTAAGAACTCTTGAAGACAGATTAATAGACATAAATAAAAATAAAGGGAATGAAGGAAAAGAGAGACAGGCACAGAAAGACGGAGACAGAGAGAGACATTTGAGATGGTGAGTGTCCCATTCCGGCCTAGTGCTTTGTCTGGACTCATTTTCAATGCAATCATTTTTGCTATTTAGAAGAATGTCTTTTTATGGTCATCAATCTGTCCGTGTAATCCTTGTAAACCCTTATGGTAAATTTTGTTTCAACAGAGATGTGTCAATTTTCAGAATTCATGCATTATTTTGTATTTTGTTAAGTTGTAAAACGACGTAATTGCCACCCATTACATTGAATATGATACACTTGAATCTACTTTTAATAAGATTTTCCTGATGTTATGTTATGTTAAAATGTCAATTTATATAGCACAATAATCATAGCTGAAGGCCAAAGTCAAGAGCACTTTACATTCTGCACTTATACGATATATCAAACAAGTACGTCTTAAGTTTCTTTGCAAACAATTTGAGGTTAGATTCCATTGACACATTGTTAGGTAGGTGATAAGACTCTCTTTATACTGTAGTGTTTAATATGAACATGATTTTGCATTAAAGAAGGTATTATTAACTCGTGGCTTTCTTGAAAAACATTTCAAAGAAATGTTCCGCTTATCAAACTGTCCAAATAAGAGATATTTGCATGACATTTATTTATGACGCACCAAATAGCTTTGTCATATATTTGCACCTATGCCTTTCCAGTGGGGCGGCTCCACATGGGGGAGGGGTCGTGCCCCTATTGAGTGCCTGACCCCGAGTGGCCCACTCTGTTGGGACCTTATATTTACTACTGCATACCTATCAACAAATGGTTGGTCCCCATGCTTAGAAGTTGCCACCCCAACGGCCCCCCACTTGCCAAATCCTGGAGCAGACACTGTGCTTTTCCTCAATTTTGTCAAACCCTTGTGCATAGATATCATTTATGATATATTTATGATATTGTGGATTTGGCTTGCTTTTGATTGAGTGTTGTTTTGCATGACATTTTGCATTTCTTACGTTATATAATGCCAACACTGTTTGTGGCTAATAAAGATCATTATATTGCATGCCATACCAATTGATTTTTCTATTCAAAATGTTTATTTTGAGTTTTTTTTGTATTTAAATAAAAATAAAATTTCAATTGATATCCACTTATACATATTTTCTTCATCTTTCAATCGAGAGAAAAGGAGAGTAGGTAGTCTAAACAAGACGAGAGTAAGAGGATATCCAATAGAGACCCTCAGAATACTGACTAACAAAATGGAAGTGCCGTAGGAAAGATTTTCACTAGTACACTGCATACTGGTACTCCATTATAAAAGTTGTTTAAGAAGCATGTTGGAAGTACAGGCAACATTTTTTGGTGCTAAAGCAGTAGACAAATGGAATGAATTAGATGATAAGAGAGTATCAGCTGCTAGTGTCAATGCTTTTACAAGTAACTTAAGTATAATGGGTTACTAGAATAGGCATTTATACATAGTGATTACATTACAAAATATTATGAAGAACTGTAATTTAAAATGTGAGCTGCTTTGTCTTTGTATACTCTGCAAATTGTTTTTTTTTTCAAATCAAAGATAGCAGCTGAAAAAGACAGAGAAGTTGGAATAGAGCAATGTATGAGTGAAAGTACGGTAGTCTTCAACAGAGGAGAAATCCTACTAAACCACTTAAAATCCAGTTGTTATTATAATCAAAAATTAACGGTTGTTTTTCTGGTTTTTAGTGAACCGTCTCCATCAAAACCTGATCTTTCTGGATTAAAACTTGGAACCATTTACCCAGAAACGTGGAATCTGGAATTCAAAAGCGACAATGACTTCTTCCAAATTGTTCCAGTACTTAATATGTCTTCCTGCTCTTACCTAACATAACATTTCATAATTCCGAATGGTTTAAGATCTTTAGCATGTGTGAAAGATGACTAGGAATTTTCTCGTCAATTATCTCAAACGAGTGAAAATGACGGGTTTCATTAATTCACTAGCTGTTTGCTTTTTTCAATGTTACGTTAAGATCTTGAATATCACTTAAGTTATTACCACTTATTAGCACTGACAGTGATAATATTCAGAAGGACAATGCTTTTGTTCATTAGATGTCTTTTATATAGTTTATATTTATTTCCTCTTTAATATTAATTATCAAATGGAAATCAGCTTATGGCAGTGATGGTAACAGTATGGTAAATATGACGAGAAATTTCTGCATCTAAGGTTTCAAATAGAATTTCCAGTATGATTTGTAGCCAATCGGTTGATTATAATTACTGTTGTGCAATTGGCTGCCTTTTACTGTACTTTTTTGTATTTAATACACTGTATATGATTCTGATATTAAGGTGCAGCCAGGATCGAGTGAATTTTCTGACGTGGAGAAACTTTTCATGGTATCAATGCCAGGCAATACACTGCGGTCCGTACGGCGTATTCAGAATGCGGAATTATGGGATGGATTTTATCGGTGGGTAATGTGACCATAACCATTTCATCCTTACAATGTCCTCTACAAGAATAAACTAATTTGAAGTAACTAATTATGCATTTTGATCAGTGAGATTTTTTAAGGACACGTATAATCGTATATGAAAGATATCGTGTCTCAAAAATCAAGTTTTTAGTATAACATATATTTCATCTTATATATACAATTATACATGGTGCGGGTGTGTGAAATTCAGAAAGCTTGCTGTTGTTTTAGATATTTGAATGACAATGTTAGTGAAATTTATGGAAATCAAAATGGTGCAACTAATTATTTGTTTGAATTATTTCAGTTTTAATTGTAACAGTTATATTTTTGTATTCAGTTTGATCTCAAAGGTTGTCGTATAGCTTACGTATGCTTGGTCAATTTAGAAAGAAGATATGGATGGAGAAAAAGTTGAAGGCAGGAAGTCAGTTGAACGTGAGACGATTATTTCACGGCACCAAGGGCCTTTACGTCGACGCAATTTGCCAGCAGGGCTTTGACTGGAGGATGTGCGGATCCTCGGTTGGAACGTTATATGGAAAAGGAAGTTATTTCGCACGAGATGCTTCCTATTCGCAATCGTACACCGACTGCAAGAAGATGTTCTTGGTACGAGTTCTTGTCGGAGAGTATGCGCTTGGCTCATCACTCATGGTCCGACCTCCACCGAAAGATCCTCAGAAGCCTTACGGAGAACTTTACGATTCTGTTGTGAACGAGGTTGGCGATCCGAGAATTTTTGTCGTCTTCACACAGGAACAAGCTTATCCTGAATACTTAATCGAGTACTGAAATTGAACCGAGCGGAATACAATAAGGGCTTTAAAAGAGTTGGCAAATGGCTGAAGAATCTGTCCATTGAACTTGTGGCTTAGAGAACCTACTACAAGACTTCAATTCAGGTTTCTATGCACTATAATTAGTATTAGAAGCGTACTGGATTCTGACTTGGATTCAAATTCAGGTCTGTGAGTTCATTGGTGCAAATGAAATTGTTGAAATTTTGATTTCCTCAGACTCTCTCAAGAGTTTGATTCTTAGTAGAATGCTTTGATATCTTACATTATTATTTTACTATGCCGTTTGAGGACCAATATAGATCATAAAAGGTTGATTTTTGACCCAAACTATGACTTTTATAGTTGTTTCGTGCCAATGCACTAATCCCTCTCTTAGAAAGTGAAATGGTAAATCAGAATAGTTATATAGCTGCCGGTTGAACAGAGAATTGTATTCAAAACTGGTCTCCTGATTTTTAAAACATCAAAATCTGGCCAACATCAATATTTAAAAATCTATGTTAAACCATCCGAAGCATTGTCATTCAACTAGATTTGCCAATTCATTGTTAATTGTACCTAGAACCAACACTGAAATTGGTAAGACAGCTTTTTCTATTTCTGGGCCAAAAATCTCGAACTCTTGCCCTCTGGTTGTCAGATCTTCCAATTCATTTTCACAGGTTTTGATCTTTGACATGACACTTCAAAATCCCAGAAACTTTTCTCCAACATTCTTATTTCAGTTTAGCCTTGGACGGCTGATTACAAATGCTCTCTTTAACTTGCCAAAACCTGAATTTCATTTATTACAACACTAACTTAGCTTTAAAAATATAACCTTCTCAGTCATACTCTTTTATTTGATTAGAAGCTAAGAAGTTGATATTAGACACTAGAATGGGAATATGTGCGGATGGACATTGTACAGAGATGAGCACTATGGAGTTACCTAAAGACAGTTTCATATTCACAAAACATTTATTTCAGATATGTATTTGGGATACCATTGATACCTCTAAGTGTTAGAACTTATGCTATAAAAGTTAATAATAATAATAATAATAATAATAATAACAGTTTTCAACAATAACAAAACACATGTAAGCAGTAAGCAGACATGCATAAGAACACATGACCTAAGTGATTGGTTTAAATTACTGATAGGATAACACCAAAGTTGTAATTCAGTTTATTAACTCTGTCATAGTTGTATAAAATCCCTGAAGATATACCCAGGGAATATACACATATTCAGATTTAACATTTGAACAAAATATTCTCATTCTAAATTAGGCTAGCGGTCTTCTTTGTTGCGTGGGAAAGACTTGATTTTCGAATCACAAAATATGAAATTGGCTGGTCAGGTCTCTGACTCTTACTATGCATTCTAGTTTGTCATCCATACAGTATCATCATCATCATCATTAGAGACAGGTATGGGACCTCAGTGCTGCCACTCCTCTCTATCTTGAGACTTCTATATCATGGTTTCATACTTGTTCGAACATCCACTTTAGCGTCATTGTCCTGGGTCATCCTCTTTGAGTTTTCCCTCCTACCATCTCCCCCTCTAGTACTTCTCTTAGAAGGCACATTTCTTCTCTCAGGACATGGCCAGTTCATTTCGTTTGTCTATTATGAATTGTGTTTATCGGGTTTTTTGTTTCTTCTATGCTCTTCCAAACCTCTTAATTGGTCATCATCATCATCATTAACTGTGGGCTCATTGTCCGTTGGTGTATAATGCCATCTCCACAGTTTTCTGCCATTCTTTCCTGTCCGTTGCTCTGTGACTAAGATCCTGTAAACTGCTTCCACACCATTCTTCAATATCATCACACCATTCCATGTGTGGTCTCCCTCTCTTATTGGCACCCTCCATTATTCCAAACATTAGAGCTTTGGGTTTTCTGTCCTCTTTCATTCTGCATATGTGTCCGAAAAGTTGGAGTTTCCTTTGTTTTAAAATTTATTTCAGATATGTATTTGGAGTACCATTGATATCTCTGAGTGTTAGAACTGATAAATATTTCTATTTGCATGCCATTCTGTTTCTATTATAATTGATGGCTTCAGTGCAGAGGTCAAATTAATGGGCAACTTGAGAAAATTTGATGAAATACGAACAGAAGCCATTGAGTGTAGAATACAGAAAATATAATGTCAGGAAATTCCGTATCTTAGTTATTTTATTTGCTCTTTTGTAGAATACTTGTAAACTTGTTCATTTTACAATATTATATACTGAATGTAATAACTCAGTTCCAAGTCAGATGAAAATGTAAGAACAGGCAACAAATGACTTCATTTGCAACAAATGACTTCATAAAAATCAACAAGAAAATTACAGAAATAAAACCTTTGAAAAACCTATTTCATATTAAACACTGCAGAAATGATCAATATTTGGAATACCACAGATGAGCTTGGCATTATGGCATAGAGTTTTACTATCTATTCACAAGTTCGTGCATTATTAAATGATTGTAAAACAAATTTCTGATAAAAATTTCAACTAAAGTAAACTAAATGTCCGGTGGATGAATTGCTGTTCAATAAAACAACACTAATCATTGACCATTCCTCGTTTAAACGGATAATATATTCATATATTATCTGTTTAAATATTGAATATTCATGAATATTCAGTACCTATTTTGCCAATCAGCCAAAGCACAGAATGACTTCATGCAATGGAATGAAGATACTATTAACAGAAATCTCACAATCAAAAGAATTTCAAATACTAAAAAAAGAGGCACAGTTAAAACAGCTTTTGAGACATTAAAATTCAGCTGAATATATCACCAATCTCACCATTACTACTGTCCGTAAAATGTAAGCGTTTGGGACATTACAAAAAATAAATCAGCACATACAGTATTTAGAACAATTATTATGCAGCTCACAAAACTCTTCAGGCAAGGATAACTCCAAAGCTGCAGTACAGACGAGTGGGAATTTTTCTCCTCCATCACACAAAGAAACTTATCAGAAAGCTCAGTTTCGTTAAAACTCCACAACCTCCAACGAATCGGGAACATCTTCGTCAGTCCGTCTTCTGACGTCTTGCCTTCGCAATGTTGGCTTCACGTCGCGATTTCTTCTTCTTGTCCTTCTCCTTCGCCTCAATCTGCTTTGCGAGCTGCCATGACAGGTAGGCGCTTATGGCGAAGAACGGCGAAAGACAGAGGAGCACGTAATAAACAAACTGCCAAGGATTGGTTCCCGCGTACACGATCAAATCTTGCAACAGCTGCCTCCAGTCCCAGTCAAACATCGTCACGACGGCTCCAACTTGAGCCTACCTGCAACCAGTCAACATGGATTACGTACACAAATAACCAAGAAAACATCAAATAAATACCATACATTTGAGCAAATGCTTAAAATGGAAATACATATATCATTAGCAAAGGACTTACTAACAGCACTACTGAAATCAATCCACTAAACTGATGCAAACTCCTACAAAATATGAAGTGACAAACCCCAGCAGGGTTTTCTATAACTATTATACTGCTACAAGTGATAACAATAACAGCTGAAATGGTCTGTGTAATTTATAAAGTTATTAGCTATTTTTGCGACTACAGGCAATGAAGCTGATGGATGACACTGTACCCCACAGAGTACCACTACAATAAATACCTGACAAAGCAGTCGCACACAATAAGCAAAACAATACCTGCAACCGATTGGTCACACACATGCACGCGCGCGCGACACTGGTCATGACAGGGCTTCAGTTTGACGGAAAAACCCCGGAGAAAACCTAATATGCAAGCGCTTTTTACGGGCGCTAAGGCCTGTCCATTAATTATGTCAACAATTTTTGGGCAAGTTTTGACCCCTCCTCCTTGTCAACAACTGTCAAAAACTTTTGACCCCCCCCCCAATATGACCAGTGATGCGTCCCCCTAAAAAGTTTAGAAGGTTATTTTTGCAGCGATGAGACCTTTACCCTTTCCTTTGTTCATCAAGTGCCATAAAGTGGTGGTGATGACCTTTTTTTCTTGTCAGGCTTTTTTCCGTTTTAATAAATAGTATTCCATGAAATTTCCTATTTTTTATCATTTGTATAAAATGAAATTGTTGACGTCAACTTCTCAACTTCTGACCCCCCCTGTCTACTACTGTCAAACTTTTTCAAACCACTCCCCCTTTTGTTGACGTAATTAATGGACAGCCCCTAAAGAAATTGCCAAGATATTAATTACATTACTATAGATTACAAATTGTATGAGAATGGAATAAAGTCAACATTTAAAAATAAATAAATAAAGACGACAGAAACAGAGCCTAGCAGTAATTACTCAGTAATTATTCAGACTTTTCTGTATAATAAGTTACAAAGAGTCTTCGCTATTTTTATCAAACAAAACAAGGAAATGAGCATTTAACGACGACGTTAGGTCAATCTAATAGCTGGCAATGAAAAAACAAGTATGCAAAGGTATTGATAAAAACTATGAATAATTTTATTATTATTATTATTATTATTATTATTATTATTACAACGTACTGATTAATGTGGTAACTCGTCCTAAAAGAACTGCGTGAACACATACAAAAACACAAGAAATCGCAAGTAGCTCCTGCGGAAAAGCCAGGTTTTAAGCTTCTCTTTGAAGGTGTTGAGAGAAGGAGAGAGCTGCACAAATGGAGGCAGACAGTTCCACGCTCTCGACGCGGCCACAGGGAACGCACGGTCACCGACAGTTCGAAGGCGCATCCTTGGGACGACCAGTGAGGTGGAACGGGCGGATCTCAAGCGTTGCCGACCTTCCAAGTTAGCTACTCGTACCAGTTCAGTCGCCAGGTATGCAGGGCCGACACCATTCAGGCATCGGTAGGCTAATAACGCGAGCTTGAAGTGGATTCTTTCTGGCGCTGATAGCCAGTGCAAATCACGAAGCGATGGAGTTACGTGTTCACCTGGTGGAATATGGCAGATCATACGAGCAGCAGTGTTAAGTTTATCTCTTCTTCCCAATCAAATTGTCAAATGTAATGCGTCCGCGCGACTTCTTTGCTGTTGAAATGATTGCCTGACGTTATTTGAGTCACTATTTATCGAAAAGTGCATTTCTGCTGCAATTTAAAATCTGGAAAAGTCTAAATTGAAGACGAGCTAGTTTCGTATCGCTGAGAATTTTAATTGATTCAATAACATCGATCGAAAACTATTTCAATTAAATTACATTTTGTAATTTCCCCACTCAAGTTCTAATTGCCTAACTTAAATTAACTCTGATTTTAATTAATTTGGTCACGATTTCTATATCCCCAATTCATTGTTTCCCGAACCAAGTTATTTGCGATCATGTGATCTCTTTGTTCTCTTTGTTAGCGATCTTCTGCCAGGGCCATATTAAAGCGGGGCTGAGGGGCTGCAGCCCCAGGCCCACCATGAAAATAGGCTCACCGATTTTCGAGATAAGCTTTTTTTTGCTCGTCAGCACGATTTGAAAGGGCGATTACCTTTTTATTTGCTCGTCAGAGATTATCAGTATAGGCGACGGCCTTTTTTCTCAGCCTCCCCGGCCCACTCGGACCTTAATCCGGCCCTGTCTTCTGCTCTGCCTTACAAGGTTTCCTATCTCCTGTGTTTATCATCTCTTATTAGTGTCCGGCTGCAGATCGTGACGATAGAGCGGTGAACAAACTAAAGACACTAAGCGACGCTTTGCGGCTTTGAAGAACGTGTTTTTACCGCGTCCACTTTCTTTGTAGTATATGACTGTCTACGACGTGCTGTGAGATTCGGAAACAGATTCTACTTACTCTGATCTCGAGTTCAACAAGTGTGCTTCTGCTGTTCGCGTACTTTGCGCGCGAGACGAGCTAGAGAACCAACGTTCACATCACGCAAACCTCGAGTATCTTCTTATTCTTCCCACGGACTTTACAAGACTGGCTAGTTTTTCCCCTTGGCTGTCTGCCTGTCTGTGTCTCTCTGACTCTCTCTCTCTCTCTCTCTCTCTCTCTCTCTCTCTCTCTCTCTCTCTCTGTCTGTGTCTCTCTGTCTGTGTCTCTCTGTCTCTGTCTCTGTCTCTGTCTGTCTGTCTGTCTGTCTGTCTGTCTCTCTCTCTCTCTCTCTCTCTCTCTCTCTCTCTCTCTCCTCCCTCTAAGACATGTGCGTGCTTTCGCATATGACAGCTGTGTTCGAGTCTTCACGATATAGACCGCGATCTTAGCAGTGTCTGGGCTCGCGTGCTCGAGTGTGTGTGTGTGTGTGTGTGTGTGCATGCGTGATTTCATCTCAAGTCCGATTGTCGGCGATTGACGAAAGAAACCCCATATTTATTTGCAAAGCTTCATTTAATTTTAAGATGGGAGAGAGAAAGCGGATTGAGTTGTTTTATTCCTTTTCCTCATTGACTGATCTGCTCGTTGTAACATCGATGACTCGGACATCACGTGACTTCGCCTTTCTGTCTGCTGTCTGTGATATGCAGTGACGTATCTAGGGCATGACAGGTGGGGCAGATGCCCATTGCCCACCCCCGGGCGACCCTTGAAGGGGGCGCCAAAATACTCTGCGATCTTGCTCTACTCAGCGTAGAAGGGAGAATTAAGAAACTGAAAAAACTGATTTTGATAACATCATAGAACAAATCGCATCAGAAAAAGCAAGAAAAGTGCATTTGTAGTTGCACTGTAACTTTTATACTTTTATACTTTTATGAATAAAATGCCTTGCTTTGGAAATGGCCTTGCTTGGCGTCTGGATCGGTGTGGTCCAAAGTTGTTTTTCAAGAAGACAGAATCCAAATTAATTATTTCTTTAAAATAATCTTTATTAGCCTGTTAACCATTGACTTCTTTGGAAATTTTGATTCTCTCATAACATTTGGCAAGTCCTGGATCTGGACCCCACTGTGGTCCAAAGTTGTTTTTCAAGAAGAGGGCTTCTAGAATCCAAATTAATTTTTGCTTTCTTATAAAAATAATCAAATGATGCATTTATTATTAAAAATAACACTCGATCGCAATCAGTGGCGTCATTTGGAGGCAGTCGCTTCATTTATAATGTATTAATGCGCAAAAAATTGCAAACAATTGCCAAAAATATAAAAAAATTGCAAATTTGCCAATATTGGCCATAAAATTTGCCAAAATTGACCAAAATTTGCCAAAATTTTGACTTTTGCCAAAATTTTGCAAAAATTGCAAAATGGTTTTTGAAAATTTGCTCCTCATAAAATTGAAATGAAAATCATTCAAGTCCTGCTTTCTTTGTTTCTTCCCACTTTGTTGGCGTTGAAATGCGATTTACTTTGGCGAATTCACGAGCGAGTTTCATTGCTTCAGTTGGCGTTAAACCGTAATTCAGTTTTGAAGCCAACATTCTGCTATTCTGCTATCATAATTTCTTCTTTGCCAGAAAATATTCTAGCAGCACGCGGTACAGTTCGGTTCATAACGACACGAATGAGTGGCGTCGGAACGAATTTTCGTCAGGGGGTGCACAGATTTTCTCCCGGTAAAAGTTTTCTCTTTCAAATCCTTGACAAGCAAAAAAGGTCGTCTACGCCCAATTTCACCCTAAAAATACCTTGACAAAAAAGTCATCTGCACACTTTTTAAGGGTACAGGAGGTGCAGACATGGTTGCAAGACCATCTTCTTTCCAGTGGGTGCAGCTGCACCCCCTGCATCCCCACTTCGTACGGGCCTGACTAGAATCGTCTACTTCATGTGCATCCTCCTCTGTAGCAACTTTTTTTCTTCTGCACATACCGCTGCAGCCTGCAGTGTGCTCTTCTTTTAACATCAAACCGCTGATCAACATCACGAATAGGCTACTGTCTTCTCCCGCTTGAAACCTCAGCAACAGCTGCTTTCGTAACACTATAGCAGGTGTAGTAGTTCCACGACAGAGGGTCTTTTTTTCCAGTCACCGCTCATTTTCTATCTAAAGTAACATGCCAAAGTAGGATTGGTAACGTGGTCAACGCTGCGTCAGCAAGCCGGACAGAACGACTCGGCGACGAACAACTCGGCGAGAGAGTCAATAAAGTTTATGGGGTCGGGAGAGTTGAAAGGCGCTGGAGAGGGGAGGGGAGAGAGGGGTTAGTAGATCTTTGAAATCGGCTAATGCACGTCAACGGTCGTTGCCCAACTGAAAAGTGGGAGGGTGGTGGGAGGGGGTGGCTAATGTAACCGGAGTATGGTTCGAGCAGTCGAATGAGAAAATGAGTAGGCCTATATAATGTTGAACTTAAAATTTTCAACGCATTTTATAACTCGTTGAAATATAACTGACAGTTCAATAAATTTCATATAAATTGCAAGAGTTTTTTTAAAGAAAGAAATTTTTGCAGTTGGGTTAATACTAATAGTCGAGCCAGGGCAGCGCAATGTTTGTTAAGAGATTCGTGATCTATGATGATTGACAACTGCTTCGCTGTTTCATTGTATTGATAGACTTATTGGGTCTTATCTATATAGCATAATACAACTTATATACATATCTACTCATCTTACCCACCCATCCATCTCCCCCCATTACCTCTCCTCTTCCCTTCTCACTCTCACACATCCCTCACTCCTCCTACAACGCCTTTACCCCTCTCATCCCCTCCAACCTATACTCGATCGTATCCGTCGCCGAGTCGACGTCCCCGAGTTGTAGCGTGCCCATCAGCAAGCCATTACATTGCGTGTCCTGCATTGGGACTGTCCCAATGCTGGCCAATCACTCGTGTCCCATTGCAAGTCACCACCGCCATATTTTATTTCTTATAATATATAAAATATATTTCTTATAATATATTTTTTATTTCTGATACACAACTTACTATAGAGCAATGTTGTCAAAATTATACGTAGGCCTACTCATTTGGGAAATGCATGGTATTCTAATATTTAGCCGGCAAGAAAAAGTGACAAACCATTTACAGATGGTACAAATTGCTTTCAAAAACGATAGAAAATATTTACTTTACATTTCTTAGATATTAACGCAACCAATCAAAAACTAGAACAGCTCTATTTGCCAGATAGAACTTATTATTATTAAAAGCAAGTCATTTCAACTATAGCATTTCGCATTGTCTCAAAATACACCTCCATCTTCCCCAAATATGCCCACGCCTGTTCGACGTGGGGGTAACTGAAAGTTGAATATACCTATATAGATTTTGCAAAAATAGTGTCCTTTTATTTGTTAATAAAGTTTGGGGAAGGCTCTTTAGCGCACCTGTTGTAATTTTGTTATCACAAGTTCTAAATGGGGGTATCAATTGGTGGTATTCAAATCCATTGGCAGAAGATCCGCCCAAAATATTCCATAATTAAGAGATCGGTGAAAACACGATTAAAAAATAGTGAAATTTTTCAAATTATTTCGAATAATAGCCAATCAGTGAAGCTCAGGGCCTCCACTGCGGGTTTTAAGTCAGCGCCCCCTTAGATGACTGGCCTCGCAGTTGAGATGAAGATTACCTAATAAAGCGCCCAAATTAGTTGGCCCCAGATTTTAATTGCACACCATGCCACCCCCACTTGCCAACCTGGTGGATTGATTAACAACCCCGAAGTTGGCCGGTTGGAACCTTTCGTTTTTACTACATACCTAACAACAAGGGACCCCTGATTAAGTGAGAACACCCCCGAGTTGTGTAAATCAGATCACAATTGCTGAGCAAACTTGACCCGAAAACTACCTAACGACATTATTACCACCCCAACGCCATAATTTTACTCCTGGAACCTCCACTGATCTGAATCTCCATTTTCAATACATACTAATAAAAGTTCTTAGACATTGATAAAACATATCGACCCATGGCTCAGCTGATGATTTTTTGGTCTACAATGTGGCTGCAAACCAAAAAGTTGCTAAATGACAGTAATCTAATAATAACTCCATGGCCAGATAGAACTGGCATATTAAAAGTAAGTAAGCAGCTACACTGTATAGCATTTCGCATTGTGCCAATACTGGACATCTTCCCCTATACATCCCCACGCCTGTTCGATCAATATACCTGCAGATCCAATAATAGTAGGCCTATTTGTTAATAAAGTATAGGCTCTTCTAGCGTACCTGCCCTACTGTTCTAAAGTTCTAAGCGTATCAATTGGTGGTATTCAAATCCATTGGCAGAAGATCCGCACAATATTCCAGTCTCCGAGATCGATGAGAGTGGAAAAAGTGAAACAGATTATGGAGTAAATTCCAACCGGAAGTATGGCCTATACTGCGTGTTTTAAGTCAGCGCTGTAGATGACTAATGCTTCGGGAGAGATGAAGATTAGCGAGAAAGCGCCCCCTGTCCAGATTTTAATGGCACACCATGCCATGCTCCGACCGGTGGATTGATTAACGACCCCGAAGTGTCCGGTTTACCTTTCGTTTTTCGCGGCGTAGCCAAGGAGTTAAGTGAGAGGCGACCGAGTTGTGTAAATCAGATCACAATTGCTGAGCAAACTTGACTCGAAAACTGTCGACATATTACTCGCCGCAGCCATAATTTACGACTCACGATTGTGGGACGATCATGAATTAGGGACGATATAACATATCGACCCATGCAGAGCAGCTACAAACCAACCGATGCTAATAATTATCAGCAATATAATTGGGAGCCCATAGTTTTAAAATTAAGAGAAAAAATCTGAGAAATTTAATTAAGATCATCTAGACTAATCTTAGTTCTCGCGATTAGAAACCACTAATTAGAAACCATCCCAAGTTGGGATTGACGAAAATATGAATAAAGTTTCGATGTGATTTTGATTAATTTCTATCGCTCCAAATGACCAGTAGCATGTTGAACAGTGTCGCAATTTATTGCAATTTCACTTATCGTTGAAATGTTCGTGTTCTATGGATTTGTTGCGATTTGAAAGATCAGGACAGAAATTGGCATTGATTGTCTCCGGATTGCCTCAACTGACCAGTCGCTTTTTACCTTAGATTTTAAACATCGAAACTGAAAATTTAATCTAAGATCATCTAGTCTAATCTTAGTTCTCGATAGACTTCTGCAATTAGAACCAGGGTGGAATCTGGGTGGTTCTCAAACAGGGCAGATCATACAGAACCACTCATTATTTATTATTATTATTATTATTATTATTATTATTATTATTATTATTATTATTATTATTATTATTATATTATTATTATTAAACGGTGAGCTGCAAATGGTTACCTCGCAGTGATAATGAATTTGATGGTTGGTTGTGCATTTTGACGGCATTCACAAAAACATTGCAGGCGCACCAAGCGGCAAAAACAGCCCCAATCGCAAGGTAGTGCGGCCGCCACCGTAAGCTTTTAGCCGAGCTCTCTAGGACTTCCTGCTATAATGCGGAGATGGGCATGACGTCATTTTCCAGAAAGCTCATTGGATGAACTGAGAACGGAAAGCGGACTTGCTGTTTATTACTCGGGTCCGACTGTTTCCTATTATTCATTAGGCCTATCATCGACGGGAGGAACAGAAGACGATGAGGAGGAGGAGGGGGAGGGGGGATTTTTAGAAAGGATCCGAGATTAAGCAGAAGAGAATATCGTCCTTTGAGGAACGGGAGAGAAAACAGACGCCAGCAGATTATAAAAGAACTTCAAACGACCATTTCTACGAACCGCTGTCCAATTAAACACTGCCTTCGCTCGCTCGGTCTGTCTGTCTGTCTGCATGTCTGTCAGCTTGTTGCTGTATTCTTCTGGATTTAGTGCTTAAAGCGAATTCCAACACAATTCTAGTCTAATAAGCAAAACACAAGTCAAAAGGAGAAGAATTCGGTGCTTTTTTTAAAAAACTAAATCAACGGCGTTTTGGTTTTGGCGTCTTTTACGAAAAGAATCAGGATCAGTGGCGGCTCCACCGGGGGGCTAGGGGCCCGTGCCCCCTATTGAGTGCCTGCCCCCCCAGTGCCCCCCCCCCAGTTGGGACCCTATATTTAATGCTACATACATTAAACAACAAATGGTTGGCCTCCCCCATGATTAGAAGTTGCCACCTCAACGGCCCCCACTTGCCAAATCCTAGAGCCGCCACTGATCAGGATCGTTTTAAAAAGCATGCTGGTCGTCTGCTGCATTCGAGAGTTGCATTCGAAGACGGCAGTGGCGGTTCCAGGAATTCTTGGTGGCGAGATGAAGAAAAGTTAGTGGAATTTGGTGGGGGGATGCAAAGTGAGAAAGAAAAACAAAAAACAGAGAAAAAGGTCATTGCTAGTAGTGTTTTGCTCACGGAATGTTAAGAAACCTTGCCAAAATGGCCGACATGCAAGAAAAAGAAGGTCAGTTGCAGTATTTTTTTACTAATTTAAAAAACTCACCGGAAAATAGGTTGACAAGCAAAAAAGGTCATCCGGAACCCCGGTGGGGGGATGCATGCCCAGTCATCAACATGGTGTAACCGTCAATGGAAGCCGGTCTTTTGGTTTTTGAAACATTTAAGACTGCCAACCGCAGGACCTAAATAATCCACAATAAACTGTACGAAGCATTCTCACTCAATGGGATTTATTTATTCTAATCTAATCTAAATTCTAATCTTACACTTCTATGGCGCCACCGTCGCCACGTCATAAAGCGTATAGAAGCACCAGCCGATGGCACGCCAAATCACAATTATACAAAGCCAGATCCAATCCAAGATATCAGGCCGGACAAGCATATGGTAGTCAATGGTGGATAGCAGTGGCGTAGCCAAGGGAGGTTTGAGGGTTAAAATTCCCTTGGCTGCCGACGAAAAAATGTTTACATGCTTTTCAATACACTTTTCATTTTCGGACGAGATTTTGGGGGTCAAAACTCTTCTTGGCTGGCTGCCGACCGAAAATTGTTTAAGCGCAATAGAAAATAGAAAGAATGTAAAGGGTCAGAAGGCGACAACCTTTTTTGCTTGTCAGCTCCTAAAAATTAAAAAATGAGAGGAGGTCTTTTTGCTTGTCAAGATTTTTTTCAAAGTTTGGTCACGATCGAAACCAACCCTCCTTCCGGAAATCCTGGCTACGCCACTGGTGGATAGGCCTAAACCAGATGAAAAAGAGGAGCTTTTGATTTTGTTTTGAAATTTTGAATTGGATTTGATTCCTTGCTAACATTTACTAGAACTTCTGTAGAAATGAAAATTGGAAGTTGGCTAAACAAAGATTCCTGTTGCAAGCCCAACATTCTGGAACTGTCTTCTTCTAAAATGAAATGAGTATTTTCAAATCTATTCCAAAACACGTGCAATGGAAACAGGATGACAACCGGTCATTACTCTACTTGTCCATGCTACGATTTCTGTAGTTGAATTGGCCTTTTAACCTGCAGTATCTTATGAGAGAAAAATTGATATTTTAAAATCGACCCAAATTAAATCTAAAATCTTTTAGTTTTCTCATGAGATATTCGTGATTTCGACCTCCATCATTCAAAGTGTGCAATATGGAATTGGGCCTACTACTTTCGTGTCTAGGCCTACTTTTATACCCGACGGTAGGCTACTAATCGCGAAGTCTTTTGCGACTGATCCAAATCCATTGTATCCAGGGCGTAGCGACGTGGTGTGTATCAGTATATACCCCCTGAAAAGATCAGCATATATATATATATATATAACACTGCATATAATGCATATATAATATATATGACATATATAATATACAATAAATATAATATCTATAAAATCTATATATTATATATGATATATAACAATATATACCCCGATATTTATACCCCCCCGCAATCAAATTCCTGGCTACGCCCCTGATTGCATCTATTATCGGAACCGCATTGGAGGCGAGATGTGAGGCGTGACGTGGGTGTTGCGGAGATCGACGCAATGTTTGTGCCACTCTGCATGACCTAACTTCCTGTTACCGTGCTGTACGCGTTTATGCTTCTCAGAAGAAGACAGCTTATCTCGATGGAAGATCCGACGCTGTATATACGCTACGCACCGCTGTTTCGTCTCCAGTGACAAGATGGAAGCCCCAGAGTGGACCACTCGTCGCCGAATCTCGTGCTTAGGACCTAGGCCTACCGCCGACAGGGTCACAAATCAACAAGGCTGCTGTCGTCGAAATAAGAGGAGATTTCGGAAAGATTTTCAAAACTATCTGCAGAGAAATCTGTGCGATATTCAAAATCTTATAATAATACGTTTCCAGTGGCAACTTTCCGTATTCTTCTGCTGCTTCTTCTTCTTCTTCTTCTTCTTCTTCTTCTTCTTCTTCTTCTTCTTCTTCTTCTTCTTCTTCTTCTTCTTCTTCATGTGCCACGTATTGCTACGTCGGCGACCATGGATTTCCACTCTTCTCTGTTTCTGGCTTTCTTTATCAGTTCGATGTTGTCTTTAGTTCTTGTTTCTTCTTCTAAGCTGTCTGCATACTTTATTCCTTGTATTTCTTTTGCTTTTCCTCTCGAACTTTCAATGTACCATTTTAAAATTCTTTTAAATATGCCCACTATTTGAAAATTGGATAAATTAACATTTATTAAGACTTTTGACGTTTCTCATGAATGCTACTATGATTAGGAAATTGCGCAATTTAATTCCAGTAGACGAGGAATGAAAATAAGCGATTGCCTTAATTGTTCTAGCAGAGATGAACTACAGTGTAATGTACAGTCGTTTGCCACACACACACTGACTGCATTTGAGCATTTCTAATTCAATGTCGCTTAAATCTAAGTTTCGCCGTGACCATAAACGCATCTCAGATTAATGGAAATGCTGTTTAGCGAGTCACACACACACACACACACACACACACACACACACAGTGTTTTTGAATTAGTCTGATAACAGACGACGCCTAAATCGGGCGTCGCGTTCCGCTTGTTTACCTTTCCCAGAGAAGACCAATAAATCCAGGAGCCCTTCTCCTCTGCCGTCTCTTTCCGTGGCGTTGTCCTTTTTCTTTCGTAAACCAACACCATACCCCCCCCCCATCCATCCAGCCAGCCATCCATCCCTCCTCCTTCTACACCCAGGTGATTAACGATTTTACGATGTATGGCACGGGCTGACGTAGCCGCTACAGCTAGCCTCTGCCGCTGCTCTGATAGCGTTCTTCTTGGACGGCGCTTGGCAACCGACGTGGTCTGTTTTTCTTCGTGTTTCTGTGGCGTTTGCTGAGATCTCTGCTCTCCAACGATTAATTGTTGCGACCGCTGTGTGTGTGAAAAACAGACGAATATTAGAAACGTTTCTAAGAGTTTAGGACAGTTCTGCGGAAAAGATCGTCCTTTATCGGAATACGTGGGGGGGGGGTTTAACAGTACTTTAACTAGGCCTTATGGAGGAGGCACGTGATTCTTTGGCCCGTGGGCAAAGTGTTTGTGGAAGATATAGCTCATTGGTCAGAGAAATAATAGAAATAGAAATAAGAAATAGTCATAGAAATAGAGATAAGTTGAAAACAAGACATTAAAGATATGCAATAAGTATGAGAAAACTGTTATTGGTCGTTTCAGCATCTTCGCGGGTCATTTCAAATTTTAAGGGGTCGTTTTTTAATATCTACTCGTCGAAATTTTGGGAGGTCGAATGAATCGAAGAAAACCGAAATCTCTGCGTGGAACTCGAGAAGCAGTAACAAAAAAATCGGTGTCCTATATTGTGATGTTTGCGACCATTGGCGTAACCAGGATTCAGGAATAGGGGGGAGGGGCACATCGACAGTTTCGAGTTTAAGGTCTCACACATTCACGTATTCTTTTCAATATTGTCGCCTCCCCCACATTTCTCAACGGGTTGTGTGCAAATTCCACCTACCGATCCAGCCAGATTAGAGCTCCCGTTGATAAAACACTGCTCGCGACAACTCGGAGCTACATGTACATAAGCATAGAGGACAATCCTCCTACTACTTAAAAACTTAACTCGCTCGAAAGTCTATGGGAACTTTAACTTTAAAGGCAACTGGGTCTAAGAAGAGGATCGCGAAGTCACGTGACAGACAGAACGTTAGGAAAATAGCCTTAAATAGTTATTTGTGGTGAAATTCAACCTCTTGCTCTTCTCTCTCAACTAATGAAGGCGCTAATAATTCAGAACAGACATTCAACTATGAACAGTCTGATAAGCTAAATACAAAAGCGGTCAGAAGAGTAGGTCGCCTAATGATTCTCACAATAGAAAATCAGCTGTATATTCAAATCAGAATAAAAATATTAAATATTATAAACGTTAATGACCCTCAATGCAGGGGCGTAGCCAGGAATTTGATGGGCGGGGGCATAATGTGATTTGGGGGTATAAATCTTTAAAACGTTCAAAATCTTGATAAAGCATTAGAAACTTTAAGGTAGCCTGATTTTGGGGTGTACATATACCGATATACTCCTCCCCCGTCGCAACGCCCTTGCCTCAATGGATTGCGGGCATTTTCAGTGCCACTATATGGTCAGTACTCCCCCCAGCTGACCGCGTTCGCCGAATTTTTTTCTCTTATCGTTCGCAAATGTTACCAACACATTCTCGCCCTACCTTTCAAGAAGAAGGTATCCCAAGACTTGCCACACTCTGTGATTTCACTTTTGCCTCGACCGATTCGCTCTCTCATTCCAGACAACGCCGAGGCAACGCCTAAGCTCGACGTTGCTTAGACATGGTTTCTCTCCATTTGGCAAATGCTTAACCGCAATGGCCTTCAAGCTATCATTACAAGAGCGAGTTATCATCGACAGAGAATCTGGTCTTGTTTGTGTCCATTCGACCTTTTGACCTGCAATACAACCAAGTACATCGATTCTGTCGACCATCGCCCCCCATCACCAGGCACGTCGGCAGTGTTTATTCTAGGCCTTCTCGGGGGGGGGGAATTCCCCCAGTTTTAAAATCCTCCCAATTTTTTTATGTGTTGGCTGGGGTGATGGGGTGATGGAAATTTCCCCTCCCCCAAAGTGTAGAGACTCAGACCTTGTCCCCACAAACATTTCAAAATCCCCCCAATGTCAAGGTGGCTAGAATAAACACTGCACGTCGGAACGAATTTTTAGGAGGGGTGCAGATTTTCTCGAGATAAAAGTTGCGACAAGGCGAAAAAGTCGTCTCTGAAAAAACCCTGACCAGCAAAAATAAGTTCGTCGTAAACTTCTTTACTTTATCCTCCAAAAGCCTTGACAAGCAAAAAAGGTCGTCATCTCTCTTTCTTCTATTTAAAAATCCTCACTAGCAACAAATTAAGAAAACAGTCTTATCTTCCAGAGGTGACGCTGCACCCCCTGATTTTTTCCATGGGGTGCAGCTTCACCCCTGCACTCCCACTTCCTACAGGCCTGCCCACCACTGATAGAAATTTCTAATCGGTTTTGCACAAATACCACGACAGGTGGAAGCAGTGGTGTGCCAAGAGTGGTGCACGTCCGGGGCCAAATTTAATTTGGATGTCCGCTTCCGTCATCTTGGTGTTTAGGTGTCAACGAGCAAGAAGGGGTCGCCTAGACAATTTGGATGCCCTTATCTAGTTTGGATATCCGGGGCCAAATCTATAAGTTTGTAAGGGTTTTCATGTTAAAAAAGTTCGCTGAGTCAATTTGGATGCCCTTATCTGGCAAATGCCAAGGGCCACCGTCCCACCGGTCCCCCTCCGCACGCTACTGAGTGGAAACTAGAAAAGGAAAACCGCTGCCCCCCGTCTTCCCCTCGTAAAAAGTAAAGTTTTCCCATGCCAGAATTCGAGCGTTGGGGCCGGTGCTGATCTCCGGTCTCTTAGGCATACAGCGACGCATTTGGCATATACGCCATTAGCCTAGAGTAGGTTGCCAGCCAAACACCTAGGCCCGCGCTTTACTTCGCAGCGAACGCTGCTCCTCAATTTTGACGTTATAACCGCCATCTGGCGAATAAGGCTGAGTCGACCTTAGGGGCTCATGCGGGAGTTGAACCCGCGACCTCCTGCTCCATCGTCCAACGTTGTTACCACTCTTCTATCTTCCCGCCCAACGCTAAT